>CM059563.1:26880671-27467900 GCA_030386875.1 Morinoia aosen
CACAACTCCAGTCGCAAAATGTGATAGTGAAGTGAAGCACTTACTACAACTCCAGTCGCAAAAAATGTGATAGTGAAGTGAAGCACTTACTACAACTCCAGTCGCAAAAAATGTGATAGTGAAGTGAAGCACTTACTACAACTCCAGTCGCAAAAAATGTGATAGTGAAGTGAAGCACTTACTACAACTCCAGTCGCAAAATGTGATAGTGAAGTGAAGCACTTACTACAACTCCAGTCGCAAAATGTGATAGTGAAGTGAAGCACTTACTACAACTCCAGTCGCAAAAAATGTGATAGTGAAGTGAAGCACTTACTACAACTCCAGTCGCAAAAAATGTGATAGTGAAGTGAAGCACTTACTACAACTCCAGTCGCAAAAAATGTGATAGTGAAGTGAAGCACTTACTACAACTCCAGTCGCAAAATGTGATAGTGAAGTGAAGCACTTACTACAACTCCAGTCGCAAAATGTGATAGTGAAGTGAAGCACTTACTACAACTCCAGTCGCAAAAAATGTGATAGTGAAGTGAAGCACTTACTACAACTCCAGTCGCAAAATGTGATAGTGAAGTGAAGCACTTACTACAACTCCAGTTGCAAAATGTGATAGTGAAGTGAAGCACTTACTACAACTCCAGTCGCAAAAAATGTGATAGTGAAGTGAAGCACTTACTACAACTCCAGTCGCAAAATGTGATAGTGAAGTGAAGCACTTACTACAACTCCAGTCGCAAAATGTGATAGTGAAGTGAAGCACTTACTACAACTCCAGTCGCAAAATGTGATAGTGAAGTGAAGCACTTACTACAACTCCAGTCGCAAAATGTGATAGTGAAGTGAAGCACTTACTACAACTCCAGTCGCAAAATGTGATAGTGAAGTGAAGCACTTACTACAACTCCAGTCGCAAAAAATGTGATAGTGAAGTGAAGCACTTACTACAACTCAAGTCGCAAAAAATGTGATAGTGAAGTGAAGCACTTACTACAACTCCAGTCGCAAAAAATGTGATAGTGAAGTGAAGCACTCACTACAACTCCAGTCGCAAAATGTGATAGTGAAGTGAAGCACTTACTACAACTCCAGTCGCAAAATGTGATAGTGAAGTGAAGCACTTACTACAACTCCAGTCGCAAAAAATGTGATAGTGAAGTGAAGTACTTACTACAACTCCAGTCGCAAAAAATGTGATAGTGAAGTGAAGCACTTACTACAACTCCAGTCGCAAAAAATGTGATAGTGAAGTGAAGCACTTACTACAACTCCAGTCGCAAAAAATGTGATAGTGAAGTGAAGCACTTACAACAACTCCAGTCGCAAAAAATGTGATAGTGAAGTGAAGCACTTACTACAACTCCAGTCGCAAAAAATGTGATAGTGAAGTGAAGCACTCACAACAACTCCAGTCGCAAAAAATGTGATAGTGAAGTGAAGCACTTACTACAACTCCAGTCGCAAAAAATGTGATAGTGAAGTGAAGCACTTACAACAACTCCAGTCGCAAAATGTGATAGTGAAGTGAAGCACTTACTACAACTCCAGTCGCAAAAAATGTGATAGTGAAGTGAAGCACTTACTACAACTCCAGTCGCAAAATGTGATAGTGAAGTGAAGCACTTACTACAACTCCAGTCGCAAAATGTGATAGTGAAGTGAAGCACTTACTACAACTCCAGTCGCAAAAAATGTGATTGTGAAGTGAAGCACTTACTACAACTCCAGTCGCAAAATGTGATAGTGAAGTGAAGCACTTACTACAACTCCAGTCGCAAAATGTGATAGTGAAGTGAAGCACTTACTACAACTCCAGTCGCAAAAAATGTGATAGTGAAGTGAAGCACTTACTACAACTCCAGTCGCAAAATGTGATAGTGAAGTGAAGCACTTACTACAACTCCAGTCGCAAAATGTGATAGTGAAGTGAAGCACTTACTACAACTCCAGTCGCAAAAAATGTGATAGTGAAGTGAAGCACTTACTACAACTCCAGTCGCAAAATGTGATAGTGAAGTGAAGCACTTACTACAACTCCAGTCGCAAAATGTGATAGTGAAGTGAAGCACTTACTACAACTCCAGTCGCAAAATGTGATAGTGAAGTGAAGCACTTACTACAACTCCAGTCGCAAAATGTGATAGTGAAGTGAAGCACTTACTACAACTCCAGTCGCAAAATGTGATAGTGAAGTGAAGCACTTACTACAACTCCAGTCGCAAAAAATGTGATAGTGAAGTGAAGCACTTACTACAACTCAAGTCGCAAAAAATGTGATAGTGAAGTGAAGCACTTACTACAACTCCAGTCGCAAAAAATGTGATAGTGAAGTGAAGCACTTACTACAACTCCAGTCGCAAAATGTGATAGTGAAGTGAAGCACTTACTACAACTCCAGTCGCAAAATGTGATAGTGAAGTGAAGCACTTACTACAACTCCAGTCGCAAAAAATGTGATAGTGAAGTGAAGTACTTACTACAACTCCAGTCGCAAAAAATGTGATAGTGAAGTGAAGCACTTACTACAACTCCAGTCGCAAAAAATGTGATAGTGAAGTGAAGCACTTACTACAACTCCAGTCGCAAAAAATGTGATAGTGAAGTGAAGCACTTACAACAACTCCAGTCGCAAAAAATGTGATAGTGAAGTGAAGCACTTACTACAACTCCAGTCGCAAAAAATGTGATAGTGAAGTGAAGCACTCACAACAACTCCAGTCGCAAAAAATGTGATAGTGAAGTGAAGCACTTACTACAACTCCAGTCGCAAAAAATGTGATAGTGAAGTGAAGCACTTACAACAACTCCAGTCGCAAAAAATGTGATAGTGAAGTGAAGCACTTACAACAACTCCAGTCGCAAAAAATGTGATAGTGAAGTGAAGCACTTACAACAACTCCAGTCGCAAAAAATGTGATAGTGAAGTGAAGCACTTACTACAACTCCAGTCGCAAAAAATGTGATAGTGAAGTGAAGCACTTACTACAACTCCAGTCGCAAAATGTGATAGTGAAGTGAAGCACTTACTACAACTCCAGTCGCAAAATGTGATAGTGAAGTGAAGCACTTACTACAACTCCAGTCGCAAAAAATGTGATAGTGAAGTGAAGTACTTACTACAACTCCAGTCGCAAAAAATGTGATAGTGAAGTGAAGCACTTACTACAACTCTAGTCGCAAAATGTGATAGTGAAGTGAAGCACTTACTACAACTCCAGTCGCAAAAAATGTGATAGTGAAATGAAGCACTTACTACAACTCCAGTCGCAAAAAATGTGATAGTGAAGTGAAGCACTTACAACAACTCCAGTCGCAAAAAATGTGATAGTGAAGTGAAGCACTTAATACAACTCCAGTCGCAAAATGTGATAATGAAGTGAAGCACTTACTACAACTCCAGTCGCAAAAATTGTGATAGTGAAGTGAAGCACTTACCACAACTCCAGTCGCAAAATGTGATAGTGAAGTGAATCACTTACTACAACTCCAGTCGCAAAATGTGATAGTGAAGTGAAGCACTTACTACAACTCCAGTCGCAAAAAATGTGATAGTGAAGTGAAGCACTTACTACAACTCCAGTCGCAAAATGTGATAGTGAAGTGAAGCACTTACTACAACTCCAGTCGCAAAATGTGATAGTGAAGTGAAGCACTTACTACAACTCCAGTCGCAAAATGTGATAGTGAAGTGAAGCACTTACTACAACTCCAGTCGCAAAATGTGATAGTGAAGTGAAGCACTTACTACAACTCCAGTCGCAAAATGTGATAGTGAAGTGAAGCACTTACTACAACTCCAGTCGCAAAAAATGTGATAGTGAAGTGAAGCACTTACTACAACTCAAGTCGCAAAAAATGTGATAGTGAAGTGAAGCACTTACTACAACTCCAGTCGCAAAAAATGTGATAGTGAAGTGAAGCACTTACTACAACTCCAGTCGCAAAATGTGATAGTGAAGTGAAGCACTTACTACAACTCCAGTCGCAAAATGTGATAGTGAAGTGAAGCACTTACTACAACTCCAGTCGCAAAAAATGTGATAGTGAAGTGAAGTACTTACTACAACTCCAGTCGCAAAAAATGTGATAGTGAAGTGAAGCACTTACTACAACTCCAGTCGCAAAAAATGTGATAGTGAAGTGAAGCACTTACTACAACTCCAGTCGCAAAAAATGTGATAGTGAAGTGAAGCACTTACAACAACTCCAGTCGCAAAAAATGTGATAGTGAAGTGAAGCACTTACTACAACTCCAGTCGCAAAAAATGTGATAGTGAAGTGAAGCACTCACAACAACTCCAGTCGCAAAAAATGTGATAGTGAAGTGAAGCACTTACTACAACTCCAGTCGCAAAAAATGTGATAGTGAAGTGAAGCACTTACAACAACTCCAGTCGCAAAAAATGTGATAGTGAAGTGAAGCACTTACAACAACTCCAGTCGCAAAAAATGTGATAGTGAAGTGAAGCACTTACAACAACTCCAGTCGCAAAAAATGTGATAGTGAAGTGAAGCACTTACTACAACTCCAGTCGCAAAAAATGTGATAGTGAAGTGAAGCACTTACTACAACTCCAGTCGCAAAATGTGATAGTGAAGTGAAGCACTTACTACAACTCCAGTCGCAAAATGTGATAGTGAAGTGAAGCAATTACTACAACTCCAGTCGCAAAAAATGTGATAGTGAAGTGAAGTACTTACTACAACTCCAGTCGCAAAAAATGTGATAGTGAAGTGAAGCACTTACTACAACTCTAGTCGCAAAATGTGATAGTGAAGTGAAGCACTTACTACAACTCCAGTCGCAAAAAATGTGATAGTGAAATGAAGCACTTACTACAACTCCAGTCGCAAAAAATGTGATAGTGAAGTGAAGCACTTACAACAACTCCAGTCGCAAAAAATGTGATAGTGAAGTGAAGCACTTAATACAACTCCAGTCGCAAAATGTGATAATGAAGTGAAGCACTTACTACAACTCCAGTCGCAAAAATTGTGATAGTGAAGTGAAGCACTTACTACAACTCCAGTCGCAAAATGTGATAGTGAAGTGAATCACTTACTACAACTCCAGTCGCAAAATGTGATAGTGAAGTGAAGCACTTACTACAACTCCAGTCGCAAAATGTGATAGTGAAGTTAAGCACTTACTACAACTCCAGTCGCAAAAATTGTGATAGTGAAGTGAAGCACTTACTACAACTCCAGTCGCAAAATGTGATAGTGAAGTGAAGCACTTACTACAACTCCAGTCGCAAAAATTGTGATAGTGAAGTGAAGCACTTACTACAACTCCAGTCGCAAAATGTGATAGTGAAGTGAAGCACTTACTACAACTCCAATCGCAAAATGTGTTAGTGAAGTGAAGCACTTACTACAACTCCAGTCGCAAAATGTGATAGTGAAGTGAAGCACTTACTACAACTCCAGTCGCAAAATGTGATAGTGAAGTTAAGCACTTACTACAACTCCAGTCGCAAAAATTGTGATAGTGAAGTGAAGCACTTACTACAACTCCAGTCGCAAAATGTGATAGTGAAGTGAAGCACTTACAACAACTCCAGTCGCAAATATTGTGATAGTGAAGTGAAGCACTTACTACAACTCCAGTCGCAAAATGTGATAGTGAAGTGAAGCACTTACTACAACTCCAGTCGCAAAATGTGATAGTGAAGTGAAGCACTTACTACAACTCCAGTCGCAAAATGTGATAGTGAAGTGAAGCACTTACTACAACTCCAGTCGCAAAATGTGATAGTGAAGTGAAGCACTTACTACAACTCCAGTCGCAAAAATTGTGGTAGTGAAGTGAAGCACTTACTACAACTCCAGTCGCAAAATGTGATAGTGAAGTGAAGCACTTACTACAACTCCAGTCGCAAAAATTGTGATAGTGAAGTGAAGCACTTACTACAACTCCAGTCGCAAAATGTGATAGTGAAGTGAAGCACTTACTACAACTCCAGTCGCAAAATGTGATAGTGAAGTGAAGCACTTACTACAACTCCAGTCGCAAAAAATGTGATAGTGAAGTGAAGTACTTACTACAACTCCAGTCGCAAAATGTGATAGTGAAGTGAAGCACTTACTACAACTCCAGTCGCAAAAATTGTGATAGTGTAGTGAAGCACTTACTACAACTCCAGTCGCAAAATGTGATAGTGAAGTGAAGCACTTACTACAACTCCAGTCGCAAAATGTGATAGTGAAGTGAAGCACTTACTACAACTCCAGTCGCAAAATGTGATAGTGAAGTGAAGCACTTACTACAACTCCAGTCGCAAAATGTGATAGTGAAGTGAAGCACTTACTACAACTCCAGTCGCAAAATGTGATAGTGAAGTGAAGTACTTACTACAACTCCAGTCGCAAAATGTGATAGTGAAGTGAAGCACTTACTACAACTCCAGTCGCAAAAAAAGATATTTACGCAAGTATGAAAGAGCTTTCAGATAAGAGAAAAAAGTTAATTACACAATTAGGAGAGAGACTTCAGATAAGAGAAAAAAGTGAATTATGAAAGAAACTTTAGAAAAGAGAAAAAAGTTAATTATGAAAGAGCCTTTAGACAGGAGAAAAAATTAACTATGAAAGAGACTTTTGACAAGAGAAAAAGTTAATTATGAAAGAAACTTTAGAAAAGAGAAAAAAGTTAATTATGAAAGAGCCTTTAGACAGGAGAAAAAATTAACTATGAAAGAGACTTTTGACAAGAGAAAAAGTTAATTACGAAAGAAACTTTAGAAAAGAAAAAAGTTAATTTGAAAAAGACTTTAGACAAGAGAAAAAACTAACTATGAAAGAGACTTTTGACAAGAAAAAAAGTTAATTATGAAAGAAAATTTAAAAAGAGAAAAAAGTTAATTATGAAAGAGACTTTAGACAAGAGAAAAAACCGGACCCCGTGGGACTCGAGGTGGCGCCTGGGCCCGATGCCGGAGAGCATGAGCAGCTTGGGGCTGTCGATGGCCCCGGCACTCAGCACCACCTCCTTGCGGGCGTACGCGCGCTTCACCTGCTCGAGTCCGGACCTTGAGACTCAATTCCCAGTCTAACTTTTTCGCCGCCTGCATGCATGTTTTTTTCCGCCCAAGTAATTAAATCACTTAGGCGGCGAACAACATGCATGCTCCGGTGAAAAAATTTGACACGGCGAACTCAAGAACTTCAGTTGCAGCTCCTCATTACCACTCTAATGTGGACGTTCACTAAATGTTGGCAGTCTTCTCGAGTCATCACAATGTGCGTCGTTGCCTTTTATTAGAGAGTAAGCAAGTTTTCATGTACTGGTAAACCCGTGTTTTGTCCGCGATTTTGGCATTAAATTCGTTTTCAATCTCTATCCGTGTAAAAAAATAATTCTTGAGGGACTTACAGAGTTTTAAGTGATTTCACTGTTTCATCCCCAATGTAGTTTTAGGTGAAATTTTGTGGCGGAAGAAGTACAGTTTATCTCATGAAATGTCATTTTTTGGTATAAAGTAATTAGTTAGAATCTTTAATTTTGTGTTCAGTGCACTGCTTACAAAGAGATATTAAAATACTTGAAAGATTTGCCGTAAAACCTCAGCACAGTGCGATCGTGAAACATAATTAAATACTCACTTGATTTTGTTGTGTGTACTGGACGCCGATGGCTCGTAGATTATCGTCAAAGAGGACCTGGTACAGAGTTGAATTTAGGATCAGTTCATTTTACCTAGGATGTGTTACCTAATTTCTATAATAAAAGGCATGGTATCGGTAAACATTCCATTAGAAATGAGAATGATACAGTCACTCTCGAAATGACCTAACATTTCGTACATCTGGTACGCACAAATTAAGGAACAAAAAAATGACGCATTTGGTAAACGTCAAAAGCGATAACAAAACTTTCTGCGATATATTTCCCAACTCAGATGCTCTCAGACGTAGACTTTTGACCAAAAGAAGAATGACTTTTAACCAAAGAAACTTACTTTCGTGACCTGGGAGCCAGACTGTATCCTGAGATTTGTTCTCTTCAAGTTGGGTTTGAGGAAAGCTTCGGCAGCTGAGTTTCGTTCTCCATTGCTGGTGGTTGTGTCCGGAATGCTGAAGCCTGCGCGTCGCATAACGTATTTCTTAGCTCCCTTTCAATAAGCGTGACCCAATAAATTGGCTTCCAGACATTTTCAGAAAATTTACTCAAATTATAAACACGTAGGAAAAATGCACAACAGGTACAGAAGCACCAACAGAGAAGTACGTTAAGCTTACAATATTTAAAAAATGAAGGAACCGTGAAAAAAATTTAATACCCATTTGTGATGAATTAAAGAGAAGTTTATTTCAGTCAAGTTAATGCACAACAAAATCACCATAAGGCTTAGAAACACCTCATAATTGAAAGCAGATTTTCACAACGAATGCTCATTTATGCATCTTAATTGAATAAGGAATTTTAGGTTAATTTTTTTGCAAGAGAAGAAGAACACTGTGACTGCGGGAAACTACACAGTACAAACATTGGCGACTTTTGGACTTGAGCCCGTGATCATTCCGGAGGAAGGTACGCATGCCGCTGTTAAGTGACAGCGTTCATAATACAGGGTGTCAAAAAAAAACTCAGACCCATCTTGATCTTGCAAACATGTTTTATTCATGCAATGGTATTTTAGATACTGATTTGCACTAATGACAAGCTGCCCTTCTCAGAACTAAATTATCGACAATAAATGCAAAGCTTCAACAATTCGAAGTTCGGAATGCTTTTTTCGGGGTCACAATATACAATATGCTGGAGCTCTATCTTTCAACTGGTTATCAGCCTCATTTATCATGGTCGTTGGAAGTTTTTCTTCCTTTATAAACATTGAGGTCAGCGAAGCAAAAGATCGCAAGAGGCGTCAAATTTTTTCACGAGAATTTTAATATGATTTTCGCACCCCGGCGTGATTGGCTTAACCGGCTGAAAAACAAATGTGAGAGGAAAGAACGAAAAATATCTTTCAATAGCCAGGTATCAAAAACGAGTGATCAGTGTCACAACATGATTGACAAGATACCATGCCAATGTGAAACTCAAATTTTGATTGAGAATCTAATCCACAGTGTTGATAAGTACCGAAAGATTGAGTTACAACTATCAACCCGTTGAATAGTAATTCGAAAGATAAACAGGAAGCTTTCGGTAAATCTTGAGCTATCTGTCAGAACCATGAACTGTCTAACACAACAGTGGCAGGAGTCAGTGTGTAGCATGAAAGATATGCACAGTGAAGAAATACAATTAAAAGTGAAGTTCACTCTGAACCTCAACACACAATAAGCTCTGGAGAGAAAACTGGAAAATTACTAGAGTGAGAAATAACGCTATATTCCCCAGAAGTTGAAGCAGAATGATTCTGAGTAGAAAAGTGTGCCCTAAAATGAAGTTCTCGATAAGGTGAAGCAGAATAATTCCGAGTGGAAAAGTGTGCCCTAAAATGAAGTTGGACCCCAGTTCTCGATAAGGTGAGGCAGAATAATTCCGAGTGGAAAAGTGTGCCCTAAAATGAAGTTGGACCCCAGTTCTCGATAAGGTGAAGCAGAATAATTCCGAGTGGAGAAGTGTACCCTAAAATGAAGTTGGACCCCAATTCTCGATAAGGTGAAACAGAATAATTCCGAGTGGAAAAGTGTGCCCTAAAATGAAGTTGGTCCCCAGCTCTCGATAAGGTGAAGCAGAATAATTCCGAGTGGAGAAGTGTGCCCTAAAATGAAGTTGGACCCCAGTTCTCGATAAGGTGAAGCAGAATAATTCCGAGTGGAAAAGTGTGCCCTAAAATGCCCCCAGTGACACACCCATCTGGGAGGCCGCGTTGGTGTCGAGACTGGGGTAGCCGAGCTCGCGCCCCGCCGCGAGGTAGGCCTCCATCACGGGGGTGCCCCACCGCTTCGTCTCCACCGTCAGCGGGCCGCCCTTGCCGTGGTACGCAGCTGGAATTAATTAACACGCTTTATTTCAAATGTTTTGCGTGCAAAAAAATGTGGGGCTCGGAAAAAAGCAAGATTTTATCTACTTAACAAGCGGTACATTGAAAGTGTCCATTTTTCATTGTAGATTGAGCCCGGTAGCATCATAATGATTTTTAATAAGTGTATCTTATACATGGAAATAAAGTACAATGAGACTTTTAGTTCGCTTCAATTGTTTATGCTGTGGCTAGTGTCTGAGTGGCGGGAAGTCTCTGAGCAGGGGCTAGTGGCTGAACAGTGGCTAGTGGCTGAGCAGTGGCTGGTGGTTGAAGAGTGATTAGTGACTTGAGTATACTTAGTTGTGCCTCTTTCATATTAAATTTCCCTGATTATCTACTTACTTTTCTCAGATCTCAATGGATCAAAATTACAGTAGATTGGAGCTGTAGTTCTTCACCACACTATAACATTCAAAGGTCGAACACGCGAACTTCAGCATTCCAAGGTTTGACTCTTGCAATGCTTCTGGCAAGATGCTGGTATCTACACAGTTGTTGTATTCAACATTGCTTAATATTGGAAAACACCATAAGATGTTGGCGAGTGTCACGCATTTGTTTTGAACATACTTTTCACAGCTTGATTAAAATTTTCTTCCATCTAAGTGGAAAAAACACTGCGTCAAACCACTTTGCCACCAAATCTGTTATCGTCCTCTTATACTACTTTCGCGGGAAATTTAAGAATAATAAATCACAAAGTGCAGTCATACGTAAAAGATGCTCTTGAAGACGTAGTGAATTCTTGATGTGAGAGATTCATGTAGTTAAACAAATACAAAATTATCAATTTGTATTCTTTACCATGGTGGATGCACTCCATGTGGGATATTAAATGTTGATTTTATTCCAATCCATGCCTAACACTCTGAACATGGTTTAGTGGTGTATCCGAGAACAGAAAATGACTTCGAGCCATGCGTCAGAAAATAGCTTAAGAATTATTCACATAAATAAGGTTTCATCTTTCCAGTACTTTTGACTCAGATTCCTCTGAAATTAAGTCGTTGTAATTGTTTTTAATGGCTTAGAAACTTTGTTCCTCGTAAATCGATTGTTTAATAATGCATATCAAATCAGACTTGTTTCCAAGAATTATTTCATCAGTGGTAAACGCATTTCCTGACCAACCCTTGAATAAAAAGTTACCTGACTAGCCTGAAATCATGGTACGACCGAAATGGTCTCAAATTAAATGCTAATAAAACACAACGCATTATTTTTGGATTCAAAGATGCAATTAAAAAAATTTCAGATCTTACTCTTGCAGTTGGAAATGATAAAATTAATGCATCCGAAAAAGTTAAAAATCTAGGTATCTGGTTAAATAGAAACATGACCTTCAAATCTCATGTTGAGAATACTTGCAATAAAATTTATGGAGCTTTGATGTTTTTTCATCGCATAAAGAGTATGATAGATGAAAAGTCCAGATTATTAGCCATTCAATCGCTGGTGTTATCGCGCATTGACTACTGCAACCTAGTATGGGAAGACCTACCTAAATACCTTCAAATGGACTTACAAAAGTGCATGAACTTTGCGGCCAAGGTGGTATGCAACGGTAATTTCAAAAGAAGTGATCACGTAACCCCTCTCCTCAATAAACTCGGCTGGATTCCTATCCAAGAAAGGCTCCTCATGCAGAAGGCCCAATACGTATTCTCCTCGTTATATCTTCCTCAGAGCAATGCTGAGATAGTGCGTTTCCCTCCACCCACTGTAACCAATCAAAAACCGAACAGAAACAATAATGTCTTAGCCAACTATCGTTCATCTAACTTAGGGCAGGAGGCTCTGTCCATATCAGGCGCCTTACTGTGGAACAAACTTCCGCTGAGTATTGAAATCCCTCAAAGACCGAGAGAATTTAAAGCCAAAATAACTCGTTATCTTGTGTCTCAAAAATAATTCTTAGTTACAGAACATACTGAATAAGTATTGATGAATCTCATTTGCCTGGTATCTCCATTGCTGAAAAATCTCCCCCGATCATTGTCTTAAAATTCAAGACATCACATAACAGTTTTGAAGTATGCGTAGGTATTATGATTTGATTGCCTATTCGCTGCCATTTGCAAACATGCTTACTTGTATATGTGTGTATGTACACCTGTGAGCACTAGAGTAGATAAACCAGTCGAAGGTTGCATTTTATGTCATCCCTCTCCGTTTCTGTGCAAGTATTAAACTAGACCTTCATGGTACCTATGTGTGTGTGTTTATCAATTGCAGACATTCTGCACCATATTACAAAGATAATGTGATTTTTTTTCTAATATGAAATTGTAAAGCATCCATGTAAAAAAACAATAAATTCGTTGTGTGATCATCCGTTTATACTGCAGTAATATGCTTATAAAGCTTATAGTTATATGCTTACATTATAATGTGATACCTATGTATGTTTATTAATTGCCGACAATTTGCGCCATATTTCATAGATAATGTGATTTTTTTCTAATATGAAACCCTTATATGACATTAATGTTTTCTTTCTTATTCACGTCCCACAATCGTTTTCATGTCTCTGACTTAGGTAGACTGTTTTGTGCCACTAATTTCAGTACGGAAATTTTATAAAATTCATGCTTTAATAAAAAATATTTTCTCCGTTTCCCCCGATTGGAATGCTGATTTATACTGATTAAATTACGCTGATATTTGCGCACATGCTTATTTGTGTATATGTGTGCGTGTGCACGCTATGCGTATGACACTTTATAGAACGCGTATGTATTGTAATTGCCTCGATGCATAGAAATGCATTTGTGTATGCTTACGAGTTTGGTGTATGTGCGTGGGTATGTGTGTGCATGTGTATGTGTATATATTTACATGTATATGTGCACATATGTGTGTACTAGAGTGACAACTAGCATTTTACTAGAGATAATGGTCTTTTTTCTGTTCACTCTCAACTCGTAACATTACCTAACTCGTCATCTCTTTATTATTGTAAAGCATCAATGCACAAACAATAGATTTGTTGTGCGATCATCAATTTCTATTTAAATAAAATGCTTATTAACTAACGACCGTTATGTTAAAATTGTTGAATTAGAAATACAAAACTTATAATCTTCTTGGTCCTCATGCTTATGTGTACATATATATATACATCTATATGCGTATATGTATGTATATATATATATATATATATATATATATATGTATATATATATATATATATACACATATTTATATATTGCAAACACACTTCGTTAAAAGTTAGATGGCACATATTCTTTATTTTCTTGATCACTAGTTTTTCAAGAGCGCGAAATTTTAATAGTGTAGGCGCTGTTACTATTTTTAAGATACATTTCGAAAGCCATAAAGATGCAATAAAACTTGGAGTCATGACGAATTTCTTCAAATTTAAAATCGTGCGAGTTAAAAGGACAACGTTTCGGATGTCACGTATCCATAATCATGCCTAATTAGAACTAATCTGAACAAGCAGGGTTATACTTATAACCTAATGTAGGGTTGCCAAGTCGTAATTTGAATAAAATTCTTGTAGAAATTTCCAGAGGGTAAAAGAAATCTCGGCGTCCTAAATTGCAACCTCTCATGATAAAAAAATGTAGTCTGAAGACTTGAATTGCGAAAACAAATGAATATAAGTTAAGACAATGGGTCAATCTTGATAAACTATCGTAAAATGAAATAAAATTTCTGAATAAATTCCTAGGGAATAACAGTTATTCAAATAAAGGAGAAAGAATTAATTGCAGAAAATACTAGGATACAAAGCGAAACAAAGGACAAAAAACAAAAAATGAAACAGAAAAAACAAAAAACAGAGAACAAAAAACAAAAAACAAAGAACAATAAACAAATGACCAATAAAACTAAAAAACTAAAAAATAGGCCTAAGAGGAATTAAAAAATCTTCAGTACACTATCCCTCCCTTCATCTTGACTGTTAAGCTTCGGATTGTTTTCTGCGGTTGTTTTCTAATTGCTGCATTACCAACAACACTATTTTGGCGAGCTTAGATGTAGAGAATTTGTTCACAAACGTTTCTGTACACCGCACAATTGAAATATTTTTAGATAATGTATACCGCCATGCTTGCATAAGACCGCCTTCTATCCCGGAGCTCACCATGAAAGAACTACTCATTCTGTGTACCACAAAAACCCCTTTTAGAAATGCTAGTGGTGACTTTTACCTACAAACTGACGGTGTAATGATGGGAAGTAGCCTCGGACCTAGTTTCGCAAACTTTTATATGGTAATTTAGAAGAAACCGTATTTACTCTCCGGCAAGACTTGATGCCCATCCGCTGCGCAAGGTATGTCAACGATATCTTTTTACTAGTTGAAAATATGGAACAAGTTCTTCGCATTAAACATGTCTTTGAAGAAAATTCGGTTTTGAAGTTGACTTGCGAAGGAGAGCGAGACAACCAGCTAGTATTTTTAGACGTACTCATAAAAAGATACAATGATGCCCTTCAAACTTCTGTTTACACCAAATCTACATCCAACGGAGAATGCATCAATTATTTAGGTATTTGCCCTAAAAAATATAAAACCGGAGTTATAAAAACGCTACCTCATCGTGCCTACATTATTAGTAGCAATTAAGCCGTCTTCCACGCTGAAATCGATAAACTTAAACAGCGTCTCACCGATAACAATTTCCCCATGAGCATCATTGATAATGAAGTAAGCAAACTTTTACAGAAGAAAAACGTTAAAACCGAAGAAGAGAATCACACAAGATTTATTAATTTTTATTTCGAAAATCAAATGACTGCAAACTACAAAATGGAAGAGCATCACTTGAGAAAAATCATCGAAAGAAATAGAGCACCGAAAGACGTCTCCAACCGCATTAAATAAAATATTTTCTACAAAATCAAGAAATTGAAAAGCCTCGTTATAAGGAACAAACCTAGCCTTCCGACACCAGCAATGTGGTATACCAGTATACTTGCCACCGGGATGAGTGTAATTCTTCAAAGTATATTGGTTACACAGAACAAACTATTAAAGAAAGATTCCGCCAACATCAATCGATTTTAAAACACCAGCGAGAAGCCCATCATATTCTGCGTTCCAGGCCCAGCACCTTACTCGAAAATACTGAAATTTTATACCGAGGATCATCCAAACCAGATTTGATTTTAATGGAAGCACTACTCATCGCAGAAAACAATCCGAAGCTTAACAGTCAAGATGAAGGGAGGGATAGAGTAATGAAAATTTTTTAATTCCTCTTAGGCCTATTTTTTAGTTTTTTAGTTTTATTGGTCATTTGTTTATTGTTCTTTGTTTTTGTTTTTTCTGTTTCGTTTTTTGTTTTTTGTCTTTTGTTTCGCATTGTATCCTAGTATTTTCTGGAATTTATTCTTTCGCCTTTATTTGAATAACTGTTATTCCCTAGGAATTTATTCAGAAATTTTATTTCATTTTACGATAGTTTATCAAGATTGACCCATTGTCTTAACTTATATTCATTTGTTTTCGCAATTCAAGTCTTCAGACTACATTTTTTTATCATGAGAGGTTGCAATTTAGGACGCCGAGATTTCTTTTACCTTCTGGAAATTTCTACAAGAATTTTATACAAATTACGACTTGGCAACCCTACATTAGGTTATAAGTATTACCCTGCTTATTCAGATTAGTTCTAATTAGGCATGATTATGGATGCGTGACATCCGAAACGTTGTCCTTTTAACTCGCACGATTTTAAATTTGAAGAAATTCGTCATGACTCCAAGTTTTATTGCATCTTTATGGCTTTCGAAATGTATCTTAAAAATAGTAACAGCGCCTACACTTTTAAAATTTCGCGCTCTTGAAAAACTAGTGATCAAGAAAATAAAGGATATGTGCCATCTAACTTTTAACGAAGTGTGTTTGCAAAATGACCTGCTGCCAACCTACACTAATATTTATATATGTATATGGATATGTATTTATATATTTTTTTCATGCTTCCTTAAAATGACACTTTTGAACATTGGCTGAAACAAGCGATTCATATATTATTTCCTGGCATCAATAATTGCGAAGTTTTATGTCATGTACATGTAAACTGTCAAAAGT
This sequence comes from Morinoia aosen, assembly GCA_030386875.1. NCBI lineage: Eukaryota > Metazoa > Arthropoda > Malacostraca > Amphipoda > Talitridae > Morinoia > Morinoia aosen. The sequence continues at coordinate 26,896,719 of CM059563.1, forward strand.
GTTTTCACCCCACAATGAAAATGCATCGTCCATGAAATTGTGTTATCTCTTATAATTATCATTACATGTATTATCAAATGTAGATTAAGTGAGATCAGGAGTACATTGCCCTTAATCATTTCTTTTCGACTCGTGACATGGGTATTACAAGACTCATGTGTGTGTATCATCTAAGTGTATTAACTTTAAGATATTTAAAAACCACTGATTGCAATATTGTACAATCTCTATTGGCAATAAAGTTTTTTCTTTCTTTCTTTCTTTTCTTTCTTTTTTATTTTAGAGAATAATATGCAAGTCACGCTTCTCTGAAGGAAATTTTAATTTCATTGCGCAACGTCATTTCTTCTAAATTCTGACTTCTTGGAGTGTGCCACGCATTTCACAGACAGATATACAAGTATTTATTTCATAAAAAAATCCTTTTCTGCACATGGGTCTTTTTCTTTCTTGAGACAAAAAGTGCCTTACAATCCTAAGTTCCATTCTATATTTTGCATTAATTTTGCTAGAAATATCAGTATGTGTATAATTTAGTCTCTTTAGAGTAACAATACCTGTACACGGGGCCTTTCTCTTTGATCTGTTTTATAATTTTCTGCTGTCGAGTCTCAAGTTCATGACATTTTTGTCCTCTCTAAATCAATCGCGCGATTTACACTTGAAAATTCACGCACAAAAATTCTGATGTTGTGACCCAACGAAGGATGACTTCAAGTTACATCAGAAGATTTTTCGAATCCAATACATAGAAATCGAATCCCTGCTTTATATACTTCTCATGAAGGAAACCAGCACACGATTTCATTTAATCTACGAAAATTTTTCAATTTCTCAACAGCTCGTAAACGTGTCATCTTCTCCACTTTCAACTGTTTGTTGTTGAACAATGTCCGTTTTTCCTACCATTTTCGCTGGTGAGGCGCCCTCTGTAGTTCTCGGACTTCTTGAAGTACTTGAGGACGGTCTGGTAGTCCCAGCCTGGGTTGCCGAGCGCCGCCCACCTGTCGTAGTCATGGCGGTTGCCTCGGTTGTACATCATGAAGTTTATGGTGCTCGAGCCTCCGATCACTTTGCCACGCGGGTATAGGTTCGCCTGTAGATATCATCAATAGAAGCGCTACAAACACTTGAAGAATTTTTTTTTAGCTCTCACCTCAACGATTTTTGAAATTGATGTTCCCGATGCCACCCTACCCTCAGGTTTCACTATGAATATTGAACGTTTATAATTATTCATATGGGGAAAATAATCCTACAAAATTTACGAGTAAAATAGAAATAATACAGATTATGTTTTAAGCATCACATCGTACATAAGATACTTGCAAACATGTTAAAGTTACGTCTTGCAGGTGAATGCACGGATGTAAATATTATGTTTTTTGTATTGAAATATTACTTGTGTTTGATTTAGGTTTGAATAGAGCTGATTTAGAATTCAACGATTCGATCATTACAGAAGAGGTCAAGCAAAAATAACGGCATGCAGAAAATTTTTTGGTTCCCAAAACTTTTGTTAAGTGCTAGTAAAATTCCCATCAGGAGCTGTATAGAAATAATAGATGAGGTGGAAAACTCAACTGAAATATCAATACATACGTCAGACAGAAACGTAAATTGAGGTTCGAAATATAATATGTTTATTGGTGCGATTTTTTTGGAGCGTGTGTGTTAACAATTAAACAAATATCAGGGCAGTTTGAAAGACGAACTGAATGAAGAAAATCGCATTCTATAAGAATATATTCAAGATAAAATATTTCGAGAGGTGATGTTGCTACAAGGCTAATGAGGGACTCTACGTGATGGAAAAACTTGAGCTGGAATTGCAATTGCCAGACATTTATTATCAGCATTCTTATTATTTTTTTAGTTAAAACGGTGACAAAAACTGGCCCCTCCTGGCCGCGCAACTGACTTCTGCCTAGTGGTCCGGTAGTTGTAGTTGTACGCGTTATTGTCTCGAGCAGTACCACGTGACTTGACCCCGAACTTACGTGATTTACATAGTTAAATTGAGAGTACTTCTGCATAGTGGTGCGGTAGTTGTAGTTGTACGGATTATTGTCCAGTTTGAAGGAGAGACACAGTCCGGGGATTTTGGTTTCCGGAGGTGGCGCTCCGCCTGCCTCCAGCACCAACACATCCCAGGCTTTATTCTCCGACAGTCGCCCGGCCACAACACTGCCGGCCGATCCGGAGCCGACTGGAGGAGATTGTGAGTGAGTGAATAAAAATGTATATTTTAAAACTTATTTTAAAGAATTACTTATTTTACAGTTTTTTTTTCACAGAGGAATACACGGCTTATTTCGGAACTACTGAAGAAAGTTGTTGGAAAGAATGCTTAAATTTAATTATGTATTTCTGCCGAATTTAGATATTGCTGGTTAAAAATGGGTGTAATGGGTGTTATTCAATCGCCCACCGACCAGGGGAATTTAGTGCAGTAATCGATGACTCGTATGTGTCGTTCATTACTATAATAGTGGACACATACGTATACCGGGTGTTGTGTGATTCGATGCACATATTTTAAACATACAGAAAAACGCTAAATAAAACAATTTTCATGAATGATAAAAACCTAAAAACTCTTTCGCTTTCGAGAAGTGATACAATGAAATAATTTTACATTCGCGTAGGAATAGGCTGAAGCGTTCGCCAACAGCCTGCCCAAGAAGAGATTTTACTGGTTGACTGCATTGTAAGCCTATTCCTACGGAATCTAAAATTATTTCAGGGTATCATTTCTCGAAAACGATAGGGTTTTCAGGGTTTTATCACTCATGAAAATCGTTCTATTTAGCGTTTTTCTGTACATGGTTAAAATATGAGCATCGAATTACACAACACCCCGTATATGTGTCTCCCATTACTGGTGAACACATACGTCCTCACGGGAGGGCACATACGTGTAGGTCTTATATAAAACCTCATATCTGCTACTTTATCTTCACAGGGGATCGTTGATTCGTCTCCACTCGGCAACCGAAACATTCTCTCGCGAAATCCAGTTACCAAGTCAGCTTTTACTAACATTCTTCTTTATTGGAAGTCAGCTGGAAAACTTTTCAGATGAATTTTATACACATATAAATATTGCGCACGGAAGAGATAATGGCGTTCATACTGAGCAAAACATTGCATGTCATCCCAGTCTTACTTTTTCGCAGCCTGCATGCATGTTTTTCGTAGCCCAAGTTTGGGCGGTGGAAAACATGCATGCTTCGGCGAAATAGTTAGACTGGGTTGCGGCTAGGGCTAGGTTTTACTGATACATCATTAGTATGATATCTATATCGGAGAGAATGAGTTTGAGACGCGCTTCCAACACATGAGTGAACGTTTCAAAGTTTATCCGTACCTAACTTTTATTTTTGCTGCCTTAGACATTCGTTGTATTCCATAGCGGCAGGGATTTTTGAATGAACTCTAGAAGAATTCCTGATTCTCAAAAAGTTATATCCTGTCAGTAATTCTTTAACCTAGACACTGGAATTTTAGCTTGCTTTTAAAATAAAGGGTAAATGTTTTTTACTAGTTTCACGTATTACATTTCAGAAATTAATTTTTATTTTGCTTAACATCCCAGAGGTGTTAGGCAAACGTCTCGTTTTCGTAGATCTTGAAGTGCACAGGTATACATACATACGTAACCTTGAAAGAGAACGATTTTATTTTTAAGTAAAACAGCGTAAATTTCTCAGAAAAGCAATCCTAAGTCAGTAACTTCATCGATCATGATTTGCATCAGCGATAAACAGCAGTCGATCAGTACACCAAAACAGATGCGATAGTGCCGCTATCTGACGTGACGCTAGTCAGCAACAACCGCACTGTACTCACCGACGATGAAGTCGACAGTGATGCCGTCACTCACGGTGTCCGTCGGGAAGTGTGCGCGACCGATCAAGAGGTTGCCCACTATTGCTACGACTGCCCCAAACAGAGCGTTCACGGCCAACTGTCCCATGCTTTTACTTGTCCTTATGATCTGTTAACACCTAAGGCAAGATGAGCGCCGTGCTTTTATAGAAATATATTCTCGCACGTGTATCTGATGAACGGTACAAAGTTCCATATAGACAATGTCGACTCATGAAACGTGGAGATTAAGTTTGTTGAATGAAAAAGGTGGTAAAATTAAATAATTAAATGTTTCTTCGGTATAAGGTTTTTCAAGACACTGTAAATGAACTTCCATGTGACTTTTGTCACATAAAATATACTTCCAAGTGACTTTTGTCACATAAAATAAACCTCCAAGTGACTTTTGTCACATAAAATGAACTTCCAAGTGACTTTTGTCACCTAAAATAAACTTCCACGTGACTTTTCAATAAACTTCCACGTGACTTTCACCTTCATTATGTCGTCCGTGCTCTTATGCAAATTCTGCAAAAATTACAGAGTTAGCCGTTTTGCGCGAGCCATGTTAAGAATGTCGGGATACTAGCTTTACCGAATGTGGAATTTGGAATAACTTCTCATGTACGCACTAAGATTACATATATTATATTGTATTATTATACAGTGAATATATTACAATAAATTATCACATAATGATTAAATTACATCATATTATCAGATTATGTTGCGTTATATCATTTATTAGCGATAACCTCAAAACTCTATTAAAGAGGCAACTAGTCATCAGCATCGATATTATGTTGTGGACGTAATTTCAGACTTCGCAGTAGTCGGTGTATTTAGGTAAGAGAAGTGTAGGGACGACCCCATAGTTCGGGGGAATCCTGCGTTCATTCTACAACGAGAGACGTTCTGAGGATTGTGGTTCAATGTATTTATGTTCATGTTATACCTAACAGCTCATCGAGCTATCATTTCCATGTATGACGTATCCCCAATAACCTTGGTCTAACTTTTTCGCCGCCTGTATGCATATTTTTCACCGCTCCAGTAATTTAATCGCTTAGGCGGCGAAATGCATGCTGAGGCGAAAAAGTTAGACTGGGTAACTGTGTGGTCATGTGAAGCACGATGTTCTTGAAATAGTTCAAACAAGCAATTTCAAGTGAAAAATATGGAATAAAATTCAGCTTTTTGAAGATGATGCAAATGTTAAGCAGGTTGTCCTGTCCCTTCTAGGTCGTAATGCAGTTGGTCTACCCGGCCGGAGTTAAACTTCTGCTTACGATGTTCGAGTTACGTTCCTTGCGCCTGTCTACGCGACTTTTATCGTGGGCTCAATTCCTGTGGAAACTGGCGGATTGCCTCTGAAACCAGGAGCATTGCTTGACGAAGAAATTCAGCTGATAGATAAGTTAGTTTCAGCATCTTTCGCCCCAACAAAAGTGCTTAAAGAGAGGAAGGATGAAAGCACTATTTAGTTTGGAGTTAAGGGGACGCGGAATCTATGCACGAGATGTGTTCCTGCACAGGATCCCCTGCTCATCGAAACAGTAAGTTGAGAACGAGGTTTATGAAACAAAATAAAATTTGAGGAACTCAAAGATGCTGATAAAAACACATGTGAGCCGAAAAAACGATGGTCCTTCACAAATAAAAAAATACACATTTATTTATGAAAAGAAGGCCTACCTAACTCTCGGCTCGAGACTTCACAATTTACTCTTAGGAGTGCTAACAGAGGTTTAGCTGCCTTTGCCTGGTCCGCTACCATGAATTGCATCATCGGGCTTTCAAAACTTCTGGCACCTCCGATGGGCGTCTCTTGATTTTTTAATCGATGCATCGTGGAAGGATGACAGTTGAGGCATTCTTGCACGAACTGCCCTAACACAACTACGCTAACACTGCAACTCAGAACCATCACACTGCCATAACTTCAAACTCGCTGACAACTTAAAACCTGTATATGAAATAAAAACGTCAATGCGCGACTAGAAAAATTTGTTACATTTTTCTTGAGTTCTTACGCAGTGAACATGGCCGCGTCTGTGTAGCAAAGCACTAATTTATTGATTAATTGTTCAAGTTCATCGCGCAGCTGCAGCAGACTTGCAGCTTTACATGCGAAAGCTCTGCTCCTCTTCGACTACCTGAACGGTCGCTGGCTAGACGCTGCATTCATTTCTTAATACTTTGAAAATTCCTTTAAATAGAAGGATTAAAATCAACTAAACAATAATCCAATGCAATAAATTTGTTGAAGTCATAACTTGACACCAATTTTCCGGTTATTTTTAAACCCTTAGTACTTCCGTCTTACTTTTGAACTTTGTGTGGAAATTCAAGAGTTTCAGGTAAATCGCAGAAAATCAGGAAAGAACTTATTTTTTATCATTTTCAGTGGCACGAGATGGTGGAACTTGTCAGCTCTATGGCGCCCAAGACACCTTCAATATGAATATATCTGCACTATTTGTTATTGTGTCACGTTTTATGTTTGGAAAATATTATCCAGAACGTCTCTGTCGTATCACTGAACGTAAAAATAATTATTCGTTTTGATATTTTATGAAATTTATTAATCGGTATCAAATAAATCAAAGGACTGTGTATCTCTGAAATAATGTTGACGATGTTAACTGAAATAGTTCGTACATCAGATCTGGTTCACCAAATGCTCTCCGAAGATCAGCATCTACTTTTGAGAGATGCTGACGGCTTTGTGATCTTTGAAACCCCATTCCAAATTCATGTATTCATTTCAGAAAAATAACAAGCCAAATTGAAAACGACCAAACCATCATGCAGTTTTGTTTTACATGATGCATTCAATTGACTTAAATCCTTCGCCCTTTTTCATTTCAAAAATGAGTCATATATAAGGAAACTAATTCAACTAAAAACACTATCATTCACGCTTCCAATAATTCACAGTTTTGAAAAGATGACACGCAAGTTTTCACGCCCCTAGCCACTCGCCGTCACGGTCTCACTCAGCTCCTGATTCCACCTTTGCGTCGGGAGAGAAGAAGACAATGTGATCACGGTGAACACTAACGGCGGCGGTGACGCACTAGAGCAGTCTGGTGCAGTTACACTCCAAGGACGCCCTTGTGATGATAACAAAACTATTCGTCTGTTCATCAAGGATTGTGTTTCCTCAAAAAAATGAATTCCGAGTGGGCAATCGTGAGACTAAACCCAAGAAGGTGCAGAGTCATTGGAATCGAATTATTCCACACTTCTATCGCAATTCGACGATGAAAAACTAGATCATGAATGCTGTGTTTTAAAGTAGAGATCTAATAGCACACGGCCTGTCAATCTTTTGTCAAATTTCTATACTTTAGTGTTTTTTGTTAGAAAAAGTTAATTTTTTGCAACACTAAAACGATGATACCTACTATTTCGACAAAATAATTAGAATACTCTAAAGATATTGTGTGTAACTTTATTATCTCGAAAAATGATGAAAGTTGAAATTATATAAAATACTAAAGTACACTGCTTAGTAATTTCATCACTCTTTGCTTAGAAGGGTTCTAATTTATAATCCATACCCTAGCTACAAAAACCGTAATTTTGGTGTCTCTAGACTTTATCAAATGTATCACTTATTTTATTTACTTTTCCGTGACTAATTCATTTCTATCTCTTGGATTTCACTAACTGGGAGCCACTGAACCATCTTCATTAGAACAGGAGCTATCGATGTAACTATCTTTTTCATTGTAATAGCTTCTTCAATTTAGTTCGCGACCTCATTTTTTCTCTGAAAATTTATGCGAACAAATACATTGTTAGCAAAAATTTCACTTCCTCTTTACCAGCTAAATGGAATCAAATTTTTAATATCCGAAATCTTTCGTTAAATATCAAGCTCACGATAGGCCTTGTGATAGTTTGCGTATTTTGCACCAAGGCTACATGTTCGATTTTTACAGTAACACTCAGCAGCTAGTGTACAAGCTTTATCAATTAAACACAAGAGGCCCAGTCTTTTTATCATAGGTTTTTATTCGCAGACTTCGAGGCCGCCTTGCTTTTTAGCTCAAACTGGTCGCATGAAGAACTGCGATGATTCAAACTACCGAGTCAACATGGGTGAGACCATATTGGGTGTTAGAATTCAAATGATTTTATTCGGAAATTTCAGTCTTCTCACCTAAAATTATTTCAACCTCCTACATGAATGAAATTATTTGCAGTCATATTGCACGCACACAAGTGAGATAAAGACGTTGCCCCACCGATTGGTTTTATTTAATACCAGCAGGACCCGTTGATTTTTCACGGCTTAGTGTCTTGGAATAATGAAACGGGTCATAGCTTTCATGTTCTGTCTCCAATCATAAACTTTTAATCTGTCCTGCTCACATTGTTTTTCATTCACAGCTGTTCTTTTCGGCTGCCTCCTTTGTCTCTCTCTCTGGTAATCACCTCCTCTCTTTGCTCTTTTCTAACTCTTTGCCCGTATCTCCTATTTCTGATCGGAGAAGCTTCTAGTCTTTGCTGACGACTCATGGTGTCTGTGAATAGGTGACATCAAATAGCGTAGATAACAGTTTATCCTGAGGGGAAAGAAGTAAACGAAATTTAACAAGATTAAGTTAAGTGAAAAGGATCGAAAATTCAACTTTAATTTAGCAGTGTTTTAGATATTTCATTAAATAAATTGTCATTCACATACAGGATTTGGTCCTGCTGCAGAAAGATCACGGTAACTCAGATCCCCAGACTGCGTCAAGTGGCACAGTAGAGTGCGACGGAAGGAAAATGCAGCGCTGAGGCACCTGCAGTAGACGAAAGTTACACATGTCCTGAGGTAGCACCTGAAAAAAAAAATGAATTTAAATCAATTTTATGGAAGGAAAAGTTTTAGGAAGCAAGACTGTACAAGAATGCCATTATTTTGCATTTAATTCGCCAGTTTTAAGATGCTTCAATTTTAAAAGTTTCGGGTCTCACCTTAAAGGAAGATCTGACTTCTCAGTGGTTGAAGAACTCTAAGTCCCAAGACAGCTGACAGCTGAATGAAGAAGTAATGGAGCCGAGCGGAAATATATAGTCTAAGAGTATCAGTGCTACAGTCATTTGCGCAGACTATAAATGACGCATAGAGTAAATTACTTCTTTCTTGCTTTTGTAGCTTGAATTCTCATCTAAAAATATGTCTGGCCAATTTAACAGTGTTTTAGCATTACTACGACCCTTATCATTGAGTTATCAAACGTCACGGTCGTACTAACTAAGGTCGTACACAAATAACGGAGGGACAAGCAGAATTATAATATAGATTAAATTCGTGGGTTAATTTTGCTATTTCCGTCTGAACGATTAGTGCGATTAAGTATTTTATTTAACAGTCGATAAGTATTATTTACGCAGAAAAATGTTCAAAATTTTACAAAATAGGGCAAAGCCATGTAAATACAGAGTTTATAATGTCCTTCACTTCGAGACTAGAGCTGATTGAACAAAATAACTTTGTAATAAAAAATATCGAGAATAAACTACAGTTAAAATCGATCGGTATGCAAAAAACGTATACGTTGTGAAAGAGATATAGTCTTATCCACACCAACAACGAATACATTTTAGATATTTCAGGTGGAAATTAGATTGATTTAGAAAAGAGAACGACATTGACGAAAGGCAAGAAAACAAGACAATAAACTTGAAGCCTTCGTTTGTCCGCAGGCTCTTCGGAGCAACAAGCGGCAGACAGCCCTAGGAAGATACAGCTTGTAGCACAGAAGTGCCCGGGGGTCAGCGACTTCAGATGCGTATGTCCAGAGCTTATAATTTCTAAAACAGTGAAAAAAGACAGTAATCACAACGTCAATAGTTCTGTTCTAATGAAGATCGTTCAGTGGCTTCGAGTTAGTGGAATCCAGGTGACAGAAAAATTAGCTGAACGCCTAACAGGACAGAATTGAGGGAGCCTAGGACAGGCTTTAGAAAAGAAAAAACTATGAGAAATTAATTTCGAAAAATCCTGATAATTAATTTTAATAATTTTCATGTCTGTATCCTAAGCATAAGATGGTATATTTTAGGGTTTCAGCATTTACATTTAAAATATTTCCATGGTGCTCGTTCGAGACAAGTTACTGTAGAATCTATGCGTTTCATGATATGGATTTGTTATTAACTATTTGCATTATTTGATTTCTCGGTAACTATTTGTATTATTTTTATAGTCACTGTACAAATAGTATCATCACTCAACGAAGAGCGTCATGACATGAATTTCTATCTCAACAAGCACAAAATAATGTTAAAACCAAATAAAACTAAATGAATTTTTAATTTTCTAAAATTTGACCATATCGTTCATGCATGGATGAGAGTACGAGCGTAATGTCTGATAGCTCTGAAAAATTTGCGATAAATTTTTTTGCAATTGTGCCCACCAGCATCATGCTTGATAATGCATTCTGACAAAACTCAAACGTAAATATACATTTCTGCTAATGCTAATATTGCTGAGTTTTATGCAATATGTCTAAATCGTGAATATTTTTTCCGCCCATTGTGTAAAACTTTCTTGGGTCTCCATTGGAGATTAAAAGTTCGCAGCTCTCACAGGAAAGGTCATCGGTTCGATTCCCAGCACTGCCAGCCCGGTGTATCTCTCTGTTGGGAAAAGGGAGAACTCAGCTCCAATCTCCCACTCAGCCCAGATGTCGGAAGTGGTACCGGCTCTACCAGGGGTAACTGCCATTGCGTCCTGGTGTTATTTATAAGCCGTTCGAAAAAAATCATTCATGAGATGATCTGTATCAGTCGACTGGAATAAAATTACATTTTTTCGAATTCTGATCTGCCGCATTAATGGCCATCCAAGTTAATACTGGGGTGTTACTATTCCACACACGAACGAGCCAGATAAAAGCAATGGGTTGGGTTAGTCTTAAGAAAATATTCTCTAGGAACAACTTTCACTTGTGGGTTCTTCTTCAATAAAAGTAATTGAGATACGTACTTGATACTTGTTCTTCTGTTTACTGAATATTTTTAATCATTTCTATAACTTTATAGTGAAGCATATAAACGGAATCATTATTTAGGAATGAAAATGAAGGAGATGCAGACAATCAGGAAAGTAATTTTTTATAATCGATTGCATGGTAGGCAATTGTAACCGCCCGGCACTGACTAAATCTGACTAGATTAGTGTATGATGGAAAGAGCTATTCGTTTTCTCTGGTTTATAGTAGAAAATAGTTTTCTGGGACTATTTTCATGGGTGGTCATTCCTATTTGATTGATGAACTTTGTAAAAAGTAACACAATTTAACATCACGGGATAGCAGTTCATAACATAATTTTGAAATGATCTGATATTTTATGAACTCTAATTTGTTCGTTATATTCAAAATTCATTCTGAATGCAGCCTATCTTAACGCAAAACAGAAAATACAAAAAAAGATGGTTGGTCAAACTGTTTCTTAGAGGTATATTACACGGGTATTTCATGGCTCTAATGTAAAAAATGTCCTTAGTTTTTTAATGCATGGCTTCTCTAGATGTGGTATGGCAAATAAAATGTTACCAAAAATATAAGATTTGGCATTTAAATTCGTATTCAAACAACAGGGTTCCGAAATGGTTTCGAGAAGCATAGATAAAATGTGCAGAGAGAAATGAACAAAGTTTCTCAACCAGGTACTGTGGTGCCTGCCAACGAATTGCTGTCGTGATCAGTAATTCTAACAATTTCTAGGCCTCCAACATCTTGCAGAACTTCTTATTATTATCCGGTTGTATCACATGTGAAATCTACTGATTCATGCATAAATACATTTATTCATGATTATAATTACCTTCGTGAGTTTCTAACTATATTTATTTTATTTTCGGTTCCTAAAATAATCGAATTTCTGCCGAGAGCTGACTGCAGATGTGAAGGTATCCGATAAAATATAAATACGATAAAATTTTCAGCGCCCTCGATCGTATAAATCTGTCGAGCTATCTATCTACCCTCTTATTTATTTTCCAAGTCGTTGTGGTCTTGTTTGGAAGCTTGTACATTTACCTGGTTGGTGTGTTCACGTCTTATATTAAGAAATTTTTAAAAACTAATCTGTTGGCATGTATCTCATGTGGCAATGTCTTTGGAAATAAACGGTTTTTCTTCCTTTCTTTCTTTCTTTCAGAGTCCAAGCTCTGCTCTTAAATATAACATACGGCAAATATGCAAAGCCCTCCTGCCAAAAATAAGATGGAGGAATTCTAATTTGGTTTTCATATTGCAGTTAATCAAATTATTAATACGTAAAGAAAATTACTGCATTAGGAAAGCTTTGCTGTTTTAGTTAAACAATTTATTGTGCTGATCCCACACGATCCGTTGTGCGTGCGGAATGCAACTCATGTTCAGTTGACCCACGATATTTTTTTGGGAAGTAATTTTACAAATATTTCCTATAAATGATGCATTATTCTCACCTTCGTGGAAAGTTTGACCAGCCACCGATTTCAAGATTAAATATTAGTTGCAAAAACCCCCTGACCCAACTCGGATAATCTTGTTTGTTTGTTTGTTTGTTTGGTTGTGATTTTGCACACCTTGTTTTTAGAGATAACATGGAGCAAAATTCCGCACCCTGCTATCACTAATGAGGAAGGAGATAATTGGAGAAGCTGCTTTCACTAATAATACTGGAGAAACTCAATTTCTTTTTCTTCGTAGCAGTTCATCAAATATTTCACAAATTCGAAGAAAGTAATTTATGGTCTTCTTTGTCCGACAAATTATAATTCAATATGCTGTATTGTGGATACGGTCTGTTCTTATTGTTCATTTTAAGAATTATATTTCCCAGTGACTCTTCGGTAAGTTTTGTCGGAATTGCTCTTTCCTTTCGTAGAATTTATTGCCCCATACGAAATGTATACTTATCTAGTAATTTGTAAGTCAAAAAATCAGTCCAACGGGTCACAGGAAGTCCCAAACGCTTATCAGACTTAGAAAACCTTGTTTGTTTGCGTGCTTGTATGCTTTGGCTGTCACAGTCTGCGGTCTGCTTTCAGAAATAACATAGGGCGGAATTCAACACCCTGGGTTCAGTAATAAGATAGGAGAAAATTGAAAAACCTCATAGGCTTGATATAACATGGTGAAAATTATACTAATATTTTCATTTTTAGATAATTCAAGTCTTTCGCTAATGAGTAAAGAGAAACTCGCGTTCATGTTGGTCCTACTTATATTTTTACATATGGTCCATCATGTTATTTATTATATCTTCGTAAAAAAAACAAGATAGAACCATTAACTTAAATTTTCAACCTTACCTCGACAGTGCAACACATGAGGATACAATAGGGAGTGAAAATTTTTACTCTTTCTATGCTTCTAATTATTGATTGGTAACATTCCCATTCTTTCTGTTTTAATTACTGATCAGTTCTATTATTCCAGTGCTCCTAATTACTGATCAGTTATATTCTTTCTGTGCTCAAGCAGATCAGTTCTATTCTTTCTGTGTCCTAACAGATCAATCAGTTCTATTATTTCTGTGCTCAAAATAATAATCACTGATCAGTTATATTTCATTTGTGATTGTAAATCCTGACAAGAAGCCTCACTTGCTGCTTTGGAAGTGCGGTCTGTCGACGCTCTCCCACCATCTCTAGAACGGGACGCTTTAGCAGCGCGTTGCACTTGTTACGCTTAGCATACGCGATGAGCCTGCTGCCTACTTTACCTCTGCCCTTCAGATGATTGTGTTTCACAATTCCCAAGCAATTATGTCCCTTGGATTTTTCCGTTTCAGTGGCGTCATGTATTTTAATAGAATCTTGCTCTCTGTACATTGGGTTTTATTTATTTTCGCCGACGGCCACGCATGAGCAAGCAAGAAGGGCGTCTCTGCAGTATCGGGAGGAGGCGAGCGCTATATTTCTCATCCTTCTTGTTCAGGCTGAGGCGCCTGCCGAGACTTCGTTTTCCAGCGGGAAATTTGCTGGAACTCTGAGCATTGAGTGTTTCTTATAATTAAGAGTGCACACGGCCCGCCAAAAAAATGACAGGATTAGATATAGGATCAACTGAGCTTCAACATGGCTTTCTCACGATTTCCCACGCTATTCTATGGCTTTCCTGTACTTTGCCAAGTCTCAACTGCTGATATTCTATACAACCTAATCTAACCTACAAATACACGTGATATTCATTCCGACTCCCAATCTGCTGGGTTAAGGCACCGAAAATAATTTTCGGTGTCTGGTGAGATGAGCGTATCTGTGATACAAGCTTCATCAACTCATTGTGGAGTTGATGAAGCTTGTATCACAGATACGCTCATCTCACACTGCAGGCTGGTGGGTGTGACACACAGACGGACGGACGAACCGACGCGGCTCCTTTTATAATATAGATAATATTCGCGGTAGCGACACGTGAGCACGTCGTAGTGGCGTCATCATTAAATTCTTAATTCGAGGTTGCATGAAACTTTGGAGTGAGTGACCTTCATCGAGTTTCTCCCATAGAGTACGTCTGTTTGCCGGCGTCATGTAAAAACGGTGCGATAAATATGATAGATCGTAATTTTTTCTACTCGTATGTACTTAATACAGGTGAACTTTTGACCTCTGAGTAGGTTTTCTTGTAATGAAAAAAGTGAATTCACGACAAAATAGAACCTCAACTTGATTTGCTTAGCCAGTTATTCATCACTTCTGAGGGAACGAAATGTGCGTGTCAATGTTTCAAATTTCATGGGAAAATTTTTATCTTTTCTCTATTTCACCTTATTTTAACTGACATTAACCTACCGCTATGCCTCAAGTCTTAAACTTGAACAAACAAAAATTAGATTTAAATTGCATTAAATTATCTTCTGTATCGAAGTTTCAAAGTTCGACTCTCCATTTTCGCAATTTGATTGTCATCAATCTCATTAATGAAGAAATCAGCGAAACAGTGAACATAGCTCTTTAAGTTTCAGTAACAAAGATCTCAACACCTTCACTCCAACATTTGTAACAACAGTGAGTTTACTGCTCGGCGTACAAACGTGCAAGAGCTGCCTTCATTCAGCTAGTAGCTTCACAGGAGAAAATTCAGGGGACATCAACCAACCTCTCAAAGCAGGCGATTCTGTAGCAGCTTTCATAAATGACTGTCTCCGAAACTTGGCAAATGATGCAGTTGGTCTTTCCCTTAAAAGAGATTGGTCATCACCAAAACAAAAGGACAATTTTTACGACTTAGTTACTACTTTTGGTTTTTATTCCCACATGTGATGCACTTGTTCGCATTTTTTAATGCGTTATAAAACAATGAATTTTGCCCAATAAGAGTTGTAACATTGATGACCGGAGAGATATATGATAAATTTGTTATGATATATATGTAATTTCCCTGATTTAGCTGTTTATTTTAATTGCCTGATCACGTCGAGGTTTGGCTGCATTTCACAACCTAAATTATAACATTTTTCAATGATCCAGCTGCGATGAGAATCTCACTGAGTGACAGAGTGCCTTTTTCACGACGTGGTCAACTCATGAGGACGGTATTTTGCGCTGTGCACAAAATCGCATTCTGCTCTCAATTGTTTTATAGCTCAATAATTTACCAAAAGGCATGCAGTAATACGCTATCAAACGACTGTGTGATAAATGTTCAAGCTTAAGCTCTCTCAATAATTGTTAAATATTTAGCGCTTGGGGTTACGAGTCACTCCACCCTCGGTGTGGCGCAGCTCCTACGTCGCGTAGAATTCATTGAACCTATCCTGGGTCTCCTCACCACAGAGTTCTTAACGCTATCAAAAGTTGCATTTTTTTAATGGTACTATAGTATTGCATTGCCAATTTGTGGTTGGCACATTGCTCCTCACCAGAGCGTTCTTATCAATGTCAAAAATTAGTCAGCCGATATTTACAGCTCTTACGCGTTGCATTTTTTTAATGGTGCTAGTATTGTATTGCTAATTTATGGTTTGCACATTTTTCCTCACAAGAGCGTTCATAACGCTTTCAAAAATTAGCCAGCCGATATTTACAGCTTTCACGTGATGAATTTTTTAAATGGCGCTGGCGTTGCACTGCAGAGTAGCTCAGCAAACTGGGCGCAAAAAACAAGAACGGGTCCGATGAGAGTAGGAGTCTCCCAAAGACACGCGAGGGCGGAGTCCTGGCTCCGAATACGCGCAGTTACACCTCATCTGGTTCTCAATAAATCTTGACGCGTGTTTGCATTACCCGAACACTTCAACCCCTTTTCTATTACGAGAACATGATCATTTGAGCCTTTCGAATTATTTATGCCTGCAGTGTCGAATTGTACTGATTCACACCAGCCTAACACGCCGGTACGGTTGGACTTGTTTCTTTGATCGAATTCACACTGAGGTGTCAATGAGGATGTAAAATTTACTCTGTTCAATTGGTTCCAGCCGGAATTAAATCCCTTTTACTGGCATCGAGTACGCTCTTCATTGAATTTGCATTAATGTTTTAGTAAGGCCTTTTTCGATGCAGTGCTGGAAATGAATCCCATACTAGATTTTCAAGTTCCATTGGGAGGAATATCCATCGCTCCATTCAGCAGCAAATATTTTTAATCCTTCGTTCAATTACTACAGTTTCGCATCGTATTTTGAAAACAAGGTAACAGAAACATTCATGAGAGACCTACTCACCTACAGACGCGTGTCGGATATCATGAATGAGAAAACCGGGTCGTAAATTTATCAACGTACTTCTAACGTTCCCACATAACAGTTATTTGAAGCAGGAACGGAGCATCGCACCGTTTGATGGCGACCGAACAGCACAGGATGCCACCCTCGCTTGCAGAGACACTCCTACGATTTGCATCACGGAATGACGGAGGAAATTGCAGTGCCCGTGTCTGAGCTTTCATCTTTCCACGGCTGGCGTGTGCTCTGCTTTCCGAAAAAAATGATTCTCGGATCATGTTTTGCAAGACGACTGAGCTCACAACAAACTGAGGCGGGTATCTAGCTTGAGTTGCACAGCTTGAGTTCGTTAAAAATACACGAACCACACTTTCTAGTCTCTAGAGTGATGTTTGGGAGATATAACTATTGTTTTGAGTATTCGCACGTACTGGAGATTTCAAAATAACAAACTTTTATAAAAATTTTCTTTGATGAAGTATCATCGTCGCTGTATTTTTTCTACATTTCATTAGTAGAACTCGTACACCGTGCATCTTTGCATAACTTCTCCTTTTATTATAAACACACCTTCGAATAATTTGACTAGTAGTCTCATTAAATATCAGCTCGATTAGAGTCACATTTCTCAGGGTTCTGAATTGACGTTTTATACGAGGATGCTGTGATGGCAGGCCAGTAACGTGAGGGGCTGTGATGGCAGGCCAGTAACGTGAGGGGCTGTGGTGGCAGGCCAGTAACGTGAGGGGCTGTGGTGGCAGGCCAGTAACGTGAGGGGCTGTGGTGGCAGGCCAGTAACGTGAGGGGCTGTGGTGGCAGGCCAGTAACGTGAGGGGCTGTGATGGCAGGCCAGTAACGTGAGGGGCTGTGGTGGCAGGCCAGTAACGTGAGGGGCTGTGATGGCAGGCCAGTAACGTGAGGGGCTGTGGTGGCAGGCCAGTAACGTGAGGGGCTGTGGTGGTAGGCCAGTAACGTGAGGGGCTGTAGTGGCAGGCTAGTAACAACTCATAAGTAAATAGTAGCATTCCCTTTGAGCCATGACATGAGTATGATGTATGTTTGCGACCTAAGAATCGTAATATTTCCGTATTTTAAAACCAACCATGGTTTTTGTGTCATCGTAATTAGAAATGAACTGTTTTTCCGTTTTCTTATCTTCCGCTTGCAAGCCAATAAAATGAACGCCCAGTTGCATTCTCACACTTAAAAGCTCCTCAGCGCTGTGATGACCCCAGCTTAAAATTGTACATGAATGCATCTCTTGGTACTGCCATCCTCTGGCTTCATATCAGAAACGTCCGACAACAATTTTTTAGCTCGTGCTCAACTCCGTGCTAAATGGTGCCTTCATCCTTCCTCTCCTTGGAACACCATTGTTGTGAGTAGCAGGACATGAACTCGCTCATCATCTCATCGAACTCGTACTGAGGTTTTTCTGCCGCAGACCTCAATACCGCACAGCCCAGGGGCATCGTCAGCGGTCTATCCTTGAATGAAAAGAATGAAATTAAAAATTTGCTGTTCTCGTTAGTGCCAGAATACCCTCTTATGAAATCGACAGTTACTTCCCACAGGACAATTCACTGCGAATGTCACTTCAGTGGCGCAAAAAAAATTTCAAGCATTAATTTGGGTTTAAGGATTAATTTTGATTTGCTTTTATTCTTTCGAGTATTGAAAAACTCATCCACTTCCATATTATGACGTATGTTTTCGTATTATGACGTATTCATAAACAGCTGCAGTGAGCGTGATCAGATTAGAGCTCTGGACAAACGAATTGAAATACAAAATAGACACCGTTCGATTCACACGCTTTTGACGGAAAATAAGCTTGGGTGTGTAAAGCTGGTGCAGATCTTGCTGACAGATTGACCACGGCGCACTGGGTGTTAGGAGGACCAAATTATAATACCTGCGGGAGAAAAGTTTTACAGGCTTTTGATAATTCGACCTTGTACACGTCGCTCTACAGCTTGTGTTGCAACTGTCGATTGCAACACAACACTGGAGCTCGATGCACAACACTGCAGCATGATACACAACACTAGTATGATGCACAACGCTGCAGCATGATGCACAACACTGCAGCATGATGCAAAACACTACAGCATGATGCACAACACTGTAGCATGATGCACAACACTGTAGCATGATACACAACACTGTAGCATGATGCACAACACTGTAGCATGATGCACAACACTGCAGCATGATACACAACACTGTAGCATGATGCACAACACTATAGCATGATGCACTACATTACAGCATGTTGAACACTGAAGTATCATGAAGAGGTTCTGACGAGAACAGACGTTGCGCTAACTCAATATCTGGGCAGGTGAAACAGCAAACATCGACGGCCCTGAACATCCTTCAATTCAGCTCACGGCACTTGATATCTATAAGTTAGATTAACAAACGGTGAACGGTTTCATCAAAAAACAGCATTGCGTTCAGAAGAGCAGCTCATCGTAGGTGGTGCAAAAAATTCGTGGTGGAAATTACAAGCTAAAAAATGTTCTTGCTTTTTTCTAAGTAATTTTGACAGCCATAGGCTTTAATTCACGTTGGGTCATGATATTGTTTTCAATTTTGTTATTTTTGTTTGTGTTGACTCTTTTTGTTTATTTTCTGTTATTTTCTGGTTTTGTTTCCAGATAATCAGCTTCTTGAATGAAATCTTTAATAACGCATGACAGTAGACTTGATTGCTTTAAAAGTAGCTCTCGCATTGACCTGGTGTTCTCGTAGTAAAGCCGTAGTAAAGATTCTCGAAAGTGCCAAAAATCGCAGTTTGTTTTCCATAAAATCAGTCAAATAGTGGAGGACTTTCACCTTCAATGGTAAACTTTATTTATTTATAAGGCGGCCTAAATATTCATATCGGAGTATTATCTCGTACAGGATCAGTCCCCGTCATAAAGCACGCAACAACAAAGGCCTAACACGAGCCTCTCATAAAATTAGCTTCAATTCATTGAAACATTTGAAGGTGTCATCGATATCAATACTTAATTTATTGTCTCAGGGAAAGTTTCCATTTCACTTTACTATGTAGGATCGTACAGATGTGTTCGGTTTCAATACCGCATTGATTGCTTGTCTGTCTAGACGCGCATCGAGAATGGTATTCCCATTCACGAGAACTTTGCTACTATATTTGCTGCGAGGGGAGAGATCATTGCACGCTTGTCTGGCATCCCTTACGCGATAAAAGAGCTCTAATCTCACCGTTCACACGTGGTCAATGGTGCTGATCTTTTGTTATTCTTATGACTTGTCTGGAGACCCAGCACTCCGTTATGGAAGCTGATTTACTCAATTCAGTGGAAGACTTTAGCATTACGAAGTGAAACTGGGACGAAGTATAGAAATAGAAGCGCTCAAAGTGGAAGATAAATTCGTTTAATGATATTGGCTGCTCTCATTACGAACGAAAGAGAAATGGGTAATGAACAAGAGAAAGGCCGCTAATGCGTAGGCCTCTGTGAACCTGCACTTACTAGATACTTACTCATTAATTTCATCTTTTATCTCGCTGAAATTTAAGTACAGCCTTGAGTTGTCTGCATGTACAGACTTACTGTATCTCTAAAAGAGTTCTAAAAAAATAATTAGCCGTTACTGGTTGTTAGATCATCTCTCATATAATTGCTGATTGCAGTCGCTTAGCCATTTTTATTATCGATTCATTGGGTACATTGCAGCAGATATCAATACTCACCCTCCAAGGCAGTTTTGTTGAGCTGTTCTAGTGAGGAATTGGAACTTGAGGAAAATTTTGGTCTCCGGGCAGGGTGTGAGTTTGGTATGCAATCCACACACTGTTGGGAAGTTCGTGCGTTTGATGACCATTGCCTTAATATTTTGTGCTGTTTTCGTAAGTTGTTGCTGATTATTGATAACTCGCTTCATGCACCTCGATGCTGAAGTGATCATGTATGGGACCAGCACACAGATATTTTTCTCATGACAAAGTTTCATGGGTAGACTCTATCGTTTCCTCCCATCCAAAAATATTGAACTTATTGTGGTCACCGTGGCCGAGTGGTTAGGGCTCGCCCGTCAAGGGAAGGTGTCGGCAGTTCGAATCACGGCAGTGCCACCCGGTAAATTTTCAAAAAAATCAAATCAAAACTAAATGAAGGCACGATCCACTTGATTTTTGCTATCTTCAACATTGCATCACTATAATTGGCTTTAAATTTGAGTTGAATATTGAACATCAGTCAGTTTTACTCACCGCAGTCAAAGTTGAGTTGAATATTGAACTACAGGCAGTTTTACTCGCCGCACTCAAAGTTGAGTTGAATATTGAACTTCAGAACATTTTTACCCGCCGGAGTCAGAGTGTTAAGAATGAATTTGCGTGTTTGTCTTGGGAAGCTAATGAGTTGCGCCAGGGAAAGCAGGGAGCGCATTTCACGAGAGTGTCGGAGCCGGAGTCCCGCTGTGGCTGAGCTCGTCAGGCCAGGCTGGGACCAGCGGAGCGTTGCGGCTACACGTCACAGAGATGTCACCGCGCACCAACAAGCTGCCAATTCATCTTTCTTCCCTTCAAAACTCTGGAAAAAATAAAACAATGACGTTGTTTCTCCGTTGGAAGAGAATGAAAGAAAAGAAAACAATAACGTTGTTACTCCGTTCGAAGAGAATTAAAGAAAAGAAAACAATATCGTTGTTTCTCCGTTGGAAGAGAATTAAATAAAAAAACAATATCGTTGTTTCTGAATTGGAAGAGAATTAAAGAAAAGAAAACAATATCGTTGTTTCTCCGTTGGAAGAGAATCAAAGAAAAGAAAAACAAGAACATTGTTTCTCCGCTGGAAGCCTCCTCTGCTGTAAGATTGTTAATCTTTAGGTGATATGGTTACATAGCTTGTTTTCATAGAGTTCATTATAATATAGTTACAAAGACAGGCTAAACGTCTAATTCTTTGGTCAAGTCAAGTTGAGTTGAAGAGTTTATATCAGGACGAATAGGAAACTTTCATCGGCTGACGTCAAATGAGTAATATAAGCAGGTATTGTATAATGAGACAGAATGTTGTCCACCAGTTGGCAGCTGCAATATCATCAAGCATCAACTGCATTGAAGGAACCTTGCATGTCACTGTGTTCGGTACGTAAATAAATTATGCGCTTTTGCACGTCTCCTGTGATATTGACCGCGTTGTTTGACGAAACCTATCCCTAGTAAATAAAGTTTACCCCACACACAAATTAATACGCACAATCATAAATTTACCGATATTTAGATCACTTTAATATAGATGTACAAATAAAACTGCGTAAGTAAATGTTACACACTTTTATGTGAAGAAAATTCAGTCTTGGAAACAGTGCGTGGATTCTTTTGGCGGGCGTTTTCCAATTTTGTGTGGTGCTACATCAGGCGTCAGCGCAGATCTGTTTTATATTTCTGCTCTGAGCCTGGAGCATCGAGATTCATTCTGTAAAGCGAGCCCTGCGTAATGTTGCTCTGCTGAATAAAATTAGAGTGCGTGCTTGTAGAGAGCAGCGCTATTGAAGCTGTCGTTCTTATCACAGTCGTGTGATATATTTGCCTTCATCCCTATGGCACTGGTGTAGGCTTCGAGTCTTGCACTGTCCGAGTTGCATCGAGCCCTTCTCTCGCTCACAAGAAGAATCATCGTTGGATACGATCAACAAATAGGCCGTGGCTGTGCTCGAGCGACTCAAAGATACGAAAGGCAATTAAGATTCTCGTCATTATCACAGCGAGAATGAATCGCTCTTTCTTTTCAGGGTAATTTATGAAGAGATATTTCATGCAGGAATAAAGAAATCAGCAGCCCCTCAAAAATCAGCAAACGCCTAACGCTATGAAGGGCGAGCCTGCACTGCTTGACGGAGTGCTCGCTCTTTAAGGATTTTCGTGCAACATTTTTGCGTGATATGATTGTTCGCATTTGACTTCACGTATTTACTGCGTGTTGCATCACGCATATAAGCCACAAACGATCTAGAGGGCGAGAAAACTGGTCCATTTTGGGATTCCACTGGATAAGAATAATCAGAAGCACTAATACATCAACCATGTGAAGTGACACAGCTAACTTTAGAGCAGTGTTGCATAAGCAAGAATGTTTCCAGCCGTAGTAAAGATTTTCCGAAAGTTAAGCTCTTCATTGACATATTCTCGGCTCCGATGAAATATATCTCTTATAGTGATATTTGTACAATAATTATTCGTTATCCCTCAGGAGTGCTCGCTCCCGTATCCCATCACGGGGGTTCAACTATTGTATCTATTAGAATTAGAGCTCCCAGAGGGAAAATGTTAGGTCCCAAGCTGAGAGTTAGGTAGAAATTTTTTTCTTTTAATAAAATATGTTTTTGTTTTGTTAAAGACCCTCTTTTCTTGTTCACTGATTCCCTGTTTTCCAGTATCTTTAACTTTCTTCTTCAAATTCTTCATCGTTTCATAGAGGTGCTTCTTGGCTTACTGTTTCTATGCACAGATGATCTTGAATGGGGACACACCTTATGCATAGATTCCCCATTCCCTAAACCCCATACTAATTGGTGCCTTATCATTCCTTTCTTTGAAAATTTTTTGATGTTTTTAGGGAGGCTCAAACTCATTCATGACCTTATCTATTAGATCAGCGTCTTACATTAGAGATTATCTCTAATAATTGCCTATTAGAGACTGACAATTATAGAATTTTAACAACTGAATATATTTTTTAAGTAATAATGGTAAGGGAACATCTTCGTATTTTAGCACGACTAGAACTAGAACAATCTAATCCAATACCGAGTCAAACTTCACGTACAATAATTGAGTGTCCACGTTGTACTTCAGTTTGAGCCTAGCGTAACGTAGTTCTGGCCGTCGACCTCGCTTGTGACTTGCCCCTGTTGGTGATACAAAACATTTTAGAACTACATATCATTAGCGTGAGTCAATAGAAGTCCGTCACCTTACGAAAATTCTGAAATATTATATGACCTAAATTTGTTGTACTTTATCGCTAGATTCGCAGAAAAAACTTAAGTAGCGAAATTAATATTAATTAATAATTAATAGAAAAAGTAACAGATTTTGACATTCATTTCCTGTTGTAAATATGCACTTCAGTCCTACTGTGTAAGCTTTCCTCCAAATCAAAACGTCGTGGTCATGTAAAATTATTGATTGATATTATTCCTGATTCATCTTCACGACTTTTATAATTCCTGCTTATAATACAAACGTTCACTGTTAGAGCACAACTTCTTGAAAGTCAAATCAGTTTCAATAGAATTAAGGAAAAACATTTCACGCCTTGCTGCGACCCTATGTTTTATTTGAAAACGTCTACACTCAGCCTGATGACGAGCTTCTGCACTACACTGCCTCAAATCTTCCCCTTCTGTACTACACTGCCTCAAATCTTCCCCTTCTGTACTACACTGCCTCAAATCTTCACCTTCTGTACCACACTGCCTCAAATCTTCCCCTTCTGTACTACACTGCCCCAAATCTTCCCCTTCTGTACTACACTGCCTCAAATCTTCCCCTTCTGTACTACACTGCCTCAAATCTTCCCCTTCTGTACTACACTGCCTCAAATCTTCCCCTTCTGTACTACACTGCCTCAAATCTTCCCCTTCTGTACTACACTGCCTCAAATCTTCTCCTTCTGTACTACACTGCCTCAAATCTTCACCTTCTGTACTACACTGCCTCAAATCTTCCCCTTCTGTACTACACTGCCTCAAATCTTCACCTTCTGTACTACACTGCCTCAAATCTTCACCTTCTGTACTACACTGCCTCAAATCATCCCCTTCTGTACTACACTGCCTCAAATCTTCCCCTTCTGTACTGCACTGCCTCAAATCTTCACCTTCTGTACTGCACTGCCTCAAATCTTCACCTTCTGTACTACACTGCCTCAAATCTTCCCCTTCTGTACCACACTGCCTCAAATCTTCACCTTCTGTACTACACTGCCTCAAATCTTCACCTTCTGTTCTACACTGCCTCAAATCTTCACCTTCTGTACTACACTGCCTCAAATCTTCACCTTCTGTACTACACTGCCTCAAATCATCCCCTTCTATACTACACTGCCTCAAATCTTCCTCTTCTGTACTACACTGCCTCAAATCTTCACCTTCTGTACTACACTGCCTCAAATCTTCCCCTTCTGTACTACACTGCCTCAAATCTTCCCCTTCTGTACTACACTGCCTCAAATCTTCACCTTCTGTACTACACTGCCTCAAATCATCCCCTTCTGTACTACACTGCTTTAAATCTTCACCTTTTGTACTACACTGCCTCAAATCTTCCCCTTCTGTACTACACTGCCTCAAATCTTCACCTTTTGTACTACACTGCCTCAAATCTTCACCTTCTGTACTGCACTGCCTCAAATCTTCCCCTTCTGTACTACACTGCCTCAAATCTTCCCCTTCTGTACTACACTGCCTC
The DNA here is from genome assembly GCA_030386875.1 of Morinoia aosen. NCBI lineage: Eukaryota > Metazoa > Arthropoda > Malacostraca > Amphipoda > Talitridae > Morinoia > Morinoia aosen. The sequence goes on from CM059563.1 coordinate 26,921,719, forward strand.
AAATCTTCACCTTCTGTACTACACTGCCTCAAATCTTCCCCTGCTGTACTACACTGCCTCAAATCTTCACCTTCTGTACTACACTGCCTCAAATCTTCCCATGCTGTCCTACACTGCCTCAAATCTTCACCTTCTGTACTACACTGCCTCAAATCTTCACCTTCTGTACTACACTGCCTCAAATCTTCACCTTCTGTACTACATTGCCTCAAATCTTCACCTTCTGTACTACACTGCCTCAAATCTTCCCCTTCTGTACTACACTGCCTCAAATCTTCCCCTTCTGTACTACACTGCCTCTAATCTTCCCCTTCTGTACTACACTGCCTCAAATCTTCCCCTTCTGTACTACACTGCCTCAAATCTTCCCCTTCTGTCCTACACTGCCTCAAATCTTCACCTTCTGTACTACACTGCCTCAAATCTTCACCTTCTGTACTACACTGCCTCAAATCTTCACCTTCTGTACTACATTGCCTCAAATCTTCACCTTCTGTACTACACTGCCTCAAATCTTCCCCTTCTGTACTACACTGCCTCAAATCTTCCCCTTCTGTACTACACTGCCTCAAATCTTCACCTTCTGTACTGCACTGCCTCAAATCTTCCCCTTCTGTACTACACTGCCTCAAATCTTCCCCTTCTGTACTACACTGCCTCAAATCTTCCCCTTCTGTACTACACTGCCTCAAATCATCCCCTTCTGTACTACACTGCCTCAAATCTTCCCCTTCTGTACTACACTGCCTCAAATCTTCCCCTTCCGTACTACACTGCCTCAAATCTTCCCCTTCTGTACTACACTGCCTCAAATCTTCCCCTTCTGTACTACACTGCCTCAAATCTTCCCCTTCTGTACTACACTGCCTCAAATCTTCACCTTCTGTACTGCACTGCCTCAAATCTTCCCCTTCTGTACTACACTGCCTCAAATCTTCACCTTCTGTACTACACTGCCTCAAATCTTCCCCTGCTGTACTACACTGCTTCAAATCTTCACCTTCTGTACTATACTGCCTAAAATCTTCCCATGCTGTCCTACACTGCCTCAAATCTTCACCTTCTGTACTACACTGCCTCAAATCTTCACCTTCTGTACTACACTGCCTCAAATCTTCACCTTCTGTACTACATTGCCTCAAATCTTCACCTTCTGTACTACACTGCCTCAAATCTTCCCCTTCTGTACTACACTGCCTCAAATCTTCACCTTCTGTACTACACTGCCTCAAATCTTCACCTTCTGTACCACACTGCCTCAAATCTTCACCTTCTGTACTACACTGCCTCAAATCTTCACCTTCTGTACTACACTGCCTCAAATCTTCACCTTCTGTAATACACTGCCTCAAATCTTCACCTTCTGTACTACACTGCCTCAAATCTTCACCTTCTGCACTACACTGCCTCAAATCTTCACCTTCTGTACTACACTGCCTCAAATCTTCACCTTCTGTAATACACTGCCTCAAATCTTCACCTTCTGTAATACACTGCCTCAAATCTTCACCTTCTGTACTACACTGCCTCAAATCTTCACCTTCTGTACTACACTGCCTCAAATCTTCACCTTCTGTACTACATTGCCTCAAATCTTCACCTTCTGTACTACACTGCCTCAAATCTTCCCCTTCTGTACTACACTGCCTCAAATCTTCCCCTTCTGTACTACACTGCCTCAAATCTTCCCCTTCTGTACTACACTGCCTCAAATCATCCCCTTCTGTACTACACTGCCTCAAATCTTCCCCTTCTGTACTACACTGCCTCAAATCTTCCCCTTCTGTACTACACTGCCTCAAATCTTCCCCTTCTGTACTACACTGCCTCAAATCTTCCCCTTCTGTACTACACTGCCTCAAATCTTCCCCTTCTGTACTACACTGCCTCAAATCTTCACCTTCTGTACTGCACTGCCTCAAATCTTCCCCTTCTGTACTACACTGCCTCAAATCTTCACCTTCTGTACTACACTGCCTCAAATCTTCCCCTGCTGTACTACACTGCTTCAAATCTTCACCTTCTGTACTATACTGCCTAAAATCTTCCCATGCTGTCCTACACTGCCTCAAATCTTCACCTTCTGTACTACACTGCCTCAAATCTCCACCTTCTGTACTACACTGCCTCAAATCTTCACCTTCTGTACTACATTGCCTCAAATCTTCACCTTCTGTACTACACTGCCTCAAATCTTCCCCTTCTGTACTACACTGCCTCAAATCTTCACCTTCTGTACTACACTGCCTCAAATCTTCACCTTCTGTACCACACTGCCTCAAAGCTTCACCTTCTGTAGTACACTGCCTCAAATCTTCACCTTCTGTACTACACTGCCTCAAATCTTCACCTTCTGTAATACACTGCCTCAAATCTTCACCTTCTGTACTACACTGCCTCAAATCTTCACCTTCTGCACTACACTGCCTCAAATCTTCACCTTCTGTACTACACTGCCTCAAATCTTCACCTTCTGTAATACACTGCCTCAAATCTTCACCTTCTGTAATACACTGCCTCAAATCTTCACCTTCTGTACTACACTGCCTCAAATCTTCACCTTCTGTAATACACTGCCTCAAATCTTCACCTTCTGTAATACACTGCCTCAAATCTTCACCTTCTGTACTACACTGCCTCAAATCTTCACCTTCTGTAATACACTGCCTCAAATCTTCACCTTCTGTAATACACTGCCTCAAATCTTCACCTTCTGTACTACACTGCCTCAAATCTTCACCTTCTGTACTGCACTGCCTCAAATCTTCACCTTCTGTACTACACTGCCTCAAATCTTCCCCTTCTGTACCACACTGCCTCAAATCTTCACCTTCTGTACTACACTGCCTCAAATCTTCACCTTCTGTTCTACACTGCCTCAAATCTTCACCTTCTGTACTACACTGCCTCAAATCTTCACCTTCTGTACTACACTGCCTCAAATCATCCCCTTCTATACTACACTGCCTCAAATCTTCCTCTTCTGTACTACACTGCCTCAAATCTTCACCTTCTGTACTACACTGCCTCAAATCTTCCCCTTCTGTACTACACTGCCTCAAATCTTCCCCTTCTGTACTACACTGCCTCAAATCTTCACCTTCTGTACTACACTGCCTCAAATCATCCCCTTCTGTACTACACTGCTTTAAATCTTCACCTTTTGTACTACACTGCCTCAAATCTTCCCCTTCTGTACTACACTGCCTCAAATCTTCACCTTCTGTACTACACTGCCTCAAATCTTCACCTTCTGTACTGCACTGCCTCAAATCTTCCCCTTCTGTACTACACTGCCTCAAATCTTCCCCTTCTGTACTACACTGCCTCAAATCTTCCCCTTCTGTACTACACTGCCTCAAATCTTCACCTTCTGTACTACACTGCCTCAAATCTTCACCTTCTGTACCACACTGCCTCAAATCTTCACCTTCTGTACTACACTGCCTCAAATCTTCACCTTCTGTACTACACTGCCTCAAATCTTCACCTTCTGTAATACACTGCCTCAAATCTTCACCTTCTGTACTACACTGCCTCAAATCTTCACCTTCTGCACTACACTGCCTCAAATCTTCACCTTCTGTACTACACTGCCTCAAATCTTCACCTTCTGTAATACACTGCCTCAAATCTTCACCTTCTGTAATACACTGCCTCAAATCTTCACCTTCTGTACTACACTGCCTCAAATCTTCACCTTCTGTAATACACTGCCTCAAATCTTCACCTTCTGTACTACACTGCCTCAAATCTTCACCTTCTGTACTACACTGCCTCAAATCTTCACCTTCTGTACTACATTGCCTCAAATCTTCACCTTCTGTACTACACTGCCTCAAATCTTCCCCTTCTGTACTACACTGCCTCAAATCTTCCCCTTCTGTACTACACTGCCTCAAATCTTCACCTTCTGTACTGCACTGCCTCAAATCTTCCCCTTCTGTACTACACTGCCTCAAATCTTCCCCTTCTGTACTACACTGCCTCAAATCTTCCCCTTCTGTACTACACTGCCTCAAATCATCCCCTTCTGTACTACACTGCCTCAAATCTTCCCCTTCTGTACTACACTGCCTCAAATCTTCCCCTTCTGTACTACACTGCCTCAAATCTTCCCCTTCTGTACTACACTGCCTCAAATCTTCCCCTTCTGTACTACACTGCCTCAAATCTTCCCCTTCTGTACTACACTGCCTCAAATCTTCACCTTCTGTACTGCACTGCCTCAAATCTTCCCCTTCTGTACTACACTGCCTCAAATCTTCACCTTCTGTACTACACTGCCTCAAATCTTCCCCTGCTGTACTACACTGCTTCAAATCTTCACCTTCTGTACTATACTGCCTAAAATCTTCCCATGCTGTCCTACACTGCCTCAAATCTTCACCTTCTGTACTACACTGCCTCAAATCTTCACCTTCTGTACTACACTGCCTCAAATCTTCACCTTCTGTACTACATTGCCTCAAATCTTCACCTTCTGTACTACACTGCCTCAAATCTTCCCCTTCTGTACTACACTGCCTCAAATCTTCACCTTCTGTACTACACTGCCTCAAATCTTCACCTTCTGTACCACACTGCCTCAAAGCTTCACCTTCTGTACTACACTGCCTCAAATCTTCACCTTCTGTACTACACTGCCTCAAATCTTCACCTTCTGTAATACACTGCCTCAAATCTTCACCTTCTGTACTACACTGCCTCAAATCTTCACCTTCTGCACTACACTGCCTCAAATCTTCACCTTCTGTACTACACTGCCTCAAATCTTCACCTTCTGTAATACACTGCCTCAAATCTTCACCTTCTGTAATACACTGCCTCAAATCTTCACCTTCTGTACTACACTGCCTCAAATCTTCACCTTCTGTAATACACTGCCTCAAATCTTCACCTTCTGTAATACACTGCCTCAAATCTTCACCTTCTGTACTACACTGCCTCAAATCTTCACCTTCTGTAATACACTGCCTCAAATCTTCACCTTCTGCAATACACTGCCTCAAATCTTCACCTTCTGTACTACACTGCCTCAAATCTTCACCTTCTGTAATACACTGCCTCAAATCTTCACCTTCTGTAATACACTGCCTCAAATCTTCACCTTCTGTAATACACTGCCTCAAATCTTCACCTTCTGTAATACACTGCCTCAAATCTTCACCTTCTGTAATACACTGCCTCAAATCTTCACCTTCTGTACTACACTGCCTCAAATCTTCACCTTCTGCACTACACTGCCTCATATCTTCACCCATTCACTAAAGTGTTCATCATAGACACCTCACTTGCGCCACGTGTGCTTGTGTCTACGCTAGAGGTTTTGTCACTAAAACATTTGTTGAGGCTCGTGATCTCGAGCTCACTGCGAGACTTTATATGCTCAGAATTTGTTGCTCGAGTTCATTAGTCGGCAATTAACTCAAATTCTTCATTTTTTTCTTTTTGAACAGTTGATTTTATTAAAAACTTACAGTATTCTATTAATGTTGTGGTAATCTGTGCTGTTGTGACATTATTGTGTTAGAAACATGCAGCATTAGGTTAATATTGTAATGGAAGTTTATATTACTGTTCTATCATTATATTAAGAATAGGTTATCTCAGGTAATTCTTATTCAGGAACTTGTAAGATTGGATTTTTATCGCATTAGGGACTTGAAACTTTAAGCTAATACTAAGTTGGGAACTTCTAATATTGGGTCATTTTCTTATCAGCAACGTCGAACATTTTGCTCCCACTCTACTGGGAACTAATAGCATAAGTTACGGCAATACTTTAATCATCGAAAATCAGGGTATTGTGTTATCAGTAACGTGAAATATTTAGATACAATCATATTGGTGTCTAAGAAAAAAAAATCCTCATTTCTTTCCACTTTCGCTTCGTCTCCCTAATTTTAAACTTGGCATCTTTTCTTAGCCATCATCACTTTCCTTCCAACATTAATTACCCTGAATTTTTTTCTTAATTTTAAATTTCACAATCCCACGTTTCATCATTTCATCAAACACGGTCCGTAATGTGTATCTTAGTGGCAGCCAGTCCGCCCTCTCCCCTATACCCGACAACCCCCTACAACACTTCCCAACCCCCCACAACCCCCACAACCTCCACCCCAGCCCCCACAACCTTAACAACCCTCACAACTCCCCCAAACCCCTCCCTCAGCCCCCCACAACCCCCAGCACGCACGGGTGCTTGCATCACGTCTATTTGCGAGCGTACGGACAGCAGAGCGCGCTCGGGCCGGCAGCCAGAACGTGTAATGTTTTTGCTGCCGAGTTTCTTGGTTACAACTTTTGGCACCGCGCCCGCGTAGTGGCGGCGGTGGTGGGTGGTGTGGTGGGTGTTGTGACGAGTGGGTGGTACTGGTGGGTGGTGTTGGTAGGTGGTGTTAGTGGGTGGTGTGGTGGGTGTTGTTATGAGTGGGCGTTGTTGGTGGGTGGTGTGGTGGGTGTTGTTATGAGTGGGTGGTGTTGGTGGGTGGTGTGGTGGGTGTTGTTATGAGTGGCTGGTGTTGGTGGGTGGTGTGGTGGGTGTTGTTATGAGTGGGTGGTGTTGGTGGGTGGTGTGGTGGGTGTTGTTATGAGTGGGTGGTGCTGGTGGGTGGTGTGGTGGGTGTTGTTACGAGTGGGTGGTGCTGGTGGGTGGTGTGGTGGGTGTTGTTATGAGTGGGTGGTGCTGGTGGGTGGTGTGGTGGGTGTTGTTACGAGTGGGTGGTGATAGTGGGTGTCATTACGAGTGGGTGGCGCCGGTGGGGTCGTGTGTGGGTGATGTAGGTGGGGTCGTGTGTGAGTGGCGCTGGTGGAGCCGTGCGTGGGTGACACTCTCACACACTTCGTGCTATTGCTTGTGTTCCTATTACGCGCTCCCCCACAAGAGACATAAGGTAGGAACTAGGCTTAGGCATGGTAGAGGAAACAAGGTAGGTTCAAACGAGTCTTTTTTTACGTTGACGGTGTGGTTTTGCTGACGTCACGGCAACGAACCAATAGCAACGCTCATATTGCATCTGGTAGCACTGCTATCCCAAATCTGGCTCCACTATTGGCCTAACGACATGGCGTTTTGGTGACGTCATAAAGTTTGTTCGAAATAAAGCCTTTCTATTGGCTAGCCGAAAAAGAGGCGTGTATTTTCTTCCATAGAAATGACCCTACCTTGTTTCCTCTACCGTGGGTTTAGGCTATTCAGGAGCGTCTACCCTGTGTTATAAGGACTGGCATCACAAGGCGATTACTATTGGGTTACCTGAGCTATACGTCGGGTTTTAGCACTTCTGTCTTCCGTACTCACTTTGGGATTTTCAGCCTTCATACATTCTTTGCTATTCCTCCTTTGATTTTTCTTCCTCTTCCATCCTTTCTTGCTGTTCCTATGAGCAAGGAATTTTGTGCTGAGGTACCTATTTTTTGATTACTAAATTGTCCCTTCCATTCTTTCACTTGAGATTGCTTTTTTGAGGCTTGGAAGTCTTAAATTTACTTGTGTGAAAATGATAATCTTTTACTTGAACCATCATGAAATACTGATGAGGAATACGGGGCATATAATTTTGCAAAGCAAAGACTAAATTTTATCAGTTTTAGAGTTGACAACGCGGTAGGCTTGCGGTAGGTGTGCAGTAGTAATAATTGCTTCCTATAATGTGAAAAAAGGTTTATAAACTGCCTCCATTCCTATTTACTGAGGCACTATTTGCATTTCCTATATACATTCCAATTTACTGAGTGATGTAGTTTGACCAATTTACTGAGTGGCGTAGGTTGACCAATTTACTGAGTGGCGTAGGTTGACCAATTTACTGAGTGGCGCAGGTTGCCCAATTTACTGAGTGGCGTAGGTTGACCAATTTACTGAGTGGCGCAGGTTGACCAATTTACTGAGTGGTGCAGTTTGACCAATTTACTGAGTGGCGTAGGTTGACCAATTTACTGAGTGGCGCAGGTTGACCAATTTACTGAGTGGTGCAGTTTGACCAATTTACTGAGTGGTGCAGTTTGACCAATTTACCGAGTGGCGTAGGTTGACCAATTTACTGAGTGGCGCAGGTTGACCAATTTACTGAGTGGTGCAGTTTGACCAATTTACTGAGTGGCGCAGGTTGACCAATTTACTGAGTGGTGCAGTTTGACCAATTTAATGAGTGGCGTAGGTTGTCCAATTTACTGAGTGGCGCAGGTTGTCCAATTCACACATCACGGCAGGCGCTAGAAGTAAACGGCCTATTAAGCCCTAAACTAAGTCTAGCTATTTTCTTCCCACAGAGTTAGAAGAAAATTAAAAAATCTGTTACACTATTTGGTTGAACTTTAGATGAAAATGGATTTTAAATGATAATACGTTGAATAATTTCGGCTCATTACTTGTCTCAATACACTATCCATGTATCGCTGAGCTAACGCTGTATGGCGCTGAAGAGAAGTGTTAATGTATCATTCAATGATATTCTAATATTGATATTTAAGCGCTTCGTAGATATTATCCCAGCAGTGTTCATGATTGTAAAGTTAACGCCACTTGACTGGCTCATCGCGCTTCTGAACGGCGAGGTCCCAGTTGAACTTTTTCGCCAGAGCATGCATGTTTTTGGCTGCCTAAGCAATTTAATTATCTAAACGGCGAAAAACATGCATGCTGGCGGCGAAAAAGTTAGACTGGGGTGAGTCTCCGGAATTAGCTATCGAGCACTGCTGCGGTGCATCTTACAAAGTCTTGGTTCGAGAGATAATTTGCCTTTTGGCGCTCCTACGTTGGCGAATTACCAAGAATTGAATCCTAAGGTATGTAACTGCGGTGTATGAGCTGTACAGAAGTGCTGTAGATCTGAAGTGTGTCTCTGAAATCTTATTTTTTGACCTCAGCACTTGAAAAAATTTTATGAGACTTCATGGTCCCAAAAAGTGTTCACGCGTTCTTTCCCACTTTGCAGTTCGCCAGGCATTGCAAGGGAAGGTGACGTGCCGTTGTCTTTCTGCTGATACACTCACTACCGCCTACACCTGCTGCTGCTACACTACCGCCTACACCTGCTACTGCCACACTACCGCCTACACCTGCTGCTGCTACACTACCGCCTACACCTGCTGCTGCTACACTACCGCCTACACCTGCTACTGCTACACTACCGCCTACACCAGCTACTGCTACACTACCGCCTACACCTGCTACTGCTACACTACCGCCTACACCTGCTGCTGCTACACTACCGCCTACACCTGCTGCTGCTACACTACCGCCTACACCAGCTACTGCTACACTACCGCCTACACCTGCTACTGCTACACTATCGCCTACACCTGCTACTGCTACACTACCGCCTACACCTGCTGCTGCTACACTACCGCCTACACCAGCTACTGCTACACTACCGCCTACACCTGCTACTGCTCCACTACCGCCTACACCTGCTGCTGCTACACTACCGCTTACACCTGCTGCTGCTACACTACCGCCTACACCAGCTACTGCTACACTACCGCCTACACCTGCTACTGCTACACTATCGCCTACACCTGCTACTGCTACACTACCGCCTACACCTGCTACTGCTACACTACCGCCTACACCAGCTACTGCTACACTACCGCCTACACCTGCTACTGCTACACTACCGCCTACACCTGCTGCTGCTACACTACCGCCTACACCTGCTACTGCCACACTACCGCCTACACCTGCTGCTGCTACACTACCGCCTACACCTGCTGCTGCTACACTACCGCCTACACCTGCTACTGCTACACTACCGCCTACACCAGCTACTGCTACACTACCGCCTACACCTGCTACTGCTACACTACCGCCTACACCTGCTGCTGCTACACTACCGCCTACACCTGCTGCTGCTACACTACCGCCTACACCAGCTACTGATACACTACCGCCTACACCTGCTACTGCTACACTATCGCCTACACCTGCTACTGCTACACTACCGCCTACACCTGCTACTGCTACACTACCGCCTACACCAGCTACTGCTACACTATCGCCTACACCTGCTACTGCTACACTACCGCCTACACCTGCTATTGCTACACTACTGCCTACAACTGCTACTGCCGCACTCCCATGACACATGTCAGTAACTGTGCACAGCTCTAGAGATACAGCCCATCTAATGCTATCCAACTCTCCGTTTTCTCAACACATGTTTTTTCAACTAATGTTTTCATCTCCCTAATGGATTGGCGAAGTCTTATACATCATTTGTTTATGACACCTTCCACTGATGGAATCTGTGCGTGAATATCTTTCTAATTTCTGGTACAAATTTTCAAAAAACATCCAAACGACAAAAAGGATGGAGCGGTAGTATCAGCTGTGATATCTTGAGAGTGTTCATCTCCCGTCATGCGTGATAACGACCTCAAATCTTCCAAAGAGGAGATCGAATCCCGTCGATGTGGCGTTTACAAGACCTAAGGAAAACAGTGTATTTTTCTTAATGGTGCTTGAAATTATGGGAAAATTGTGCAGTGCTTTCATTTAAGAAGTCTTTTAAGATGTTATCAGGCTCCTCTTGTGCCATCATGAGCGCTATGTAGAGGCGCTATTAGCCCTTACAGCGTCATCCATTTACTTCGTTTTGGCTCGGGACTGAACGCAGAGGAACACGAGAGCGTTCTTCAAGTGAAGCAGACGTGCTCTAATCACCCGTAGAATACACGATAAAATCAAGGCTGTTTTGCATCTGCTGCCGCTCCCACGAGACACAAAGATCATGTTTGTCTCGGCTCTAAATCTCTGCAGTTATCGACGCACCAACACAAACGCGAACAGCCAACAAAAACTGACTCAGGCACCTGAGAAGCGCCGTAATACATTATTCCGAGTCCATGAATCAAACAAGCGGACGTGTGCTTCGCTGTGGATTTTTATTGCTTCATCGATGTAAAAAATCATGGTCTGAGGCACGTGTGCGCCGATTAACACATAACTTCTTCCTCTCTCCCGATAAGTTGGAGTAAAATTTATGTCTTGAGCCCTCTCAGGGAAGTTGTATTGATTTGTGCGTTTTAGGATCCGTGATTTTTTGAAGAGCAATTCTTGAGTTCATGGAGGCAGAGTGGGTAGAGGGCACTAGGCTGCGCAGCAAACGGTTCTCTGCTCCCATTATTAGTTGTTTGTTACTTGTGCCTCTACCGCTGTGTTTCAGTGAGAGCCTGGTGTTAGAAGTGAGTAGATCCCTCTGAAGTAGAGTAGAAGTGAGTAGATCCCACTGAAGAAGAGTAGAAGTGAGTAGATCCCTCTGAAGTAGAGTAGAAGTGAGTAGATCCTTCTGAAGTAGAGTAGAAGTGAGTAAATCCCTCTGAAGTAGAGTAGAAGTGAGAAGATCTCACTGAAGTAGAGTAGAAGTGAGTAGATCTTCCCTGCTGTGTTTCCTAAGTTTGGAGCAAATATAGCACAGTACTGTGGGACTATTGCTACATCTACTAGTAGCTTCAACAGTAACTGATCTCTTCGGGGAATGAGCTACATATCATCAGTTCATTAGAAATTCTTCGGTGAAAAAGAGCCGTCACTTTCCAATGTGTGTAAATTGTGTGAATGGTTTCACTCGTCCCTTCAAGAGGATAGAATTATTTTATCTATGGGAATTGGTGCAATAGATGAATTTCATGAACATTGTCATGAAAAATGTATACGGCTGCTCTGATGTGCGTTGGAATGGAGGCCACCTAGAGGGCATTATTTAAAAAAAAATTATTCATTGCGGTTATTGTACATCAAATGATTGTTTATGTTCATCATTTACATAAAAAAAATATTTTATGCCTTACTTTCCAATGTCTTTAAAACCTTAAAACTTTTCCGTTTCACTGACGCACCCGGTGAAACTGAATATAAAACCCACTCCTGAAGTATTGTTTTGCGGTGAAAAATATCATTAGCTTTAGGCTTTAATTGAGACTGGAATACTTGAGGTTCCAGACAAGTGTACAACACACATTCAATGCATAGGGGTCTTCGTTAACATCATTGAGCACAAATCTGTTTCTGTCCGTTATCTTAACTATTATTTTCGTCTGATGAAAAGAGAAATATTTTAATGAAATTCTTTCACATTTATACGTTGCCCAACATTGCCAAGAATGCCCTCAGAATGCTCTTCATGATTGATAGACCGAATGCTCTCAGAATGAGAATGTTCCGAAAGAGAATGTTCCGCACACCCGTGGCGGGGTGTACGGGAGAGGGGCGTGCGGGGGATACGGGGGGCGTGCTGGGCGTGCAGGGGGAGTTCGATGTGGGTGGGGGTGCAGGGCGGGGTGTGCGGGAGGCGTGGGGTGGAGGAGCGTGCAGGGGGGTGTGCGGGGGGCGTGGGATGGAGGGGCGTGCGGCGAGAGGTGCAGGGCGGGTGGGGTGTGTGCGGGAGAGGGGCGCGCGGAGGATGCGGGGGGCGTGTGGGGCGTGCGAGGGGGTGGGGGGTGGGGTGGGGGGGTGCAGTGCGGTGGGGTGTGCGGATGTGGGGGAGGCGTGCCAGGGGTGTGCGGGGGGTTCGGGGTGGAGGGGGGGGGGGTGCAGGGCGGGGTGTGCGGGAGAGGGGCGTGCGAGGGATACGGGGGGCGTGCAGGGCGTGCTTGGGGGGCCTGTGCTTGATTTATGGTCCCCAGCCCTGTGGTGAAAGCCTGGTGCAGGAGCAGGATATACCAAGTGGTGGGGGCATGTACCAGTGGTGGGGGGCATGTACCAGTGGTGGGGGCATGTACCAGTGGTGGGGGCATGTACCAGTGGTAGGGGGCATGTACCAGTGGTGGGGGGCATGTACCAGTGGTGGGGGGCATGTACCAGTGGTGGGGGGCATGTACCAGTGGTGGGGGGCATGTACCAGTGGTGGGGGGCATGTACCAGTGGTGGGGGGCATGTACCAGTGGTGGGGGCATGTACCAGTGGTGGGGGGCATGTACCAGTGGTGGGGGGCATGTACCAGTGGTGGGGGGCATGTACCAGTGGTGGGGGGCATGTACCAGTGGTGGGGGGCATGTACCAGTGGTGGGGGGCATGTACCAGTGGTGGGGGGCATGTACCAGTGGTGGGGGCATGTACCAGTGGTGGGGGGCATGTACCAGTGGTGGGGGCATGTACCAGTGGTGGGGGGCATGTACCAGTGGTGGGGGCATGTACCAGTGGTGGGGGCATGTACCAGTGGTGGGGGGCATGTACCAGTGGTGGGGGCATGTACCAGTGGTGGGGGGCATGTACCAGTGGTGGGGGCATGTACCAGTGGTGGGGGGCATGTACCAGTGGTGGGGGCATGTACCAGTGGTTGGGGGCATGTACCAGTGGTGGGGGCATGTACCAGTGGTAGGGGGCATGTACCAGTGGTGGGGGGCATGTACCAGTGGTGGGGGGCATGTACCAGTGGCGGGGGCATGTACCAGAAATGGAGGGAGTTTGCCCTTCCAGTACGCTCCAGTGGAGTTCACACCAGCACATGCGCGTCAAATCGAATATTGTGTAGGATCGACTTTCACACACACCCATACCCTTCCCCCCTGGCCTGTACATGTACTTAGTGTGACGTTATGAGCCTAATTGTGCCTTATTGTATGGGCCTGATGTTACACTTTTGCGGCTGCCCGGGCATGACGCTGTCACTGGTGCAGTCACACTTGTCACGCGTTCTGCTATTATTGCAGCTCTGATGTCGCATATTATAATAGATAATATTGGCCTAATATGGATAGTATTATTATAGATTTAACGTTGCATATCACAGTTTGAACGTTTCGTTTCCACAGGCAGTAGGCCAGTAAAGTAATTACTTAGAACAGTTACGAAGGACAGGTTGATATATGACGGATTGTGGGCCCGACCGCTCAGTTTGAGGACCGCTGCTTGGTGGAAATGCTCGCTTAAACGGGAAAATTTTTTTAGCGATCGCTCCAAAGATTTTCTTTTTAACGAAGCAAGCGAATTTCAGGCAGCTGTTGTTGCTGCGTAGTCCATGAACTGAACTATCTGCTCAGATTTATTTGTTCACTTCCGTTGTATTTGCTCGCTTTCATTGTATTTGCTCGCTTTCATTGTATTTGTTTGCTTTCATTGTATTTGTTTGCTTTCATTGTATTTGTTTGCTTTCATTGTATTTGTTTGCTTTCATTGTATTTGTTCGCTTGGGATGTTATCGTCAATAGGTTGGAATTCCAATCACTCGATGCACAAGACAGCTAAAAGTAGACCACTTTCATTTCAACCTGTATTATTCAGCTTTAAATGAACTCAAGAGACATCGAAACTTTAATTCTATATGTGTTACTAAAACCTACACCATCATGTGAGGTTTCTGAACATTGTTTGTCTTACCTGAGATTATTTTCTTTCGTTATGTAAACATATGGGAGCATTTTACCTGCTGTTAGTCCTCTTTCTCATCAAGATGGTAGTTTTTTACACTATAACAAAGTGTTATATTTGAATCATAAGCGCATTGTGCGTGATTACTACATCCTCGGGACGGCAGCGTACGGAACCACTTCAGAGGATGTCTAATTGACAATGATATCAGACCATCTCTGCTGCCTATGACGCTCATTTGCATCTCCTATTTTACCAGTCAATGGCTTATGCCTTTAAGTTCCTAAATAAGGAACTATAAGTGGTGTATTCTTCACGGTGCACTAACGTCCCGACCCGCCTTAGATCTCGCGTTTATGAATCCCTGAGACAAATTCAATGACGGTGTTTATGAGCACTGCAGCGCCATAATTAGACGAGGTTAGAGAAGCTGAGAAGTTCGGAGAGCAGGCTAGTGTAGGAGATCGCCGCCTCGAATAGTGCGAGCAGGTATATATGTAGGCTCTAGAATCATACGGTACGGAGCGCCAAATACATCTAGCTAGCGAAAATGAGTTATGTATACCACTGTCTTCCCCGAATTTTCCTGTGTCTGGAGAGTTAGTCGTAGGTCCAGGAAGGTAGCTACAAAATGTCGAATACCTCTACAAGTTGCTGGGATGCGATAATTTCTAAGTCGCCGTACTTTGATGCCGTTTTCTGACGTGTTTAAAAAGCGGCGCTTCGAACCGCATGATTCTAAGGGCCTCGAGTGCAGGAGGGTGTAGCCGACCTGCACACGCCACGCACCGGTCAGAGGTGATGTGTGTGAGCTGGGCGGTGCTGGCAGAGCCGTACTCTGCGCACCACCTGTAAAATGAGAACACTTTTCCTTCACTCATTTTATCTTAGGCTTTAAACTTCGGTTGAGCAGGAGAGAGGATCGAGCAAACAGACCACGCGTGTTGCTGGAATTCAAGTTGTTCAAGTCCGCTTTACTGCACGTGGTGTCACGAATGGCGATTTTTATGTGATTTGGTATAGTGCCACGCATGTTTCACATCATTGTTAGAGCGTTTAAATGAGCGAGTACACTATAGTTTTACGCATTTTTACATTAGAAATGGGAGTTGAAATAAGATCTGAAAGCGCGGAATGGCTCATGCTTGCATAGCGTGTATACTCTTAAAGTTTTGGGCAACAAATATAAAATTAGGTTCAGTTATACTGGCAATAAAATGAACACTAAAAAAACATCCGATGCTGTTCATGCATGTTTTGCAATCTGATGTTTGATGTACGTTAAAGGTTTCATGGAACAATTATGATAAATTTCAGCACTAATCTACACTTACGAATGTTTTTATTGCTCTAATCTGTATAAAATTTCTTATACAGCTCGTTAGCTACAATAGTAATATCACTCCCTTTTTTTGGCAAAATAGTTGCCATAAAATTTCTGCCGCCAAATTCAAAGATATTCCACCTGAGAAATTGGGTAGAATGGCTCCACAATTTGATATTGTTTACAATCTCGCTACAAAAATAGAGAACAAAATAACTTAAAATTTAAGGGGAAGAATTCAAGTCCAGGAAAAAGAAAGCAGGCGATGCACATGGCTGTGGGTCATTGATGCGTCAACACTATGACTGCGATGTGAGCCATATTTGGTCACTGGGGGAGTTTTCATTATGCTGCCGACCAACCAGCAGTCACTAACTCAATTTAAAAACATACTCAATCGAAACTAAATGAGAATATGATCCAATTAAAGTTTGTATTTGCAACACTGCTTACAACCATTGATTTTAAATTTTGAACAGAATAATGAACTTTAGTTTTACCCGCCGCAGTCAAAGTGTTAATAACTCCTCACAATTTACTACCCATCTTGCATTACAGAACGTTTACCTGCATATCTTACGCTTTGCAAATTATATATATCTAAATTTTTCCTACATCAAGAAAGGTATAACGTAGATATTTGGCACCCAAGTTAAGAATGTCAAGTAAAGATGGCACTCAAGATGAGAATGTCAAGTAAAGATGGCGCTCAAGTTAAGAATGTCAAGTAAAGATGGCGCTCAAATTAAGAATGTCAAGTAAAGATGGCACTCATGTTGAGAATGTCAAGTAAAGATGGCGCTCAAGTCAAGAATGTCAAGTAAAGATGGCGCTCAAGTTAAGAATGTCAAGTAAAGATGGCGCTCAAGTTAAGAATGTCAAGTAAAGATGGCGCTCAAGTTAAGAATGTCAAGTAAAGATAGCGCTCAAGTTAAGAATGTCAAGTAAAGATGGCGCTCAAGTTAAGAATGTCAAGTAAAGATGGCGCTCAAGTTAAGAATGTCAAGTAAAGATGGCGCTCAAGTTAAGAATGTCAAGTAAAGATGGCGCTCAAGTTAAGAATGTCAAGTAAAGATGGCGCTCAAGTTAAGAATGTCAAGTAAAGATGGCGCTCAAGTTAAGAATGTCAAGTAAAGATGGCGCTCAAGTTAAGAATGTCAAGTAAAGATGGCGCTCAAGTTAAGAATGTCAAGTAAAGATGGCGCTCAAGTTAAGAATGTCAAGTAAAGATGGCGCTCAAGTTAAGAATGTCAAGTAAAGATGGCGCTCAAGTTAAGAAT
Organism: Morinoia aosen; assembly: GCA_030386875.1. NCBI lineage: Eukaryota > Metazoa > Arthropoda > Malacostraca > Amphipoda > Talitridae > Morinoia > Morinoia aosen. Next base: position 26,938,637 of record CM059563.1, read on the forward strand.
GTCAAGTAAAGATGGCGCTCAAGTTAAGAATGTCAAGTAAAGGTGGCGCTCAAGTTGAGAATGTCAAGTAAAGATGGCACTCAAGTTATGTGTCGAGTAAAGATGATAAATCTCCTTAGAATTTTCTCCATTTTTAAGTTTCTGATCAAGTTGGGAGATAGTAGGCAACTGCTGGATGATGTGACCTGTACGGTTGCGTAAGGCAGACCTGCGCAAGATTGCATGACCTACCTAATCAAAAATGATCGTATTCAGGCGTGGTAAATTCCTGTCAAAAATAATATGCGATTTGTAAAATAACTTCGTCGATTTGTACGATTTCTTGCTGTTAAGCTAGTCAGAAGAGATTTATTCTTTGTCTGCGCTTGTAACCTGTTGACTGAAATTGAAATTGACCTATGAAGTGATCAACTAAAATCGCCTCATTCGAATGTCTCATAAATTTTTATCTGTAGGCTTAAGTGACGTGGTTTAGCAATTGAAATTACAATGCATCAAACTGTAATCGATGGAAAAGATAGGCATCATGAAAAGGAAGAATGTAGAATGTTTAACTAAATTAACGGGTGTAAATATTCGCTGATACATATTCTAAAAAACTTTTTACTTCTAGAAGCGTCAATGCGCAGGCAAAGAAAAGGGAAATTGCAGCGCATGACCGAAGTGAGCAAGGCAGTGATTCCCAGTCAAGCTTTTTACCCGAAGCATGCATGATTTTTGCTGCCTTAGCAATTTAATTACTTGGGCGGCGAAAAACATGCATGCAGGTAGCGGAAAAGTTAGACTGGGTTAGAGAAAACTCTGTGTCTGTGTTAAGTTACAGTCGTAACGGGAAATTTTGTTATAGTTTGCCAGATAAAGCGTCATAGAGACTATGGCAGCAAAAGGTGGTATCGATTTAGACTAAATTCACTTATTTAGCATTGTTAAATTTAGAAAAACTGAGCGTCTGGTGCTCACGAGTCCGTCACAATGATGATCAAGCGTCAAAAGAGTTCCTCTGCGAATTTCACGGAATTTTGCTTACAATAAGTTCGTAGAAATACGTATGACAAATTGATTTGCTGTATTTGCCTGTTCAGCGTTTAACCCCATCACTATACAGACTTATCCATTTAAAGTATACAGGCATGTTCTACGACACAAAATGCGTGCGCTGCATAACATGATGAATTTAAAAGCAGTTCGAACCTTCATTTTCATTGACCCCAAAGATACCTGAAGCGTGATGGACTCAATCAGGGCTAGGCGGTGCTGGGTCAGAGCACCACCTCCTCTGCTGCAGTGAGCGTGCCATACGCATCAGATAGCGGCGTGGTGGTGCATTTTAGCACTTCTCTTCACCGACTGCTGCTCCCACGCTTTGCCGATCAACCTGAACGCTTTAAAAAATACTTCACAGATAATGCAGTCCTAAATGATCAATAAATACAACGAGGTTCTTCTTCAGAACTACGATGAAATTTTGCACTTCTCTTCAACACCTGGTGCTCCCACGCTCTACCAATCAACCTCCTCACTTTAATAAATACTTTAGAGATAATGCAGTGCTGAATAATCAATAAATATAACGAGGATCTTCTTCAGGACTGGGATTAAAAATGAAACAGAACATCATCGCAAACCTGTTTGTCGGGTAAGGGTATTTAATTTGACTATTGATGGCTTGAAAGATTAGTTCGGGTCTCAAGGAGTCATACCGAAACAAATTATTCTAATTGCAGTAAAATGTGTTTGTAGATTTTTTGCATCCTAATTTAGATCAAATGAAAAGTGACGACTCGGAAACTGAAAATACATTTTGATTGTAAGGCATTATTTAAAATAAATGCCAAATGGCATTATTTAAAAAGTACAAATTGTTCTCTTGATTGGAATATTGAGATTTTTTTCTGTTCTTTAAATAAATTCAACTCTATTGTTGATCATTGCTGTTACGCTACGCAGTTGAGTTGCTTATCTTCTGTTCGTGATGGCCAGCCACCAGCAAATCAACTCTGTTCAATTCAGCACTGGAAATTTGCCAGCCTTGGCACTGTTTTGTGCTGTCGAAAAGCGATGTGTGATAGGAAATTGAGCAATGCAGGTCGATCTCTTCGTTAAAATTGAAGTTCCTTCACCTAACATCTGTAAATAGGAAAGGAAGTCATTCCCGAATCGCGTTAAAATTCCATCCTTAAATCATGGAAGCGAAAATTCGCCTTCAATGAACTGCTAAAACCTGTTTCGCTCTCGTCGACAACCATCATCTTACCGCCTTAATGATAGCGTAAGCCTGGTAAGAGGTTCGTCAGGATTTCATTCACCAGTAAATCCGTCAAAAAATCGAGCACGAAAAATCGACTCGAATTACGAGGTAAAAGCATGCAAGTTTGCCAATATGGCTTTGAAGAATTGTGGACAAACAGCAAAGCACGCAGCTTAGTTGCCTTGCTGGCGTGCGGACTGCGGTGCGGCGGCCATGTTTTGATGGCAGGCTGTCACAATCTGCTCGCTTATTTCAATATCCCGTTGATGATGAGAGTATCGCGGCGGCTATCAGAAAGCTTCCCCAGAACAACACTCGGTAATGGGGTGGTGAGATAAGGCTCACTGCAATTACCGCCCACACGCACGCGGGTTGTGCGCCGCCTGCTCATGCGCGCCTCCCGTCCCAGGGCCAAATGCCCTCCACAGCTCGGCTTCTTCTCGAAAACTCAACTCGGTTTCTTGTCGAAAAATTGACAGTCTCAGCTATGATTCTTCTCGAAAATTCGACTCTGTTTCTTCTTTAATAAATGACAGTATCAGTTGTGTTTCTTATCGAAAATTTTTTCAAAAAATTGACAGTCTCAACTCTGCTTCTTATAAAAAATTCAACTCTGTTTCTTCTCGCAAAATTGAAAGTCTCAACTCTGTTTCTTCTCAAAAAATTGACGGTCACGGCTTAGCTTCTTCTCGAAAACTCAACTCTGTTTTCTCACGAAAATATGACGGTCTAATCAATGTTTTTTATTAAGAAATGGCTGTCTTAGTTCTGGTTCTTTAAAAAAATGGCTGTTTCAGCTCTGGTTTTCCTTCATAGACTGACCGTTTCATTCGTATTTTCCCTTGGAATACTCTATGGTACCCAACCCTGTTTTTGATAACAAAGAGCTTCCTCCATTGGATTAAATGAAAATTAATATTCATGTTTTAGTCTGCAGACCATCTAACATAAATGCAAGAGGAACTGTCGCTGTTTGCGCCGCCATTACTTTAACAGAATTTGAAAGTGCACAAAAATATGAATTTCACTGCGACAGTCACGATTATCGCACACCTGCATGATTGGAAAACGACTTGTCTGCTCTGCTTATTTTTGCAAGTTGGCCGTGCAATAAATCTCAAATCTTGCATCTTCTAATACAGTGGTTCTTAACCTGGGGGGCTCACCCCCTGGGGAGGAAGGGGGAGTGCGAGCCTCCGCAGTGAAGCCTGATTTTTCCCCGTGATGTTTTCGACAAAAGAGTGAACTTTCACTGTTGCATATGTTTGAGGGCCTATTTACAATATTCTTTGTTGTGAGCTCTTATTTACCAGTCCATCTGCACACAATTTCCCCTGGTATTTCTTAAGGGGGCGTGGGTGTAAAAAGGTTTAGAACCACTGCTCTAGTACAAGCAACGAATTTTTTGTTGTGGATAAAATCTCGTGGCCCATGTTGACAGCTTTGTAATTCTGTTGACAGATGTGCTCTAGAAACCGAACTTCGAGGGAAAAATTGTAACATTTTGCAGATCGTCAGCAAGTGTTTGAAAAAGATTCATTTAATTTAAATTATTATTTGAAGACTGCGTTTTAAATGACTTGTTTCTGTAAACACGCATTTGAAATCTGCTCGAAGACAACTTGTGATTAATTAACTCATTTCCGTTTTCTCGAATTGAACTTTATTCTCAGAAGCGCATTTATCAAGCACGAAATCAGCGCAAATGTTGCAACATCCTTCGCGTGCCGCTTCATATGCAACATTGCAGCAACATTGCTTCATTCTAAACGCTTTATTCATCCAACTACGCACAAAATTGAATTAGTATACGACATCTAGGTGCCATATGGTTATTTCATGCCGTATCTGAAATTCTTTCGTAATTTTTAGCTTACATCAGTTAAGCTGCGTGTTCAGCAAAATATGTAAAGCCATCATCATGGCGACTAATTTCTCTAGGGTCTTTTCCTTGGTCATGATTTCATTTTAACGATCATAAAAAATAATTGGGGATAATTTCAAGATTTAAGTTGGTCTCTTAAAACCCATGGAATGCTAACTACGGTAGATATTTGTAACAGTACAATAATTGAGCACCTCTCGGGCACACCATCAGACTCACAATGAATTAGAGTGAATGTTGTACTCATAAGAAATTGAAGAGAAAAATATTTTATCCAACACTAATGATGCCATGGAAAACCAGACTTTATGAAATGACTTTCGTGCATAATCGAGCATTAGTTTTGAGATGAATTGCAGATTGCAGTGTGAATGTCTGCACCTATGCAACTAACGTCACTCAGAAATATTTGTCACGAGGATCCAAATTGAAAAAGAGATGCCGATGTGATGCAAAAATGATGCCATTATTTTTTTTGATAACACGAGTACGCTAGTGTTTTATACAGCACGTGAAGGATTCGTTACTTTTAATATTAAATAACAATATTTGAAATTTAATTAGTGTACATAAATTGCTACGCACAAACAGAAATTTTCTGTAGTTATGCTCAGGTAAGCACATAATGGGCGTCACGTTGTGAAGACAATTTCCACTGTAGATCAATACTCAAATACAGTATGTGAGGAGGGATAGGAAATATCATATAAGTAAATGAATTAAAAATAAAGAAATACATGAAGATTTTGGTGGAGAACAGGTATCCGTATTTTCCTATGACACTTCATGTATACCAGAGTGTTTGATGTCTCTACTGTCACTCGACCTGATTGCAACTCGAGTGTTTGTGGCATTCAGAATACCCCTACATCAAGTAAACCACCCCCGACTCCGACGACGACTTTACCATTTTAGAATTTGGAGCCTCCGACTTACCCTAGTCTACCCAACAATAGCTCCCATCATTTAGGATGCGAACACGGTAAACTATCTAACGTATTTCACCGTGGTTACCGTGGCCGAGTGGTTATGAGCGGGAAGGTGTCGACAGTTCGAATCCCGGCTGTGCCGCCCGATGATTCTCCCCGTTGGGAAAAGGGAGAACTCATCCACACTTCCCCACTCTACCCAGGTGTAGGAAATGGGCACCGGCTTGACCGGGGGTAACCGTCATTGAGTCCTGGTGTTAGATATATGGCATTTGTAAAACAAACGTACATGATGATGAGTATCAGGCTTGATTGGAACAAAACAAATTTTTTTTCAGTGCTGGTGGTGTTGCCCTTGCCAGTAGGCAGGATACGGACACACGTAGGGTTGACAGCATGGTACCGTGGTTGACAGCTACAGGAAATGACAGCGGGGGACGCTCAGGTCACCGGTGTCGGAGTGCGTGCCTGTCCGCAACGAAGGAAATAACTAATGTTGCCAGAGCGCTCGCTCAGGTTGCTCAGTTTACGCACGGCTTCACGTCTGCTTGAAAGGTTGTCATCATTTGCTGACATATGAATGAGTTAAAGTATTATTTTGCGTGGAGGTTCGTGTTTTGTGAATGTAATACTTGTGGTAACGGGGTATTACACTGGAAGATTTTTTTTGACATATGAAAGAGTTTAAGTATTATATTGCGTAGAAGTTCGTGATTTGTGAACGTAGTACTTGTGGTACTGGAAGATACTTTTTCCTGAATGTATTATTTATTCAAGATGAAGTTTTAAATATAGAAAGACTTGTATGAAATTAGTGGGAGTTGGTAGTTGCATAGTTTTACGTGTAAAGAGGTTATGAAATGTGTTGCTCCAAATGATTTCGCGTTCTTTCACCTGGCAACAAAGTGGAGGTTTAAATAGGATTTTTCCTAATGAACGTCTCTTAAGAAATTTGGAATAAATGCTTTACTTTGCAATGAGAAATGGCTAAAAAACTAATGTCTCCCATTGGAAAAGAACTTACGTGAACACGTGTAAAAATATATGAATAAAGCACTTAACATTATCTATCAAAACAGGCTCACACGAGTCAACACTGGGACTATAACTACATATTTAAAATCTTCTGAGATTTCATTATTGAAGTAAGCCCCGTTTCTTGCTAAGTTCTATGACGTCCCTGTCTAACTTATTTGCTACCAGCATGCATGTTTTTCGCCGCCTTGGCGATTTAAGCGATTAAATCGCTTAAGCTGGGAAAAGCATGCATGCAGGCGGCGAAAAAGTTAGAAAAGACACGACATATTCAGATGAAGTCATGCGTTCAATGACAGCAGCTATGTGCCTGAAAGTAAAGAAAAGTTGGAAGTATTTTAAACTTAATTTATGATTTCATAAAGAAATTAATACGTTGAAAAGCATTCTCTTAACCCTTTCGCTCCAATGGGACATTTTTGTCCCATGGATATATATTAATGAACGAGCCTGCTTTCATTTTATATTCACATCATACCTGAAGAAATAATTTTATTTTACTTTAGGAGTATTATCCAAGAAAGAATCACTGGTGACTGATCACTAATCACTAGTGACAGGTATTACTTCATTTCTTTTATCAGCCAGAGGAATTATATTTTGTGATAAATATTATCCGCTGGCAAATTTATTTATTTATTTCCCATTATTTTTTGTGTATGTGAAATACTGCTGGTGCCGAATGGTCCCTGATTTTTATTCATTATTATATTATTGGGAAAACCCATCCTTGAAAATCCCACATAACGATTTTATAAACCTACAATAATAAGTCAGGTAGATAAATTTTAATGTTACATTTTATGGGGCGTTACCTATCATTCGTTTCCTTTAACCCTTTTAAGTGAGCATTTATGTACTCATATTGCAGTCATCACAACCACCGTCATTAGACTGCCGCTGCCATCAGGTTGTCTTTGAAAATGAAATGAGGAAGCAATCGCTACTCGATCGGCAGTGAACTTCAAAGAACACATTGGGGAACAAATATAGCTATAAATACTATATATTAATGCTACTTTCGAGAGGGGACCGTGAAGTCTTCTGGGATGTTAAAGGGTTAAGGGTAGGAAGTTAAGGATGTGCTCACACAAAACAATTACCACCACTCACAATTCAAAACGTGTCCAATGCACCGGCTCTATGCGTGCAGAAGTTACGGGTTTCTTTTCTCACGGACGCTCCCGGGATATCACACATGAGGGCAAAGGAGAGGTAGGCAGTGGGCTAGAAGAACTTCTTCCATCCAGGTTATTTGAAAATCACGACTCAAAACAGCTTCCTTTGCATAAGTGGCAGCCCTTTTCTCGAGTTTTCTTGGCTGGAATAAATAATATATACATATGCGATCATAGAACATTTCACTATGATATTAGAAATATTTGTGAAGTTAAACTTGAACTTTTCTGTGCCAACAGCACGAAACTGCTTTTATTTCAAGTGATGTGTTTCATTCGTATTTTATTCAGCATTCATCGGCATCACTCAACTCAAACTCGATCGCGTCATAGCTCCATTCCTTATTGCTCAGCTCCACAACCCTGACTTGACAAACGCATTAATGAAAAACAAACTTTCATGCGCAATTTACTGTCGAAATTTTCAACTCGGTATTTATTTCCATCAAAAAGGGATTAGTTTTGAGAGCCTGTGTAGCCCTCAGTTCCTGTCGCTGAGTCGCCCTGCTGCTGTTCTGCTGACTATAACTTGCCTCTTGTGTCGCCCGCCTCAGCAGACTACTGAATGTGGTCAACTTCGGGTCATAACATGTATGAACTTTACGAAATGTCCTCTTTGCTTCTTGTCCTATCTATCTATTTATTTATCTATCTATCTATCTATCTATCTTCTTTGCTTCTTGCTTTATCTATCTCTCCTCTTTGCTTCTCGTCCTATCTTTCTATCTTCATTGCTTCTTATCTTATCTATCAATCCTCATTGCTTCTTGTTTTATCTATCAATTTTGTTTGCTTCTTGTTTCATGTATCTCTCCTCTTTGGTGTGACATGAGCACTGTCTTCCAAAGATCCAACTTCGGTGACATAAGCACCATCTTTCAAAGTTATATTACCTTAAAGTCCAGAAGCTCCCGACTTCCGACACAGCGGCAGCCAGGACACAGCGTTCACAGATGAGTGACCAGCACGGCGGTCATTTGTCCCTTGTGCCAGCCATCTCAACGCGCCCGTTTGACTCGTGCTGGGGCTCTTAAAACCTGCAAGTGTCTCGTTTCCGCAAGCGACGACAGCGTGCGAGGATCTCCTAATGACAGGTATCGCTTTTAATTATCCATTTGTCGGCCGGTGGCTGAGCTTTAGGACCACGCTAATAACCAGCCTGCGATGGAACGCGCTCGAGCTGGCTCGCGGTGACCGCTTCCTTCCTTCTGCGCGACAGCGGTGGGCTGTGGTGACGAGTGTCGGGGGGGGGGGACTAGAAATAGAAAATGAGCTGTGGTTTTTGACTTTTCGATTTTTCTCGAGAATTATTTTCGGTTTCACGGCGTTCTACGTTTTAACGCATGAGTAAGTATTACTTGGTAATATTTTCCCATATTTTTTTTCAGTTGTATATATGGGCTAATTGTGACATTTTGCTACAAGAATTTTCCAGTGATTTGATGACAGAAAAAGTTCTGTTTCTTTTCGTTTTTCGTTGCTAAAACGAATCATATTTAGCATGAATAAACGACGTCCTTAAGGAATATTCCCAAGAAATTTCCTACTTGAAGTTTGTTTTCCTTTGTTTCGCTGCTAAATTCCGTAGGCAAAAAATTATAGTAGAGGAAAGCTGTAACACATTCGTTTACGTTAAGAAATTTGTTTTTACACCTGGGGCAGCCAAATTTCTTAAATCTCGCACGTATTAAAAGCATCGTCAGAAAGAAGAAAATGGAATCAGAGAGTAATATGGAAGCAATATGAGATGAATGTAGGTTAACCAACATCGATTGATAATTGGAAACAAAGAAAGTATGAAAATGAAGTATTAATTGAGTATTAGTTGCATAGCCTAAAGTTATTATTGAAGTTTTTTCCCCCATGTAAAGTTCAGCGATCCTCCGCTGAATTATTCATTGTCTTTTATTTGGTGGGAATTACTAACATCATATCAAGAAAAAGATGCTTATTAGTAAAGAATGAAGTCGTATTAACTTGGGTCATTTTTCATTTTGTGTGATCGCATAACTGTGATTTGAAATTTTTGACTATAATTTTATTAACGAATCGTCTCTGGCTCTATCGTCAGAATATTTACCCGCTCTTGCTGTATTTTCCTGCAAACCTGTGACAACTGATGACCATTCTTCCTAATTAGGCCATCTTACGTAAACTTCCTTGGCTGAGACGCTACGTAGACTCTCTAACTGCCGAGGGTGCAGTTTGATATTCACTTCAAATTTCGCACGCGTCACCTGCCACTGGAGTAGATATCTCACTGGATATCTCACTGGATAACTCATTGGATATCCAAGGTATCTAAGATATCACTAAGAGAAGATATCTCACTGAATATCGTCCTTGTGTAGGATCTGCTGGCCCTACATTTTCTCCTCACGTGCTGTTATATCAAAAAATATAAATGAGGAAAATGCTACTCCTCGTGGCCCGCTCTGAAATCAAGCTTACTTATTGTAAGATTTTTTGTATTTCAAAAGGTTTTTAAATTCAAATGGGAGCTCTTGAGCCTCATTAAGCTTGTACCTCACTCACACCTTCCTAGGTTAAAAAGCTTAAGAGTAATTCATACATCATGATTTTAACTATGGAGCGATCAATAAAGATGCTCAACGATGGAGCGATCAATGAAGATTTTCAACAGTGGAGCGATCAATAAAGATGTTCAACGGTGGAGCGATCAATAAAGATGTTCAACGGTGGAGCGATCAATAAAGATGTTCAACGGTGGAGCGATCAATAAAGATGTTCAACGGTGGAGCGATCAGTAAAGATGTTCAACGGTGGAGCGATCAATAAAGATGTTCAACTTTAGAACAATCAATAAAGATGTTCAACTTTAGAACAATCAACAAAGATGTTCAACTATAGAACAATCAATAAAGATGTTCAACTATAGAATAATCAATCAAGATATTCAACGATGGATCACTCAATAAAGATGTTCCCCGTAAAGATGTTTTCTTTCTTCAACCCCGTGACCGACCTCTGCTCACCAGCCAGCCCAAGCATCACAAGGCACATGCGCACCCAGTTTACGATGGCCGGGTCAGACCGCGATGCTCGTGTGCACAGCCGTGTTTCTGGGTGTGTCATGGTATCGCTACACTTCCCGCCTCGAGTGCTGGTGAAACTGTCGCCATATTTCTGAACATCTCGCTGTGTTGCGCCGCGATGCTCTTCTGAAGAGCTGCAGTAAAGTTCAAGCCTGTTCAGAAGAGTGCATTTATATTTGTTTTCTTCCTTGTAGCGTAGCAATGTTGCTGCAAGCTAGAACTTCTTCCTACACCTTTTTCTTATGCGAGTACTCTTTTGGTACGGATTTGTTCCCACGTTACTCTTCATTGACTTATTTTTAATTTAAAGAGTCGAACAAGTTGTAGTAGTTCAGTTTAATTAGCGAAGTTTCGTATAAGATTAGACCCCTTCATCAAATGCAATATTGAGACTAATAGTTAGTAAGGACCTCCTCTGAATATAAGAAATAATAACCTAGACATCAAATAAGCCTTAATTTGTTTTCACATCGCAGGCGATTCCAAAGAGCGAAGGATGCGTAAATAACTTTTTTAACCCATGTTGTATGACAACTAAAATTATAAATCCAATATTTAAACCTATGAGCCTATGTATGTATCAAGTACTCTAGAAGCGATTTCTTATTTTTACACTTCTACTTAAACGTTAAACTGGCAGAATCATTGACCAAAGTAAAAAGTAAATGTGTTCATAAAAACAAAACGCAAAAGTGCTCTGATGTTTACCCGCGATGCAATGAATTCCGTTAATTCTTGGGTCCGTGCGCAGAAATTCCGGCTTGAAAAAGTTTCGAAATTGTATGGAGGACCAGAAACGTAAACTCTAAAATGCAAAGCTTGTCTACAGTTCAAGTGAAGCCCAAAAAAGTATGCTAGTTCGTGTGAACATTTGCCTTTTGCAAAGTAATGTCGTAAAAACATAAACTGTATAGATTTTGAACGAAAGCTCAAACTTTTCCAAGCTAGCGATCGTGGCTTATTCCTGCGTCGTTATGGTGGTTGGGCGACATCATCTTATCCAATGCACACTCTACATCCCAACCTTTTTCTTCGCGAGAAAAATACTTTCGGAGTAAAGAAACGTTCAATAATCTCACTCTCACATTTTAAGATTCGTCTTTTCAATATCAAGTTGATTACCGTGTGGAATATATGATGCGAAGCAACCATAGATCTAAGAAAATTCAGATTAATGCGCGGAAAAAACACCATCTGAAAACATTACTTTAAAACAACGTAATTCTAACACTGTCAAAGGCAACGCTTCTTCATTTTGAAATAAAACTGGTTGAAAATCTCAGACCAAATAAAAATTATCAAGCCTACGTAGCCGATCACTGGGTAAATACTTACTAATTCATACTCATGAGCAGTTATCTATGCCTCAAGCTATTTTAATCAATATGGTTTGAGTTACGTATCACTTGTACAGAGTATAGCACTAAAGAGGTCGAGACTAAATGTTAGAGCGGATCTGGGCAGCGAAGGTTTGCCTGAATGTCGGAGCCCACAATTCAAACGACCACACCGCGGGTTTGATGTTAAGTCTCCCAGGCCCACACTGTTTACTTCCAATAAAAACAATCGCTGCCTTGCAAGAAACTGCGGTCGTAATTCTAAAGCAATGGTCGTCAAAACACAGCCAGCAAAACACCTGCGCAAAAACGTGGGCCGTGCGAATGCGAGATGAAACGCTCGCTAGGCCATGTGTGTGTGCCGCCGCCACCGTTTATTGGGACGCTGTTGGCTCAGAAAACTTCATGGGCTCTGTCTGCCGCTTGCGTCTCGTGAGGTCGGGGAAACCTGGATGATTCTGAGCTGAGCTAGCGGTTGAATTTTTCAGCCCGAGTCCGAATTGCCTTCATGTGGATTTTTCTTTTTTTATCAGGGTGAAATATAATTCCTTGAAGAGCCAACTTATTCATCAAATATTCGATCAATTTTTTTGAAAATGATGCCTGAATGCATGCTTGAAAATTACTGCTCATCAAGAAGAGAAAATTAAATTTACGAGATAAAGGTTTTGGAAACTTCATTAATCGAATTCTTTTTTCTGTCTGACTCTGTATTATCAGGTATAAGGATTTATTAGCAAGGAAGTAATAGCGTAAAAATACATTGAGTATCTAAAGGTAAATCCCTTGCTCAGTTCACATTTAGTATGTGGTCGAATGGCGAATGACATTCATTCTGTTGGTTCCTCTGAGCCTGTGCGGTGCACGCTGCTGGTACGCACTTCTTTATACGATCATTTCATTATTTCGGTGTTAAAACTTTGATTTGTGTGTCGAAATATATAACGTCGAGTATTTGAGGTAAGCGTTCTGTTGGTTATAAATTTTGGTTTCGTTCTAGGTGTTCTTATTACTCGCACGTCTCCTCCTTACGCTTTACTCCTTACTCCTTACTCTTTACTCTTTACTTTTTACTCCCTACTCTTTACTCCTTACTTCTTACTCCTTGCTCATTACTCTTTACTCTTTACTCTTTACTCTTTACTCTTTACTCTTTACTCTTTACTCTTTACTCTTTACTCTTTACTCTTTACTCTTTACTCTTTACTCTTTACTCTTTACTCCTTACTCCTCACTCCTTTCTCCTTGCTCCTTACTCCTTTCCAACGACCTAGTTCAGTGATACTTGTACCTGCTATTTTAAAATTTATTTCTTGCGTCTTTACTAAAAACTTTCAGAAGCTTAATTATCCGTGTATTTTTATAAGCATGAAGCATAATCCTGTTGTGAACCCCGTTTGTGTTAATATTTGATTAATTTCTTCGTCATCATCATCCTTACCGACGTGTGAAACCTCCCTAGGAACTTAAGACAAAGAAAGTCTTAACATTAATTCTTAGCCTTTTTAATTTAATGAAAGGAAGATGCTTCTAGCGCTTATTTGGAATGACCCAACTTTCAGGATTTTTGTCCATGAAGATTTTCAAAAATTTTCGATATAAGTTCTTATGGTAAATAAGTCTTTTTTACATTATGTGTGTAGCTCATACTCGCCCCATGTGTTTTATTGCGCTTGTGTCGTGAAGTGTAAAGTCACGGATATAGGAGGTGTGTAGTTGAGATGCAACGTATTTAATGGATGTATAGTGGCGTGTTGTTAGGTGTAAGTGTGTTGTTAGGTGTAGGTGTGTTGTTAGGCGTAGGTGTGTTGTTAGGTGTAGGTGTGATGTTAGGTGTAGGTGTGTTGTTAGGGGTAGGTGTGTTGTTAGGTGTAGGTGTGTTGTTAGGTGTAGGTGTGATGTTAGGTGTAGGTATGTTGTTAGGGGTAGGTGTGTTGTTAGGTGTAGGTGTGTTGTTAGGTGTAGGTGTGTTGTTAGGTGTAGGTGTGTTGTTAGGTGTAGGTGTGTTGTTAGGTGTAGGTGTGTTGTTAGGTGTAGGTATGTTGTTAGGGGTAGGTGTGTTGTTAGGTGTAGGTGTGTTGTTAGGTGTAGGTGTGATGTTAAGTGTTAGGTATGTTGTTAGGGGTAGGTGTGTTGTTAGGTGTTGGTGTGTTGTTAGGTGATAGGTGTTATGTTAGGTGTAGGTGTGTTGTTAGGTGTAGGTGTAATGTTAGTATATGAGTGCTGCTAGGAGTAAGTGCGTTAATAGGTATAGACACACAGCTAGAGTTGCAGGGCAGCGGTTCTTCGCTTTAACGCACATAAACAAGTGGTACTCGTATAGGTTGCCGCTCTTCTCAAACTCTCCCCTTGGATGACAAGATGCGTAAGAAAGAGAGGAAGGTACCAAAGAAAATTGGTAGGAACTAAGAACATACGTCAGTTAAGTTTAAACGTTGACCGCCATGTGTTAAACTGAAGTTCAATACTAAACTCATGTATAAAGTTAATTGTTCTACGAAATTTAAAAAAACACATTAACTGGATAGTACCTTCATTTTTTCATGTTTGCGGGACGCAATTTAGAAAAATAGACCATATTACCTGGAGAGTACAATCATTTTTTTTCATCAAGTCTTTATGAAAATTTTATTTAGGACAACTTATTGGTTAGCAGCATAATGAAAATCCCCTCCGTGACCACCAGGGGCGGCTCACATCGCGGTCAAAGTGTTAATGTGCAAAGATCATTGATTAGACCAGGCCATTATGGAACCATTGCAGCTGCCATCTCAAATTCTCGTAGTTGTGCACTCGCAGAAACCGTTCGATGTGTCCTGAAGTCAAAATTCCTCAAATGCTTGAAGATTTTCTTACTCCTTCATCGCTTTCTTATCATTTTTGACATCATCTCTCATTATTACACTATTTATTGATGACAAGACATATTTATATTTCCTTGTAGTTAGTTAATTACCAGGACATATTCGTATGTCTCGCTTAAATCTGATCATGTTTCCCTTTGATTCATCGCAGATGGCATATATAGGATGTTGAATAGGTCTAGGTGTGTTCGGTTTGTTTATCATCTTGTGGGCGAATTCTATTAGGTTACCTCAACTATAGATGCGCCTTCGATATTTTCTTCGTCCGAGACCACTTCTCATCTTTTGTCAGGCCTTCTTTTCTATCTTATATATTTTTTTCTTCCTTTCTCATCCTGACTTGCCGTTTCTGTCCGCACTGTCTCCTGTTCGGGAGCCCATTTTGTGTGCAAATTTTGCATTTTCTACAGTTCATGGTACATTTTCTCTTCTTTTAGTTCTTTTGACATCGCCTTTGTTGTGGCAAGAGTGTCATGAGGTAAATAATATAATAACATTGGCAATAACTCTCATAGTCGCTCGAGGGTTTCAAGTTCGAATTCAATGTTTTTAAATCGGAATGGACCAAATCTATCTTACCTAACCTAATTCATCAAACATATATTAACAATTTCACGTTTAAGTTTTATCCAATTAGTGGCGGATTTGTTATCTGTGAAACTCAGTTAGAGTTCTACGTAAAGAATTGCACTAATAGTAGAAATTCGAGCATATTCAAGTCAACGTAAGCTAATTCAATGGCGAAATTTGCATGTGAGCTCCTTGAATGAAGTCCTCATTAGCTATTTTTGTAGCTCTAAAGTTATATCATCCTGAAGTTGCAGCTCATACTCGGATGTAACTTCGAATCTTCACAAAGGGGAAAAATAATATAATAATTCAGTAAACATGTGAACGTATTCCAAATCAGCTTTTCAAATAATTTATATAGGAGCTGTCCCACTGCAATAAGTTTGATTAATTTTAAACTCAGCTTCTTAGTTACAGTATTACTCTCCTTCCCGAGTTATTCCGTAGAGCAGAGTGAGGTGAGTAATTCCCTGCAGGTATCCTCTTACTGGCATCTCATGGCAACGAACGGAGAATTACGACGCAGTCGAGAAGTGTGCGAGTCGCACGCGTTTCTTCACTCTAAGTGTTGCTACAGCTCCGAGTGTGCATTACTATCTGCACTTTATTGCTCCCAAATGGAGGCTCAACATTAAGATAAGAGATCATTTCTGCGGGCTGAGCTCGTAAACACAGCGCCATCCTCCCTTCAAATGCAGGCTTTGGGGCACAAGATGCTCTGCTTTGCATAGGCCTCATATGCCGGTACATCTCGCGCCGTACCCGTGATGAAATTGATTATCTTCTCTGAACGCTTTGTGCAGCCTGGTGCTGTGTGACTTCGTGGCGTGATCTATGAAGATGTTGAAGAATGCACGTCATGCGAAAATCCTTGGAAATTTAAATGCAGTAAAATTACCGAGGACTTTTTGAACTAATATTCTTCTCTAAGAGCTCGTCATTGTGACAGATGTATGGCTTCTATCAGGTCGGCTCCCAGTCCTGCCTGAGCGACTGATTTCACATTGCTTACTGACCCGAGACTTCGTTCCGTGAAAACGCGTTTTATCGCAGAGAGTGTCAGGGAGGGGAACGGTTTTGCTGATAAAACAAACAGGAAAATCATTTGATAAGTGCCTTAACTCGTCGGAAATCTCTTGGCTTCTGCGAAGTTTCACAGGTCAAACAAAAAAGCGAGATCATTTTGCGAAGCTTGTCCCAGAAACGCAGAGAGAGCTGGGATGAGTAGCAGGCCGAGTGGCAGCCAGGATTTATGGAAGTGCGGGACTTGCTGGGCTGAGTAACAACGCACAAGGAAGTGGATGCAATCGTCCACAGACCATTTATCCCGAGCCTCGTCCCAGCCTGATGGATGACGCGCATGCGCGTCGTGGGAGGTGCGCCTCTATTCTTTTGCGGGACCTAAAATAACTCTCCGAGTTCCTTTATTTGGAACTCTCGAGAGTGAAGCAAGGTATTTTAAAACAAGATTGATTTTGCATCCGAAGAGTGCGCTACAGCTTTTGGATTTTTCGTACCGGAAAAATAGTTTTAAAAGAGTTTGTTCACAGCTGTCACTGTATGGAGTCCTTTTAACTTTGAAGTCTTTGAGAAAAGTTTACCGGATTAAATTGGTGCTTCTTTTATTTATTAAGTAAAAGTTACAAAATGTTCTTGTGAAATTCACTCACTTTAGTAAACACAACGAAAATTTTCACTTTCTTTGTTATAGTTTTGTGGATCATTTTCCTGCATATATATGTTTTCTATTTTAGTCTAGGCTTACTGTCTAGGCATCGGCCATGGACTAGCATGGCATCGGCTGTCGAAGGTTATATGTATTTAAAGTCAGCTTCTGATTTCTATTCTTCTGTGCATGGAAAATATTAAATGTTTTATTTCCTGCCGCTCTTGGAAGCGTGCCGGCCAAAAACTTAATTAAATTTTCCATTCATAAGAATTGGACCGCAGAGCACACGGGTTCTCTTGCTAATTAAAGGCAAGTAAATTCATTCTTAAAAATTATCGACTTCCCATCTTTGGCATTACATTTGCAGTCCTTCAGAAAGTGAAGTGAATAATAAGGGAAGAAATTCTTGGTGCGTAACCGCAGTGCACAACTCAAGGTGTAGAATCGGAGACGATTGCGCGGGTCAATAACTTTGTAATTTGATGAGCCTTTAAATGGATAACTCATTACCCGGGCACAATTGCGCCTTCTTCTCTTTCTCTACCTCTCTCTTATTCAAACAGCAAGAAAAATAGGAGCAGAAGACGTGAGGGCTGCACAGCGCTAGTTAGGGGCCGTTCAACTGCCGGTTATTTACACATTCCGAATGTGCTCCGCGCAGGGGAATCTAAAATGCGATCTCTGAGCTTACGACAAAAATGAACAGACGTTTGAAGCGTCTCGACAATGTTCGGATCGCCAATAGATAGCGCTCGACACAGGCTTCTGTCTCGTAACCGTCTCGTCGCTCACTATCTGCTCATTCCATATCCATCTCGGAGGATATCAGCGTCTCGGAACCGATGTAAATATCCCCTTGCGCTGCGATGATACGTGCCGATCTGGGGAGTTCCTGAGCTCGAGTATCTATCGCCACATTCGGGAGGTGATCACGGCGAGAAGGATTTTCTCGATCGGTATTTGTGTTCTCCCAATGAAGTTATTCTCGGGTTTTTATTGTTCGTCTGTACAGTGGGAGCGTCTTGGAGTGGCAACTCATGTACGGAAACTAATTTCGAGTCATTTCCGGTTGGGAGAAGATGAAACAATTTTGATATACTTGAAGTAAATTTGTTTTAGAACCCTAAGGCTAATGCTATAACTTGGTGAAAACCGTGCACTAAACGAAGTGCATTACTGGGCTATGACTTGAGGTGAACAGTTTTAACGAGTGAATTATTTTGTGGTTTTTTGTATCGCTGAAATAATGTATGTTAAGGAACTATCATCTATTACTGCATGGGTTTACGGCACATGCCAGCACCTGCTTCAACGATCACTTCCTGTCAAATCATACAACGAAATGCTGCTTTATTTTGACGGCCTGAGTAATCATGCCACAGTCAGCACGCTCGCTAAAAAAAGAGAAATAACCTCAAATCAGTCGTCTATGATCGATAGGATATAGAAGAGCTCATTCTTTGTCAGTGCTCCTTCTTAAGAAAAATACGGCTCTTTAATTTATGACAATTATGGGAAAAATGATTAGCGCTAAGAGGGTATTATGTTAGGTCCCTAGTTAAATGTAACATAAGCCTTCCATTCAGTTTAAATGGAATAGATCTTCGGTTTTGCTACAGAGTAACTTTTTTTAAGTTCACAGATGTCCTGGTTTTCAGCACTTATCTCTTTTTCTTCAACTTTTGTCATGTGTCAGAAACTTATTTCAGTCATTTATTTATGCGTGCAGAGAGCCTACCACCGGATACACCTTGAGCTTAGAGTACCCGTTCTCGATATTGTATACTAAATGGTGTTTCCTCCTTCCTCTTTTGGGAACACATTTGCTGTAGTCAGGAGGCTTTAAAGTAACTTCTGTTGTCATCTAATTTCCTTAAATTCCGATGAGATAGAGAAATAAATTTATAATACCGAGACATATAGATGGAATATGTTCGAATGCAATATTATCATAGTCTAGTTGAATATGTTCGAATACAATATTATCATAATCATTTTTACAGCTAGTTGTTTCAACATGATAAATTTTTTATCGCAAGGGCTACACGTAATTCAGAGCTAGTTGCTTCAACACGAGTTAAATTTTTGAACGCACAACGTTTTTCAGACACATTGCAAGTTGAACATTTTTATCCGGTGGTGCACTGCTAATTTGCAGGGCTACTGGGGACGTTCATGTGGCACAGTGCACTGCTAATTTGCAGGGCTACTGGGGACGTTCATGTGGCACAGTGCATGCATCATTAACTCAGCATCACGTTTTTTGATTGCGCTCGGCTAGATCTGATTAATTCAAATCTGAGGCGGTGATAGCTGATTTTCTGATTTTCTGATTTTATTCTGATTTTCTAGTATGTCGTTCGCTTGATGAGCGAGGCAGAGTACAGTGCCCAGTTCAATTTTTTCACTGCCTTCATACATGTTTTTTGCCGCTCAAGTAATTAAATCGCTTAGGCGGCGAAAAACATGCATGCTCCGGCAAAAAAGTTTGACAGATGATCTGGAGCACCGGTACGCACTCTGGAGCACCGGTACGTGCTCTGGAGCACCGGTACGCGCTCTGGAGCACCGGTACGTGCTCTGGAGCACCGGTACGGGCTTTGGAGCACCGGTACGCGCT
Source organism: Morinoia aosen (assembly GCA_030386875.1). Classification (NCBI taxonomy): domain Eukaryota; kingdom Metazoa; phylum Arthropoda; class Malacostraca; order Amphipoda; family Talitridae; genus Morinoia; species Morinoia aosen. The sequence continues at coordinate 26,958,028 of CM059563.1, forward strand.
CTGGAGCACCGGTACGCGCTCTGGAGCACCGGTACGCGCTCTGGAGCACCGGTACGCGCTCTGGAGCACCGGTACGCGCTCTGTACCATCGGTACGCGCTCTGGAGCACCGGTATGCGCTCTGGAGCACCGGTACGCGCTCTGGAGCACCAACATGCATGGTCGCACCCTGTGCCGATGGCCTTGGCTGGAAATGTATGCGCGGCCGCCAGCTCCGCCTGTCACCAGGTCTCGTGAGGACATTGCAGCGCTCTCTGTCTCTTTTTAATTATAAATTCCACAGATGAATGTATTTTGACTACGTTATGGCTCTTTATTTTATGCACATTTTTTCAGAAAGTTGAGAATGACCAACAGATTGGTCAAAACTTTCTTTTTTATTATTGAAGTGTTTTTAAAGATATATGATTCCTATTAAAGCGTTTTTTTTGGTCTATTATTCATCGTCATTCAAGCCCGTCTCGTCTCAGGCACATAGGATGTCCTAATTCATGAATGCTTATAGCTGCAACCTGCACGTAACAGCTTGCGTCTACCTGCTTCAATGCCATGCATCAACCGTGCTGTACATTTCACCAAAATGTAAAGTCAGTTGTAGTAAGTGATGTTGAAAATATCAAACTTGAACTGGATCGTGCCTTCTTCTGGTTTTGGTTTAGCGTTTATGAGAACTGAGTTCGTGACTACCGGTCGGTCAGCAGCACTATGAAAACTCCTTCAGTGAGTGTCTGTGGCTCACGTCACAGTCAAAGTCTTAAAACGAGGTGGTGCATTATACCTGCCTCTCAATTCAGTGTAATTTGATCCCAAACTGCACGCGCCGTTAAAGTACAACTAATTGCTGCGCAACTTAAGTGCTCTCACTTCATTTAAATCTTCCATTGCATACTTCCAGCTCATACTTCCTCCATTTCATACTTCCATTTCACTTCAAGCTTTCCAGCTGGGGTATGAAATCTTCCATTTCATACTCTAGCTGTTCAGGTTTGGCCGCCGATCAACAGGAACTCCAAACATCATGCAGCTGGGGTCAGCTTGCTTAACAAACGTACTATCCTGTCCCTGTTGCTGTTAACTGCTACTACGCTGCTGTGAGGTATGACCATACCCACCGAGGTAGCTCTGCAGGGTCTAGTCAACACCACCACAGGGCTTATTTGTGGTCTAGCCAACCCTACCACAGTGCCTATATAGGGTCTAGCCAACTCTACCACAGTGCCCATAGAGGGTCTAGCCAACCCTACCACAGTGCCCATAGAGGGTCTAGCCAACCCTACCACAGTGCCTATAGAGGGTCTACCCAACCCTACCACAGTACCTATAGAGGGTTTGGCCAACCCTACCACAGTGCCTATATTGGGTCTAGTCAACCCTACCCCAGTGCCTATATAGGGTGCCAATATAGGATCTAACCAACCCTAGAATGGCGTTACTGTGAAGTCTGACCAACCCTACTATGGCGTTATTCTGAAGTCCAACTAAGCGTACCCTGGCGTTACTGTGAAGTCTAACGAACCGTACCACAGCGTTACTGTGAGGTCTAACCAACCCTACCACAGCGTTACTGTGAGGTCTAACCAACCCTACCATGGCGTTACTGTGAGGTCTAACACCAGTCACCCGGTGCGCACGAGAAACAAATGAAGAGACAGGACGCCTCTGAAGCCCTAAAACAACATCTGCGACCTCCCATGTCACGCTCACCATCCATCTCGCATTTCTCCCCTCATCTGCCAATCTGTGCCGCGCTGTGTTCAAGTGGAGTGTGACCCAGAGTCGGATCCCTGCGCTCTCAAGTGTTTAGATTTCGTCCTTCTTCGATATAACCTTTGATATTTTTCGTAAAAAAATCGCCGAAGTATTTTTTTTATTTCAAGTTGAGATAAAGATCATCGGCTCGTTCAATGGGAATTGTTTGTTATTTCTTAACTTTACTTATTATCTCATCCTTGCATCTCTTTTTTTACTCTCTCCATGTGGCTGTAACGTAACATAGTCAACCTCCTTTTCTCTCTTCCATGTGGCTGTAACGTAACGTAGTTAACTTCCTTCTCTAGAACGTGGTGAACAGTGAGACAACTATTCCTTCTTCATAAAGGAGTAATTTCTAAATTGCTCGCCGTCGCAGGTCAAATGCTCAACTTATGCCAAACTCTGCTTCACGTTCTATATCATCCTGCACTGAAGCATTCAATATTTCGCTACAAATCCGGTTTATAAAAATCCCTGTTTGCACTGAAATTGTTCAAAGTTTATGCGATTCATACAATTCTGCTAAAACATCAGAAAGAACCAAAAAATAGCAAAAACTAACGCGGGAAAGTAGATGCCTGCTCATGGGGTTACTGCAAGTGCTCGGCCGTTTTGAAGGGCTGTTAGAATATAAAATACAAAAATGTTTTTAAACTTCTGTTGAAAATCAATGGACCTATTCAAATTTGGTCCACTCCATACGCAGCACTTATTAAATGTAAAAAGAGCTAGCCATCTGGATGTTAAATCACAACACTGCAAATGTCTATGGCCTATTAACTGCATACAGAACTAGCCATCTGGGTGTTAAATCACAACACTGCACGTGTCTATGGCTCATTAACTGTAAACAGACCTAGCCATCTGAATGTTAAATCACAACACTGTAGGTAATAACTTGCCATAAGAGCCTGTAAACCCAGTCTAACTTTTTTGACGGAGCATGCATGTTTTTCGCCGCCTAAGCGATTTAATTACTGGGGTGGCGAAAAAGTAAGACTGGGAATTTTGTCCCTCGGCCGTGTGTGCTGGTGTGAGCCATCAGCAAAATCCGTGATCGTGCCACTCATTCCTTTATGTGAGGACACCGCCTATACCTTGATGAAGGGTCATCACCTTGTCTGCCAAAAATTGTGCTACGCCAACTCTGTTGGACACCGCCTGTGCCTTGATGAAGGGTCATCACCTTGTCTGCCAAATATTGTGCTACGCCAACTCTGTTTTCGCTGAGTTTGCAATCACTGTTTCTTTAACCCGTTGACGACGCATTGAGATATATGTGGACCACTTAGCAAATTGCTCATTTGCACACTAGCGTAAATACATAGCATTTCGATTAAATCAATGCTTTTTTCAAAATTGATTTTAGCCTACGAGGTAAAATATTACCCTGCAATTATATTTTCCACACTTTTTAGAAAGGATAAGAACGGATTTCAGTGGCACAGCCGGTTTTTCAATTCTGCTACTCACAACCTAACCGAACCTACCGCACAAACGTAGTCAATGTGCTTAAACAAGCCTGCGACGAATGTGTGAGCAAACCGCTTCAGTCTTCCACTTATCTTGATAGCAATATTCTTTTTGGAGCTCATAGTTGTCTCCATATGGCGATGGTTAAGTCTTTTTCATGGGATAGGCTTCACGGCTGTGCATTGTGTAGCACTGCATTAACAGCAAACATGTGTTCGTAACACTGACGAATGCTAGTGGTTAAACTATCTCTTATGAGTAAAATTAATAGAGCATCCGCGGTATTAATTGATGGCCCGTTCTTCAATGTTCTCAAGCTCTGTGTCGAGACAGAGCGGAGCGCAGAGCGTATCTCCTAGTAACAGTTTACACATGAGCGCATCATCATTAGCGCAGTCAAAGCAATCTGCCTGAGTTTCTGACGCCATGCAGACACCCTCATGCACCGCTCAGCCTAATTGTCGAAAGCCATCTGCTCCTGTATCTGAGGGCATATTTATTTATACAGCCAAAGTTGCTGCAGCGCTTCTCGGTATCAGTTCATTGCGAGGTTTACTTCAGAAATTTACAGCTCCTTCGGTTGGCCTTTCTGAGAACTGGGTGATGCAATCACCGTACTCGCATTTCTTGCCCGCCCGCCGGTGCTCCCTTGGAGGTGAGGTGGCCTGCTCGTGTCGACGTGTGTCGACCCTCGGGTCTGCCACTCCATGCCGAGTCAAACTTTTTTCGCCGGAGCGTGCATGTTTTTCGCACCCTAAGCGATTTAATTACTTTGGCGGCGAAAAACATGCATGCAGGGGGTGAAAAACTTAGACTGGGCAGCGTGTGTGTCTACGCCTGTTGTTGCGCGTTCTGTTACGTGGGTGATGTGTTTTTCGATCATTGATACTCATGAAATAAATTCTCTGAAAAAAAATTGGATTTTTCGATTCTCGCGTGATTTTATTGATGGGGAATTCATGAGCTGATGTAACGAGTTATTTGTTTATAATGCCCAAATTTCAACCAGTGTTCCGACTCTATGTGAAGTATAATGTATAGTGAGAGAGGTGAAAAAGAAATGAGATTCGTTCATGTTATCAAAGCAGTCATTGTTTTTTTTCGTAAATTAGCTGAATGCAAAATGAAATCATTCTCTTTTAAGTCAGAAAAAGTAATCATATGACAGAAACATTTCAATTCAGAAAAAACATGATTTTCCGTGTACTTTTTTCGCAGTTTTGTTGTTATTCTTTAGAAGCGCCTCTCCTGCTTCCATATTGTGCAAGCCTGCATTGTATTTGCTATGGCATTATTTAGTTGACAGTCATGTGTTGGAGCAGGGCTTCTCAACCGGGGATACATGGACTCCTAGGGGTACATTTGACATACTTCATATGCTAAAATGTACAGTATATATTTACATACAACCGTAAAAGTATGCATTATTATTAATAATTAAGTGTATTCTTATAGTTTATCAAGCCATTAACTGTGCTCGGGGTACATGAAGATACACCATTAAGCTAAGGGGATACACTACAATGGAAAGGTTGAGAGTCATGTGTTGGAGTCTTGCTCTCTCGGTAGTCGACCACTCTGCCCACTGAAGGTATTGCTACTTACTAACTGGGGAGGCAAAAACTCTAAGTACAGTCACGAATTAAATTTATGAGGAGCCAACGAACGAAGAATCATAATTATTGACTACTCATTTAATGCATTTGATTTCATTAAGTTTCAAGTCTTATGCTCAAAATTTTAATCTTTATGCCAAGCTTTATCGTTCTGCTGAAGATCAATGGTAGTATCTTCATGAACAATTCATCAGCCATTTTCCACGTATTTTGAGTAATTAATTAAGGATGTAGAGTATAATTTCTAGCTCGTTCCATGTGCAGCGGAGCTTTCCTATGTAGCCATAAGCGTCTTTGTTTTCTGAATGTACATCAAAGACTAAGGAACTCGCTGAAACACCGACCAGTCGTTACTACCACTGGACCAACTACCCTAAAACTGACCAAATTTTCGAATTTTAGTTTTTGGAATTTCTATTTAACTTTATTTTCGTCTCAATTCAGCCGAGTTCATGAAGTGAAGGACGCAAGATTAGTTCCCTCGCGACGCAGAAGTAAGTGCGTGGCCGGGCTGGCGAGCTCTAATTGCGTGCGTGGCAGCGTGCTGTCACGCACAACCATCGCGTATCGCACCACTTGCTGCGTTAAGGCGTTGACAACGACGGGTTAAACTGAAGTTCGGTAGTATTCAGTTCGAATTTACTGTAAATTCAAATGTTGTTAGAAATTTTATGAAAACCAAACATTAACTGTGTCCATTCAATACTGTACCAATAATTTTAAAAGATTATTAAAACTTTTTCAAACATCGATGGGTCGTGCTTAAGTTTTCCCTGCTGCGAAACAACTCAGGGTGCGGCCTGAACTGCAATACCCCATTTTTTTCTTGAAGGTTAACCAGGCATTGTGCCTGGTTTAATTTAAGTCATTTTATTAGCCGTTATGTTAGTGTGAGTGAGTTGTTTCTTTTTTGGTTCATACTGGGCACTCGCACACTGATATCTCACACATGTTCACAAAACTGTGCGCTAGAACGGTACCTTGTACATAATCCCGAGGAGGTTGCATAATCCTCAACAGACTACAGCGTGGCGTTTTGCTAGGCAGTATGCTACAAGGCTGCTCATCTCGACGCTTTTCTTAATCAACTATTACCACCTTTTTTCATCGCATTGTACGCCTTATACCATCACATTTCTGTCCATTTAAAATAGCATAATTTGTTCTTATTTACCAAATAGCTTGCGAGTGGATTACTTTGATATATGTCGGACATTTTTAGCTTTGGCTCTTCGAACACCAAACATGGGCTGTAGTTCAGCAAGTTGAGACCTACGAAGCACGTGCTTAAAAGTACATCGCATGTACTACCTAAAACAATCTTTACTATAATAAGAGCCGCGTCCGTCTGTCTGTCTATCCGAAGCCAGCCGAAAGTGTGTGATGAGCGTATCTGTGATACAAGCTCAGCCTCATCAACTCTCGAGAGATTGAATATTTCATTTCTTACGGCCTTTCTTTCATTTCGCCTTTTTTCTTAATTCAAATAAAGAGGGTGGACTACATAGTAAGAGTTATCCTCGTGTTCCACACATCGACCAGAAAGAGCCACGAGGATCAGTAGAACTCTTGCAATTGAGTACACACATATTTAGGTGCGTACTAAATGATCCATGTAGTTTTGGTACAAGGTTTTTTTTGCGCGTGATTACTAGGGTAGGAGTGCGTGTACGCTCACCACGTCTGTAGGCGGCTTGTTTAGGATGGTGAGGGTGAGGGTGAGGGTGAGGGTAAGGGTGAGGGTGAGGGGAGGCAGTTGATCACGCTCGGTATTTCCGCTGCACTCACCGCTTCCCTCACTCCCTTTGCCTGCACTCACCGCACCTTCACTCACCGTGCCTTCACTCACCGTGCCTTCACTCACCGTGCCTTCACTCACCATACCTTCACTCACTGTGCCTTCAATCACCATACCTTCACTCACCGTGCCTTCACTCACCATACCTTCACTCACTGTGCCGTCACTCACCGTGCCTTCACTCACTGTGCCTTCACTCACCGTGCCTTCACTCACTGTGCCTTCACTCACTAAGCCTTCACTCACCGTGCCTTCACTCACCGTGCCTTCACTCACCGTGCCTTCACTCACTGTGCCTTCACTCACCGTGCCTTCACTCACAATGCCTTCATTCACTGTGCCTTCACTCACTGTGCCTTCACTCACCGTGCCTTCACTCACCGTGCCTTCACTCACTGTGCCTTCACTCACAATGCCTTCACACACTGTGCCTTCACTCACTGTGCCTACACTCACAATGCCTTCATTCACTATGCTCTCACTCACTATGCCTTCACTCACCGCACCTTAACTCACCATACCTTCACTCACTGCACCTTCACTCACCGTGCCTTCACTCACCGCACCTTCACTCACCATACCTTCACTCACTGCACCTTCACTCACCGTGCCTTCACTCACCGCACCTTCACTCACCATACCTTTACTCACTGCACCTTCACTCACCGTGCCTTCACTCACCGCACCTTCACTCACTGTGCCTTCACTCACCGTGCCTTCACTCACCATGCCTTCACTCACCGTGCCTTCACTCACCGTGCCTTCACTCACTGTGCCTTCACTCACCGTGCCTTCACTCACCGCACCTTCATTCACCATACCTTCACTCACCATACCTTCACTCATCGTGCCTTCACTCACCGTGCCTTCTCTCATCGTGCCTTCACTCACCGTCCCCCAACAATGAGCACAGCAATACGACCTTCACTCATGGTGAGTGCCCTAATCTAGCTTACCCCCTACACGTTAGAAATGGGTCTGTTCATGTAATCTTTGAAGTGTTTGGAATAATTTTATTAACTTCATAAAGCCGTTTTTAAAAAGCATGGGTTAATTTTAATTACCTCCTGATAAAATGCTCGGTGAACGTGTGTTGGAATTTCAACTACCTAATGAAGTCATTTTTGTAGAGCATGTAGTAGTTTGAATATCCTGTTAATGCATTCTTTATAGAGCATGTGATTATTTTAATGACCGCAAGAGGTGAGTAAAATCCAGAGAGCATGAGGGTAATCTCATCACCTCGTGACGCACTCTTTGAAGCGCGTGTAATTATTCTAATAATTTCATGTTTTAATCTACAGAGACCATGTGATGATGTTAATTAGTTCTCGACGTGATCCTTAGAAATTATAGCTACTGAGTGTCGTCTGCTAGCGTTGAGCTGCATGTGAAGTGCGAGACCGGCTGCATGCATAATGTAGTAGGGCTCAATGCGTATGCATCGGTCGGTCCAGTATGTCCCACAATATAAAGTATGTCCCACAATATACAGTATGTCATACAAAAACCCGAACCAAGTATTTATTTTCCCGTATCATTAATACCATCATGATCAGTAAATACCTTTTCTATTGGTTAATTTTGAAGGATAATTTCATTAATAATGATGGTATTAATGATACGGGAAAATAAACACTCGGTTCGGGTTGTTGTGGGACATGCTGAGTGTATAGTGTGTGCGGTATCAAGCGTTATTATACTCATCTCGTTTACTCTAAGGCACAGGCTTCATGATTACTTACGTAAAACCTTAATAGATAAAAAACTCTTCGGTAACCTAAACGATTTAATTTCTTCATATTTCAAGATGATCAGTGACCTCTGCACTGTTATAGTGCTGCAAGTGAGGAGAGGAATGTAACAATCGAATATTTCACTTTGCGTTACCCAGCGCCAGCTCTAACTCTGGAGCGTCTTTAGATAATTTATTGATAATAGTTTTTATCCCCGATGCTTTTAATTGCATCGGAGGGCATACTGATTAGTAGGTTTAATGTAGCTGAATGCTAAGCTATTAATTTAAATTGGGAGCAAATAGCTGAAGCAGCCTGATATAGTTGTAAAATTATGAATAAAGTATAGGTAGAATGTAATAGAGTTTACTTCAGTGGATATCAAACTACTCATGTAATTTTATGTAATAATTTGAACGAATAAAAATCATTGCCCTTAGTTAAATTCCCTATCAGAGACAGAAAAATTGAGGCGCTTCAACATACTGAGGCAGTCAAATTAAAAAAATCATAATCTCACTGATAACTACAGTGAGAGCAGAAAAAATTGGTATCACTTACTCGAAGAAATCACAATCGATCAAACACTTTTTCTCTGTGCTTCGAAGACAGCCAACTTGTGATAAAATTCTCTCAAATCGTTGTTTTTCTTGCTGCGTCCTTGATGCTAAAACCGGCGTTGAACCTGAGCACAGGAAGTGTTCAGTTTTGGCCGCCGATCAACAGGAACTCCAAACAGGAACAAATGAGAACAAAATAAAGACCCAAAGCTGACAGTTGCCACTTTTGGCAGATGTTGGCTTAGGTCACATCACCTCCGCAATTAGATACACGGACTCGCTAATATTTTGTGTCTATACATAAGAAGTACGGCGCGGTGGGCGCGTTGCAACGCTGGAGGTTACGTCATTCGAAAGAGGAACTCGGTGAGCGCCATAAGAAAGGCTGAACTAACTGTCTTAACATTAGCCTAACACATTCTCCGCGTATCGGGCCGTAGGTGTAGGTATGCAAATTGCTCATTCACGTACCGGTGTAAATGAATGGCATTTCATGTTTCGTGACCTTTCTAAAATATAACTGTCATCGAGCGAAAATTCGTTCTCAAAATTCCTTGATCAGACTACCACATAGGTCAGTAACACCTCCTTACTCGTATATTTTCGTTGTCATCTCTAGCAGCTCATTCATTGCTCATACTCGGTTTCCACAGAACCTAATATATCCTTCTACTAGTTTTCTTAACGTAGTGAACAAGATTACGTTTGTATTTTAATTTTTAAATCAGAATGTTTATTCCAGAATCGCCAGAAAGGGCGCCCTGGAAGTCAAGTGAAGCTACAACTCAGGAACTGTCGTTTAAGAAGTCAGTTTACAGTCTCAGCATCGTCATGCAGCAGATTTAGGAAGTCAGTTTACATGTAATGCATCTCTGTACCGTGGGGTTTATTTATGTAATGGAAAGCTGAAGATTACGAGTGCTTCACTTGTAGTTTAAAGTTTGAGCAGATATTAAAACAATGCCGAGGAGTAAGGAAAATTCCTGTATGAAATATAAACGTTCAATTTCAATATTTAATGATTTATCGTAATCTGATTTAACGATTTGATGTGTCAGTGTTAGGAGATTTACTTCTGCTTATGGTTTTACTAAAACCACGTGCATTCAAAAGCATATGGAACTGGCTTGGAACTGTCGTTGCTAACTTAGTACATGGTTGACCAGGTTACGATGAAAAATCTATTTGGGAGACGACTTATTCAAATGAAATAGCATTGGTATTTGTTCTATATCGATATTTGAAAATTTATTTTGTTGCAAATCCTTAGTAGTTGGGATATGAAAGAACAGATGCTTAAATTGCCAAGATACTGAAATTATTTCAATGCAAGCATGACGTTGAATGCCTTACTATACACATTTCATGCTTGGGGGAGCCCTCTCTTCACGCCCGCCTATCTTCCCATGCAACACTTTTTAGAAATTTACCATAAATGTTGTCATTAGTTATCATTAAAAAGGAGACAGGCTCACTCAAGCCAGAAAGTTGAAACTCTTGAGAGCAAAGCGTGGCGTAATTTGGAGCAAATCTGCGCCAGAAAAGAATGTGGTGTTGAGAGCGGTCTAGATAGGGCCTGTCGCCAGCCTTACTTTACACGACGCAAATTCAGGCATTTTGTGTCTCTGACGTTCCTCAATTGGAGGACACGTACAAATTATTGGTTTGGGGGTCTCTCTCTTGAAGGAAGACCGTATCTTCCTGTGTTTTATATTGAGGCAGGCGTCAATGAAGATCTCCGGCAGCTAAGCTGTGATAACTCATGAGAATTTCTGTTATTCAGCTATCAACTGAAAATAATTTTTTAACATTGACATTTTTTGTTTCACGAGTGGACCGTATTTTCTTGTGTTTTATATTGAGGCAGGCGTAGGTGAAAATCTCCGGTAGCTAAGCTGTGATAGCTCACCAAAATTTCTGTTATTCAGCTATCAACTGAAAATAATTTTTTAACATTGACAGCTTTTGTTTCGCGAGTGGAATGAATATATGTTCCCATGCAACACTGCTAAAGTACTTGATTTCATATCACGGGAGGTAATAATTGGATTTAGTTTCAAATTAAGTCATTTGTCCAGCCGATGCTTTTGTTGTGAACTACATGCATTGAATTGTGAAGTGTTACCCATAGTTCGAGTAGCCATAAATTATAGTTCGCATGAAGTGTCAAAAAACTATTCAACGCTGAGGCTTCAATTTTTCTATATATTCTAATTGAAAATCATTGCAAAAAATCCATGTAGTGCGTTTTGAGGAGCATATGTTGGTGGGAGCCAGTGTCGGAGCAGCACATCTCACTACACTGCATCACATCCGTAGAAGTACAGACCTCATTCCATTGAATGCAAAGGAAACTTTCCTTTTGAGGTAACAATTTACAGTTATGCTTGTCAAGCTTTCTTGCATTTTTAAACAACCCTCCTTTTCAACTGAGAGTTCAACAGTTTTTTTCTTGGTGTACTTACTTCAATTGAACATAGTCCAGTTAATAAATCTTGTACGCTTAGGACACTTTACACAATCATCTAGACTGCAATACCTTGAGAGTTCTGGCTTGACGTCTTGCCACTAATTATTCAAACAAAAAGTTCAGCACTCTCGCTCCTACTCTCGCGCAATAATCAATAAGTCGTTCGCTTTAGCTCAACTAAAAACATTCGGATCCTAAAACGCAGGCGGTCTGTAATTGCATAAAATGCGGAGCAGATAACAAATTTATTGTCACAGTATGACGACTGTAGTTGCTGGTAATCATACAACGCACACTAATCAGTCGTGTGAACGTTACGTATTAGTTCACTGAATGTAAAACTATCATATTTTCTGGCCCTACTATATAATTTAACCCACTCATGAAAAACATGTCATCTTCATACGGGAAACATCATAATTCCTTCACCCGAGGGACCCTCCCAAGCCATGCACTAACTCGCTCAAGTCGTGGCTCGTTTTTTTGGCGTAAGTTGCGCGATAGAAGGATCGAGTTCCTGCTACCTGCTTCGAAGTGCTCGGTTGCACTGCTTCTCGACTAGTTCTTTCGAGAGCCTAGCTAAATTTTAATTAAAATAAGAAAGAAACGAGCTTTGAGGAATGGAAAATCTTGCTATATGAGAAAAATGACCAATGAGAAATGGTAAATCTCGTTCGAATGTAACTCTTGCTTCATCTCTTATCTAATGAGTGAAAAGATGATGATGAGCTCACGGTTGTGACTGGTAGAAGCTAGACAAGTAGCATCTCTTCATTTGTTGAACTCTTAGTGAGCCCCTACAGAAATCCTACAGCTGGTCAGTGCCAGTATCCTTAAAGGAAAATGTGATTAGAATATGCAAAGACAATATGATTATGGGAATCATTCAACTTCTACTGAAACATTTCAATGAAAATCTGTGAACTGTGTAGACTTTTATATAGCGTTTAAACGAAATGTTCCATCAGGTGTGTTGAGATAAATAGCGAGAGTGATTGCTTATGCCCGGGATTACATCAGTTAGTTTTTTTTTTGTTAGGCGGGAGGAACGGGAGCATTATGCCCGTCTCAGCGGCGTGAGCAAGAGTGAGAAGTGACGTCATTTTGAAAGTAACTCATTTCACTTTCAATTTCAAAATCACTAATAGCTGCTGCAAAATCAGGCAGGCCTTGTATTTTTAAGATGGCAAGATGTGTTTCAAATAATTTCAGAGTTTATGCTCTCACGATTTTCGATTATTTAACTAAACTTTACTTATCAATACATTCGCAGTTAGTACAACACAGTCTTATCCCGAAGTGCGAGTCTGAACGGCCTGCGCACCATTTACGAAGAGGTGCACATGTTTCAGGTGTGGGGTTCTTCTTTTCTTACGTGAGTAGTTGCTCAGAATCCATATTCCTCTCTATTTTCGAAAATTAACCCATGTGCGAAATGAAAGAGCTGATATGAGTGATTATTCACAGCGAATGATATTTTTTTATATTTTACAAAAAATTCCCTTTCTCTACATCCTCGTTTTATACAGACTCACTTTTTCCTCTTTTCTTGAAAAATTATTCGGTATCGCTCCCCTCAGTGTTCTACAACATCATTAATGTCTCAGTGTTCTGCAACATCATTAATGTCTCAGTGTTCTACAACACCATAAATGTCTCAGTGTTCTGCAACATCATTAATGTCTCAGTGTTCTGCAACATCATTAATGTCTCAGTGTTCTACAACATCATTAATATCTCAGTGTTCTGCAACATCATTAATGTCTCAGTGTTCTGCAACATCATTAATGTCTCAGTGTTCTGCAACATCATTAATGTCTCAGTGTTCTACAACATCATTAATGTCTCAGTGTTCTGCAACATCATTAATGTATCAGTGTTCTACAACATCATTAATGTCTCAGTGTTCTGCAACATCATTAATGTCTCAGTGTTCTGCAACATCATTAATGTCTCAGTGTTCTATAACATCATTAATGTCTCAGTGTTCTGCAACATCATTAATGTCTCAGTGTTCTGCAACATCATTAATGTCTCAGTGTTCTGCAACATCATTAATGTCTCAGTGTTCTGCAACATCATTAATGTCTCAGTGTTCTGCAACATCATTAATGTCTCAGTGTTCTACAACATTCATCATTAATGTCAAGAATAACATTCAAATTTTGCCATTTATTTTCGTCCAAACTTCACGCTCTCTACGTAAAACATTTCATTTTCAAAGAGCACCAGGGCGGGAAGATGAGAAGCGAGAAGAACACGTTGGAGAGCAGCAGAGTTGGCACCCCGGGAGTCGGCGACCGCCGCAGCGCTGACATCATCAGGTCAGGTCACCGCACCACCCTCACCACGGCAGAGGTAACAAGGTAGAGTCATTTCTAAGGGGGAAAATACACCAGCTCGTGTACGGCTAGCCAATAGAGCGGCTTTATTTCAAACACACTTTATGACGTCACCAATGCGACATGTCGCTAGGCCAATAGTGGTGCCAAATTTAGGGCTAGCAGTGTTGCCAGATGCGATACGAGCGCTGCTATTGGTTCGCTGCCATGACGTCAGTATTGCCACACGGTCGACTAAAAAAAGACTTTGACCCTACCATGTTTCTTTTACTGTGACCCTCACTCCCTGGGATTCCCGCCACTGCGTCAATCCGAGTTTTCCTAGGCCTTACGACTAAAATTCGTGGAGTTTCGCTTGAAAATCAATTCAACTGATAAAATGAACACACCGGGCAGAAATGTGAGCGACGTTAATTATGTTGTATCTTTCTTGCAGCTACACTGCCTTGTACCGAAAACAAGAGAGGTGCGTGTCGCACTACATTGGTTCAGGTGCGTGTCGCACTACATTGGTTCAGGTACGAACTTCAATGGTGCGTGTCATGTTTCTCAGAATTCTATCCAGCAAGGTTAAATGTTTGGTTTTGATTCTATCGTTTGAGAGTGAAATTATTATTTGCTATCAAAACGGTATTTACTTCTTCATGAACATGGACGTGTTGTTCACTCTAGTTTCAAACCTGTATATTCGTTGAAAGGAAACCTATGTTAGAGGCATGTTCTGCTCATCAGAATGCATCGCAGAACGGCTTTATCACTATAAGTATTTGCAAGCGAATATTTTGATATCATGTTAGATTCCATCTAATGTTTGCAATTTTCGTAAGCGGCCTTCACGGTATTGTGCAATAAATTTATATTGAATTAGAAAGCAAATTCAACGTGAGGTGAAGATTTTCTCCACATATTTTAACGTTAAAAAAATATTTTGCGAATTTGTCCACTTCGCTATGAATGGCGATTGGCACTAGTACGCCACGGTTGTACGCCTCTAAACTCGAGGCAGAAATTGAGGAAAATCTTTAGAGTGCGTGTACGGGGAGTGTCGGGATCATGTCGGAGGTGCGTTATACGATCGTCCAAACACCTCGTGCCAGGCTGGCGGCATCTCAGCACTGACAGCCGTGCCCTGCGCTCTCAGCTCTGTTTGCTGAGCAGCTCTGCACACCATTCCTAGTAACTTGTGCCCGCTACACTTCTTATTTTATGACTTATTTTACGGCCTCTGTGACAACAGATCAGACAGGCTTCAAGTCTATTCTCGGCAGCCTCCCGCACAAAATGACCACTTTCTTTGCGTAGAAATGGAGCGCTCGATCCGGTGACGGTAGTCGCGAAAATTTTTCTGTCTTCGCAAGAATAATATGTTGCTGGCTTTGAATTTCTGCTGATGCAAGAGGCAGTCTGTGTTTTTTACGTTGCTAGAACCGTTCTTCTATTTTAATTTTTTACGGTCAATTTTCAGAATCAGTCCGTGCATTTAGGTAAGGAAAATTCATCATGAGTTTCAGAAAATAAAACTCTGTGTATCCGTGACCTATCCGAGCGAGCTATTATGAGTCTACAGTGTGGCATCGTAGAAGACTGCAAATTCCTGAAAAAAGCTTGAAAACTAACGTAACGCCAAAGGTATTCAAGTGCTAATGTTGTAGAATTAACGAGCAATAGAAAGTGCAACTTTCCTGCGTGGTTCAAAGCATTCGAGTAAAATAGAGTTTGTAGCTCCCTCGTCTACACCAACTTGTTGAGCCACACAGTTTCACAGCTCAGCAGCGGCCGCATGCTGGACATGCAAATAGGAAAGTATGCATTGTTTTGCATACGGTGCGAACAATCGGAGACTTCAACATGCCTCGCTAGGCAGGCAGTTTAAATTTTCAAATGTCTCTCAGCTATCAGCAACGCGCTGTGTTTTTGTGTGTAGAATATTGCGTAACAGCGTCGGTTCCATCCTCGCTTGTACAGTTCCGTTACGTGGTCATCATTTGGTCCATCGGTTCACTTCATACTACTTTTTTGCAACTATACACGGATACGTTTTTTGTAAAAATAGAGCTTATTTTTGGTGATGTAACGCAATATTTGTTCATTTTGAATTTAACTCGAACGAATTAAATGCGAATTACATAAGTGCTATGAATGGAACGTTAGGTGTAAGTTCGCTGTGGTGTACTTGTAATCATAAAATAAACTACATTCCATCGTTGATATCCTAAATGTGCTAAGTTCACTCAGCTTACGTACGCTGTAAGGCGGTCACTTCTCTTCAACCTGCTAGTTTTGTGTTGACAATTTTATTGAGATTAATCTGTTACAATTTCTCGGAGGTGTAATGTTAACAATTTTGTTCTTATCAGTAGACTGCCAATTATCTAAACCGTTTTGTTTCAGGATTTCCACTGGACATGAACTTCATGAGCTCCTTCATCCGATTCGCTGCGAGATGTTGAGTGCTCTGTCACTTGTTTTTTTTCTCTTGCGTCTTTGAAATGGGTCACTTTCATGGGAAAGTCCTACCTACTTTGTGTTTTCCTGTTTCAAGCCTAACTTTTATTCCTGATTTTTACTGCATGCTTTCACTTTCCATCACTGATATTTTAGGAAGCTTTCTCCTTGAAATGATAAACGATTCTCAATATACTCTGAGCTTCTTTGTGAAGCGTTTCTTGCTCCACACTCTAATTTGTTAATCATAATAAAAACAATTCTCTCGAGTTGTCAGTCTTTCACTATAAGCGGGGAATCATTGACAGTTATTGTTGCAGTGAGTTGATTGCAAATATGACTAGATAATTATTAGTCTGCAACATAACGCGTCTCCTCAGATCTTACATCAAAAGACCTGCCATTTGACGCCCTAGCTGCTGCGTGGGTAAGTTATGCCTGCCCCGACGTACAAGCTGCCCGCATTCCGCCACTCTCGGTGTTCCCTATTTAATGCCTTCTGTTCTTTTCTGTAGAAATGTGCTCCCGTTTTTATGAGCCCCTGAGCTGTACTGAAGGGGGAAAACACCCCCCACTTTTTGCAGGTCCCTCAATATAGGCAGCGCCGCCTCCCACAGAGTCTGGCCACATCTTAACATGCAGTACACACTGTATGTCCTGCGCTTTCTTACGCGCCCGCCACCACCCCAATCTTCTCTCGAGAGCTCACACCTCCAAGTTTCTCTCCTCGCCCAAATTATAGCCGAGCTTTAAATGACTGTGTCAGGTTTATTCCCGAATATGCGTGTAAGTTATTGATTTTTTAATTAATCTCATTCGAGCGTTATAAAGACGTCGTTTGGGGTTCGCGCATGGCCTGATTTAAACATATCAGCTATGAATGGCGTTTTGGTAATAGATTTCTGCGAATTGAAACGTCAAGTAAAGCATTATACAGCTTTCCGGGTACTCTAATCAATACCATTTTACGATAGGTTCTATTTATGGGATTGTATTTTGTTTCATAAATCAAAGTGATTTATGATTTATTACGGTACTAAAGATGCATTTAATGGAACTGTTCATTGCGTATGAATTATAGTAGCGATTGCATTAGAAAACTAGATTTTTTTGTTACAACATCAATATTTTCAAATCAAGGGTGTGTTAAGAATCTTTAGCGGTTTGTTGCTGGTATTGTATGCATGTAGTACCTTTTATTTTTTGTGTGCATGCAGTACCCTTTATTATTTGTGTACATGCATTACCCTTTATCTCTTGTGTGTACGCAGCACTCTTTATCTTTTGTGTACAGGCAGTACCCGCTATTTTTGTGCATTTAGTACCTTTTATGTTTTCTTTTGTGTAGATGCAGTACCCTTTTGGTTTTGTGTACATGCAGTACTCATTTTTGTGCTAAAATTTAATTCTGTTCTTAAAATTTTCATATCGTCGATCAACATCCATGTGTTCTTTTATTCTGTGAGATATCTTGTCCAAGATTTTTATGTTTCTTAGAATGATCTACCGCCATCATTATTCACAAAATATAAAGTAAAAAGCTAATAGACAAAACATAATTCCAAAAGACCTCGTGACCGGTTCAGTATCGAAAACGTTCAATGTTCGAAACCCTGTCAACGAAATCCCGTTGTGACAAAATGACAAGCATTTGTGACAAAATGACACGCATTTGTGACAAAATGACAAGCATTTGTGACAAAATGACACGCATTTGTGACAAAATGAGAAACATTTGTGACAAAATGACAAGCGTTTGTGAAAAAATGACACACATTTGTGACAAAATTACACGCGTTTGTGACAAAATGACACGCATTTGTGACACTGACACTCATGCGCGACATCGTTGCCTAGTGTGTGGCAGTCACGATGCGAGCGCTGGTCAGACCGCCTGTTGTGGTGCTCATAGCTGAAGCTAGACCGCCTGCTAGCTCCAAATCTGGGACCACTATTGGCCTAACGACATGTCGCAATGGTGACGTCATAAGGGCGTTTGAAATAAAGCCGTTCTATTGGCTAGCCGAACAAGAGGAAATTTGTAACGAAAATCTCGGAAATCTGTGATGTGTATCTTGCTCCACACACTCATTTGTAGTGGAGCACATCTTTCACTTGGCGATAACGCAAATTTATTTAAAATTGAAACGCAAAGAATAAAATTTTAAACATTTTGTGAACGTATCGGGTTAAATCCCATCATGAGCAGTAATAAAGTGGTAAAGGGATCAGTGAAAATAAGGTATTTAACCCTAGTTTGTCTATCAGAAATGTTGAGATTTTAAATATATATAAATTTATCATACAAATTATACATTTTTTAAACAAGTATATCTTCATACATTTTTTTTCTGAAGATGTTAATACATGTGTTGTAAATTCGTGCATTAATACTTTTTTAATATTTTGAGTTGAACATGTGAATGTACGTGTTATAAATTCATGCATTAGCATTTTTAAATATTTTGAGAGTTCTATAGTTCACATGGTCGAAATGTTATGAAAATTTCCGAGCTCACCTATTATAAAAGTAACAATAATTTGACAGTCATCAACGAACGTTCAGTCTAATTCTTTTCGTCTTTCATCGACCGAAATGTCTACACATTCCTGTAATTGGGAACATATCGCTATCATCCAATTATTTAAGTTATTTTTTCACCGCTGAATACAAAACAGCACCGAACAATTTGATATTAAACGCTCTTTAATAATTTAAGAATAATTTTACATACATACATTTCGCAGAATAGCAGAGTGCTACTGACAGAAACTAGCATATGTAGTTGGAGTTGTCAAGGCTTCGCTGAATTCATTTAAAAGCTGATCCCGAGACCCTGCTGGCAGCCGGGCAGGCAAGTAAATCATGTAGATTGTCACCAAGTTTGCTCAGGGGATTGTGCCTCCACAGAGCGAGGATCTCGAGGGGACATCGCAATCTTGGGTCGAGTTACGCAAACAGACGCCCGAGTCAGCTTTCGATGCCGCGCAGATGAGATGCTCAAACATTTGTATTCGTTTTGTGCTTCTTTTTTGTTATTTTTTTAGGCTCCTGGAGATTATTGAGTATATTTCGCTATACAGCGTCTGTTTCGCTTCATGTGATTTGTTTTCTGTGAATAAGGATTTTGTTGATGAAAGATTTGATAGGCATTTGGCCCTTTTTCATTATTTTTTTCTGCTCCTGGAGACTATTGAGACAAATTTCGCTATACTGATCTGTTTCGCTTCGTATGATTTGTTTTCTGTGAAAAAAAATTTTGTTCACGAAGGATAAACTATTACAACTTGTAGGCATTCGGTGGTTCATTCTTTATTATTTTTTCCGGTTCTTGAAGACTATTGGCTCTAAGACAAATTTTTTTCGGCGTTATTTTGTCCACTACAAAAATTGAAATTTTTCAAACCAGTTTTACAGGAAGCGTTGGTTGCTCATGAACATGGTACTCAATGAGCAAAAGTCATATAGCAGAACTGTTAATAACGAGCTACTGTTGCAGTTCTTCCTGCCTCTATTATATCACTATGCCAGTATAAAAAAAAAGTCAGCTCGTCAATTGGCCCATAGTTATATAAAATCTTAATTTGATGGTTACTTAAATCACTCTGAGATTTGTATTAAATAATTTTCTTGTTCTTCGAATTTTTTATTTTTCTCATTGGGGATATTTGAGACCATTAGCTATTGCTCGCTTTGTTCCATTGCTTTTGCTGTAAAATTAATAGTTCCAGTCATTGTCCTCTGAAGTTGAGACATTTCCAGACTTGAAAATAAAAAGTCTCGTATTACAATAAACACGAGCGCCAGAAAACGTCCACTGAGTCAACCTGAGATGCCGCTCCTTGCTTGAGCTGTTCGCTCTGCCGATTGTAGAGCTCCAATTAACTCACTTGGCATAAAAAAATGTTTTTAATCGAACTTTTTCACGCAGTATGCAGAGCACGGTAGAAGAAGCAAGGTAGGATCAAACCAGTCTTTTTTATCGACCGTTTAGCAATGCTGACGTCATGGCAACGAACCAATAGCAGAGCTCATTTTGCATCTGGTAAAAGTGCTAGCCCTAAATCTGGCACCGCTATTGGCCTAACGACATTTCGCAATAGTGACGTCATCATATTGTTTGAAATAAGGCCTTTCTACTGGCTAGCCGAACAAGAGAAGGTGTATTTTCCTCCATAAAAATTACCTTACCTTGTTTCGTCTATCATGACGCAGGGTGAGCAACACAAATCTTAGCTCATATATTAAATGGCACTACCTTAGTAACTACACGTATTTTTTTTCTGTACAGTTTTCATTATTGGAAGGGGGTGTGTATCTGTGATACATTCACTGCCTTTGAATATTGGTGTCTGGGTTCTGTGTCGAACTCTGTGTAGGTCAGTTTTATTCACTATTTTCTGCAAGAAAGCCACTTCGGGTAAACTCATTGATTGAGAGAGCCACAGCTACTGCAGGTTTAAATAAATTATATATATATATATATATATAAATTATACATTATATTAAATAATTACCTAACATATTTTTCGAGAGCCGTGCAATGAATACCACTAGACTGTTGGTTGATGTCAGGACAGACAGAGAATAAGGTACCCAGTCTAACTTTTTTGCCGACTGCATGCATGTTTTTCGCGGCCCAAGTAATTAAACCGCTTAGGCAGCGAAAAACATGCATGCTCCAGCGAAAAAGTTTGACTGGGTATTTACATGGGATTGGTGGACTTTCCCTCACAAAGATTTAAGTCGGAGTTTTGGAAAGCCGAGTTTGAGCGGCGCTGCGCGTGCGAGCAAAATTGCTCCAGCAAAACGTGACGCCCGGCGCAGCTTGGGCATACATCTCAGGATCAATGTTCAAACTTCGGACCGTAGAGCAAATATGTCCCCGTGAAAAATTGCTGGTCACGACGCTTCATGTGATCTGTTTTCTCTGGAAACGATCCCGTTTACGAGAGCATTTTATATGCAGAGTATATACGAAATTTTACCAATTTTTTATTTTCGATCCAAAATTGTTCTGGTTAACTAATTTTCTTGACGTGAGCTTCGTAAGTATGCATTGGTTGCAAGGAATTTTTTTTATTGCTAGCATATTAAAATTCGTTGCAGAACTGTGGTTTATTCTGTTAGGCTATCAATGCAAGTAACTCATGCGTCATTTCCTAAATTACTAATTACTTTAAACTCACATTTGAATGTATCTTAGAAGTATTATTTAAGCCCAAAATGTAAGTCACAACACGACAACATAAAACTGTTTCGTACGAGACGAGCGTACTCCATGTTGGGGTGTTACAAATAACTCAGCGATCGCAGCTGCAAACAAGCACTTTCTCCTTTAAGGACTTTCGGTTTAGGCGAGTTGCTAAAATTTGCCTCGGTCTGCGCTACGGTAGAAGAAACAAGGTAAGGTCAAACCAGTCATTTTACGTCGCCCGTGTGGCAATGCTGACGTCACGGCAACGAACCAACAGCAGCACTCATATTGCATCTGGCCACACTGTTAGCTCAAATCTGACACCGCTATTGGCCTAACAACATGTCGCAATGGTGACATCATAAAGCTTGTTTGAAATAAAGCCGTTCTATTGGCTAACCGAACAAGAGGAGATGTATTTTCCCCCATAGAAATGCCTTTACCTTGTTTCCTCTGCGCAGACAGACGCTTCCTCCCGGGACTGGCCTCCCCAAGCAGCCCCGCATTGTGTCCCCAGAAGGGTATTGTCTCCGCAGTTCCTGGCGATCGACTGCCTCGTAACTCAGCATCCGTGAGAACTACGCTCATCAGCACACCGCACGCGCCCCAAAACGGCAAACCTGCCATGCCCTAAGGGAAAAAATCGGCTCGCATGCGTGAATACTGAAACACTTCACCTCGATTTATGGACCGTTGTCCGTGGTGACGGGCGAAGACTCAACAGAGCGGTCTTGGCGTAACGTATCTTTGTCGTGGAAATTTTTACAGCCCGTGGAAGAAAGCAGAAAACAGCTGTAGACGTTGAAACTTGGGATCATTTATGTCCTACTCGATGAAATGAAAGACGAGGGAAAGATAGGACAGAAGTTGGTGAACGTATCAACGAAAATGATATTAGGAATGTCATATTGAATCAATGAAATTTCAGTAGCTAGTTTCACTCAATCACCTGACGCTACCGAGCAACGGTTACGTGCTTTCAATCGACGGAGTGAGAACATAATTAGGAAGAAGTGCTGAAATTTTGGGCTAACAATCAAAGAAAAAGAAGATCTCGGAGCGAAGTTTAGAATACTTCCTACACCAGCATCGATTTAGCGCTGAGTAGGAATGAACAGGAACTTATTATCGAAATGAAAAGTTTACGCCAAAACTGAAGATACACACGGATGTTAAAAAAGGTTTTTTATGTACTGCGTGCATTTTGAATTCTGTTTTTATACGGCTTGCTCACACGCTACAGCAGCGCGATGTGTACGCGTGTAGTGAGACCATATGTCATGAGCATGAACTGACCACCTGGAAATTGAGGGCTGTTCTCTTCATCGGATAAAAAGAAGAACCAGAGTAAAAACAAACACAAAATATTTTGCAAATGTTTCGGAATTAAAATTCCATCATCAGTGCTGAAACAGGAGGAAAAAAGTTGACTATTTTAAATAGTCTCTTCGTTTCATCATAACGGGGAAAATGTGGCAAATCTTGCATCAAATAAATAAGACACGCTATGTGCAAACTATCTTCAGGAGCCGGATTTTCGCTCAAACATGTATAGGGCATGTGTATATTGTTAAACCTCTTTACATGTTCCTTTTTGGTGAATTTGAACAGATGTTTTTAAAATTTTTACAGTTGTTATGATACTTTTCGTTCGTATTACCGTGAGCGTCAATGTGAGGAGTTATTCTGCACAGCTTTCCTCACCTGAAACGATTTTTTTGCATGCTTAACTAGAGCGTATTGGTTCCCAAACTGCCGGCGGCGTTCACCCTCCTTGTTTTGTTTATGACTTCCGCCGTTATTTGCATTTTAAAAATCCCTCTTGTCACCGGCACAAAACTCGCTCGGCCCTCAGTGAAAACTTGCACGAGTCGCAAGTGCTGCAATTATTTTTCAAGTTCCGCTCGACGCTACGGAAGAGCGACAGCTCGTCAGGAATACGGCATAACCTTTGGAAATTCAAACACTAAAATCGAGTGTGAACCAAATATTACCACGACCAACAGTTGATATCCACATATTTCACGCACATTTTACTTTAAAATTTTAATTTTCTCCTTCACTGCAAACATCGACAATGCCATCACCAAGTTCAAAGTATAAATTAATTTCTCTCTGACTGGATAGTTTCATTTTCAAGTACAGGTATTAGATTTTAAGCATACTGTTTTCCCCTTTTTTTGAGACACGAGGGAAGCTATTCAAGCTGCTTTTAAAGGCCCTCACTGACGAGGAGCAATAGATTAGGCCTTTAAGCAGGCCTTCTTTTGAGCTGACACGCATGGTTATTGCTTCAGGAACCAATAAAGCAGATACAATCACTTCTTAACCGCTGATTTTACTATAGATAAAACAAAAGCCTTTCTCCATCTCAACGAATAGCCGGCTTCCGGCTTTGTTCGAGCGTTTCATGCAGAGCGACGCTTCATGGAGAGCGACGCTCCTATAGGATCCCTTTCTTCATTGAATCAAAGAGCAGTGACTTTAGTTATGCTATCTCGAACTAAGTGTTGATCTTCAATTACTTGCACTTTATGGGATTTTAGACTGACTTCGTCCCTTGTAAATTGATCATTTCCTACTGAAATGTAATAATCTCGATTTATTATGAAGCATCCTTCGTGGATATCATTTCCCAGAAATCAGTCTATTTCATTCATTCTATTGTATACCGGAACACTTGAAATTGAAAGGCTGTCTAAAGGATGAACGATTAATATGGATATTGTACGGAAAATTTTTTACGGATTCTCCCTCTGTTGGTCAAGCCTGCGAGCACAAAATTTTCCCGATTGAGCTCGTCGTTAGTGGTGCGTTTTTGGGAATTAGCGCTCCTCTTCGATATGTTCTGCTTCTCATCGCAGAGCCCTACACATGTTGTCGAGCGATGTTGTGTTGAGCTCCTTGAGGAGGCTTCTGTTCATTTCTTTTCAATCCTACTCAGTGTACGTCGTAACTTTTTGAAGAATTCACAAAACTAGACATTGGACGTAGGCACCGATGAAGAATTTCAGAAGCCGCTTTTTCGGAGTTAGTTCAGTTGTTGGACTGCCATCTGATTGTACTTTTAGCTTCATGAAGATGAATATCTCGAATAAAAGAACGCTAGTCAGATAACAGAGCTTCATCGAAGAACTGCCTGACGGATTAGTTCTTAATTTCTCACACTAAATTGTTATGTTCAGTTGAGTTGAAGGCATCGTATGTTTCTGGCTCAGTATATTCTTTTTCGTTTCGATGTGTGTAACGTACATCAGTATCTAACTTCTTATTACATCAGGATCGCAAGATTACGACACTCTTAACATCAATGGATGCGAATCACATTCGTTCTTTTCGTAACTCGAGTAGACTGAGTAAAATAACTACATCACATAACTCAATCGTTGCATTATATAACATCACTCAATCATCGCTTTTGCATTTACCTGTAGCGATCTAGGCTGCCTCACGCTGTCGCCTACTCGCACCATCTAAGGAATTTGAAGATTTCACAATAATAAACACTGCGTCCCGGTAAGTACTCTCTGCGTCTGACACATACACTATTAATAAGTAAACTCAAAATCCACTGCACGTGACACTATAGGTGCGAAAATACACACAGGCACACCATCACATTGTTCTTGTACTGAATATGAACCTCGAGTATCCGCATACGCTCACATCACATATACCCACCCTCACAACACAGACCCTGCCTCACAACACACACACACCCTGCCTCACAACACACACTCTGCCTCACAGCACACACACCCTGCCTCACAACATACACACCCTGCCTCACAACACACACACTCTGCCTCACAACACACACCCTGCCTCACAACACACACCTTACCTCACAACACACCCTGTCTCACAACACACACACACACCTTGCCTCACAACACACACACCTTGCTTCACAACACACACACTGTCTCACAACACACACACCCTGCCTCACAACACACACACACTGCCTCACAACATACACATTCTGCCTCACAACACACAAACCCTGCCTCACAACATACACACCCTGCCTCACAACACACACACCCTGCCTCACAACACACACACCCTGCCTCACAACACACACCCTGCCTCACAACACACACACTCTGCCTCACAACACACACAATCTGCCTCACAACACATACACCCTGCCTCACAACACACACACCCTGCCTCATAACACACACCCTGCCTCACAACACACACACTCTGCCTCACAACACACACACCCTGACTCACAACACACACCCTGCCTCACAACACATACACCTTGCCTCACAACACACACACCCTGCCTCACAACACATACACCCTGCCTAACAACACATAAATCCTGCCTCACAACACATACACCCTGCCTCACAACACACACACCCTGCCTCATAACACACACCATGACTCACAACACACACCCTGCCTCACAACACATACACCCTGCCTCACAACACATACACCCTGCCTCACAACACATACACCCTGCCTCACAACATACACACCCTGCCTCACAGCACATACACCCTGCCTCACAGCACATACACCCTGCCTCACAACACATACACCCTGCCTCACAACACACACACCCTGCCTCACAGCACATACACCCTGCCTCACAACACATACACCCTGCCTCACAACACACACCCTGCCTCACAACATATACACCCTGCCTCACAACACATACACCCTGCCTCACAACACATACACCCTGCCTCACAACACACACACCCTGCCTCATAACACACACCCTGCCTCACAACACACACACTCTGCCTCACAACACACACACCCTGCCTCACAACACACACCCTGCCTCACAACACATACACCCTGCCTCACAACACACACACCCTGCCTCACAACACATACACCCTGCCTCACAACACACACACCCTGCCTCACAACACACACACCCTGCCTCACAGCACATACACCCTGCCTCACAACACACACACACCCTGCCTCACAACACACACTCCCCACAACACCAACACAAATGAAGCCGATATCCTGTCGCGACATCTGTGCAGCTGCTCGCCTTCGATCCTTCTTGATTGTCTTCCTAGTGCGAATGTGCGCGCTGAGCAGCTAAAGAGTCTTATATGTTGGGTGTGTGACTTTGAATTCATGAGTTTATTGTGTGTGTGTGTGTGGAAATTGGTAAAGTTTTATCACACCAAC
Source organism: Morinoia aosen (assembly GCA_030386875.1). Taxonomy (NCBI): domain Eukaryota; kingdom Metazoa; phylum Arthropoda; class Malacostraca; order Amphipoda; family Talitridae; genus Morinoia; species Morinoia aosen. The sequence goes on from CM059563.1 coordinate 26,984,598, forward strand.
CAAATGGTTGTAGTGAAGAAAACGGGTTTGCTCAGGTGGGGTGTTTGGAAATTGGGAAGGTTTTATCACACCAACCAAATGGTGCATTGAAGGTAGATGGGTTTCCTTTAGATTGAATGCGATATAGTTTCAAATCAAGGACCGTCCACTGTCGTTGGAATAAATATTCCTGTATGTCGTTTGTTATTCTTTTATGTCTCGTGCAGCGGAAAGTGCCTGAACGAAGATTATGTTCAATGTGGTAATAGAAATTCGATTCAGTAAATGCGTTCTCTTCTGTTTTTGTTTGAAATGAAATGGGATAAATTTTTGCGTTCACTGCCTCTTGTTCCTACTTCTCACAATGAATACCTCTGTAGTTTTTGATCAGTGTAATTAAGTCAAAGGCATATATATTATTACCTCACTAATACTTCATCGAACCGAAAAGTAGCTCGTTGCCCCCCGGGGGGGATACAACTATTGTATCTATGGGAATTAGCGCTCCCAGGGAGGAATGGGAGAGGGCCCGAGCTAAGAGTTATGGGTAGGCCTTCTGTTTGTTGAAATAAAATGTTTTTTGTTATGTTTAGGACAACCTTTTTCGGTTCACCGTTGTCCTGTTTTTCAGCACCTACTACTTCCTTCTTCAACTTTTATCTTATTTCATAAACTTCTTTCTCAACTTATTATTTCTGTTTTTCTTCTGCATAGATTCTGCTTTCCCCAATCTCAGTACTAAAGGGTGCCTTCCTCCTTCCTCTATTCGAAACGCATTTTTTAGCGGTTAAGTAGGTTTAAACTAACATCTAATCCAGTCTAAAGCAGCTCGATGAGCAGCATCACTTCATAATAATGGGCAGACGTGGCAAGCCTTCCCACAAAAACTAAAGATTTACAAAATATAATAGCATAAAATTTCACACCCTGGTTGTTCGTGCATTATGGTGTGAGGTGTTGGTAGTCCGGGGGAAAGGGCATCAGCTGTGCTATTTGAGTTGATTTTATAGTGAAAACTAGATTTCTGATGAAGGCAAAATTGATCAAAATATTAAACTGTACTTTCTTTCAGCTTGATATTCGCTCATTTGTCTTATGTGTTTATTTTGTTGAAAACTAGAAATCTAGAGATAGATATTAAGTTATTTAAAAATAATTAATAGCAAAATTAGTTCACCTTCTGACAGGTTTCCATAGAAGCCTCTTTCTTATTTACCTCACATCACTAATATTGTCTTCTATTAGATACTAAGTATATTCTTATACCTTACTTGTAACAATGTACTAACTCGTGGTGAATAAATATTTAAAAAATTTTTCTATCATGATTCGTTCTTCAGAACAGTAAACATTGAGAGAGGCTGCAAACGGATATAATAATACTACCGTATGGTGCCCATGTATTTTGTATCAAAAGACTGATTTTATTCTTTATTTTCAACTTTGCAGACTGCTAACTGAAGATAGAGCTGGTCTCCGAAACGGTTTTTAGAACTGACTTCTTTTCAAATTCATTGTTCGTGAAATTTTAATTAAAAACTATTACAATACGTGGTGCTTTCTTCGTTTTTAAATTCCTTACGCTAACGTAGATTCACATACCGAATCTGTATAAATAATTTTTTAAGTTAACAACTCTATTCGTAAGTCCAAAGAAGTAATGTGACATATCACAGCTACGCTCACTTCTGCTTTATAAACGGGCGAGGAAAGATGCTGGACTTTGTTCTGGTCTCGGGGATGACTCTGTTAGTGTCGTATAAGCAAGGCCTAGTTTCTTATTTGAACATTTATCGTTTCAGCACCATTCGTCATGAGAGCCATAAGCAATAGCAGGAGCTTAAACATTAAGTCATGAATATCACTATCGCCACTGAATAATTAAACTTCGTCGCTTGTACTAAAAGCTCAGTCGTCTTCAACCCGCTTTTCAATTCAGAAATTGGATCTCAAACATGACGGAGATCATTCCCACTCGCCACGCACCAATCTACGCCCCAGCTCCGCAAAAGTCTCATCTGTTACAAAACCAATGAGAAGCGCAAGAGAGGGCCGGCCGAGCGATCTGTCAAGGCACCCTCACGTCTTCTATCTCAACCGATTTTGCCACGTCAAGCAGTCCGTCCTCCTTATCGTGAGGACATTTTACGCCATATGGCCTCGGTCGCACGCCGGGCACACTTACGTGGGTCTCGCTAGTGTTGCGCCGAGCTGCGCTAGGGCTGCGCTAGGGCTGCGCTAGTGCGGCGCTGGTGCTGCGCTGTTGCTGCGCATAATAGAAGTTGCATTTCTGCACATCAAACCTGCTCTGACAATATAACAGTTCGTACCTCAGCATTCTGAATAATGTTAACGATCGCACATCGCAGTTAATGGTGATGATGGACTTCGGTACCATCTCAAAGCTAATATTTGCGCCGGGAACATCTCGACATTGGGGCTGGGAGCTCAACTTACGGAAAACATTAATGTTGAGACGTACAGCGCACCTCTCTGCATGCCAGGAGATAGTTGATGCTTTGCTGGATTATCTCCTCTGATAATGATGTACCTGGAAGAAAATCAGTAAGCAGCCGCTCTGGAAGAATTATGCACGCGTAAATTGTCGGGGGGATTCCAAGTGAGCATTTTTGTCGCGCTTTTTCCTTTTAGGAACGCAACAAATGAAATAACACTTTGATTCAGTTTGATTAGAAAATTAGCGATTGATATCCTCACTCCTAGCATTTTCTCACTCCTAGCAGAGGATCAGGGACTTGAGACCCATTGTTTTGAGACGCATGGTGATGAGATACAAGTTACAAGGTTGTCAGGCCGGGCACACGAACAAGGTGAGAACCAAGGTGAGGAGAACAAGGCGAGTGCGGAACCGCTATCCCTACGACAGAAAACTTGCCCCAATTTTGCGCTACGACAGAAAACTTGCCCCAATTTTTCGCTTGATTGATTCCGTATTGTGGACGACCGCAGCGTCCTTGAGGCAGCTGCGAGCGGTGGCTCGCTTCTTTATTTTGTTGCAGTGTTAGTGAGGGATTTAGTATTCTGTGAGAGCGTCGGCAATGTTGTCCTGTTGTGGCCTTTAGAATGATGAAGCCTTTGGTCCTCATTTCTCTTTTAAATGTGTGGTGATTTTCGATATCTGTGATTAGGATTGTGTTCACAAATTGTTTGGAAGTATTTAGTCGCTAACTAATGACTGTTGACTAAATTTTATTCTTTAAAAGCTAATAGGTTTACTTTAGAGTTAATGAGTAACTTGAAAATTTTGGGGATTGTTTTGCGTTAGACGTACGTGTAAAAAATAGATGTCTGTCTTTAATGCATTCGTTATACGATTACGACTCGAGATATTTGTAACCAAAAAGCTCAGTTATAAACGAAAATACCAGTAAGCTTGTATGTTAAAAATATCAGTAAAATTAAAATACTACTAAACTGATATAAGTTTACCATAACTGGAGTAAATTATTATTCCCGTTAACAGACTACATAACTAAAACTCTGTGACAGGTATGACTCGATTACCGATTACACTTGTTTATTTTACAAATTTAAATTACTACATTAGTTTTGCATTTCAGAAAATAATGTCGGAATATTTGCTAATTTTAATACAAAAATATTTGGAAGGCGCTATTGAACCTTGAACTGGTGAATAAACTACCCTGTTTTCCTTGAGGCGAAATCAATTCAGCGAAATTATTCGTAAAAAGCGCGAATTTGCCTTCGATTCGAGGGAGCTTCACCCTCGGAACTTTCTTAAGTAAAGCAGACAGCGTGGCCATGCAATAAAAGACGTAATCCTCAGATTCCTCCCGGAATTACGACTCTGCAATGTGTTCTAAAGTCATTGGTGTTTCTAAATTAGAATCTTTACCAAGAACCCTCACTTCATTGAGAATAACATTTATCAATTTCCTTCAATCTCACAAGACGCAACTCGGGCGATGTTTCACTGTGAGTGAAAATCTACAATCTTCCGTTTTTCAAAACTTACATCAAAATTAAGAAGTTCGGTAAAAGCACGTCTGGAGTTCGAGTTTTGGGTACGGGGCAGCGGCGGCAGGTGACGGTCACGAGAGATTTGGTGCCGCGATGCTGGCCTCCCGAGAACACGTGTAACCAAACCATCACCGGACACCAGAAAGATTGGCTCCATAAACTAGCCTGCCAACTGCCTGATCTCGGAGCCCGCTGTTAACACGCGCTTGTCAGGCGGGAGAACGGTAGTGTCCTGCGCACCTTCGCTACTTTGCGTCTGCGGTGTGAGAAATGCTCGAGTTCTGCCTGCAACAAATGATCATGTTCTGCCTGCAAAAAATGCTCAATAAATGCAAGAATTGCTCGAGTTCTGCCTGCAACAAATGCTCAATAATACAAGAAAAGCTCACGTTCTGCCAACAACAAATGCTCAAGTTCTGCCAACAACAAATGCTCAAGCTCTGCCAAAAATAAAGGCTCAAGAAATGCAAGAAATGCTCAAGTTCTGCCTGCAACAAATGCTCAAGTTCTGCCAACAACAAATGCTCAAGTTCTGCCAACAACAAATGCTCAAGAAATGCTCAAGTTCTGCCTGCAACAAATGCTCAAGTTCTGCCAACAACAAATGCTCAAGAAATGCAAGAAATGCTCAAGTTCTGCCTGCAACAAATGCTCAAGTTCTGCCAACAACAAATGCTCAAGAAATGCAAGAAATGCTCAAGTTCTGCCTGCAACAAATGCTCAAGTTCTGCCAACAACAAATGCTCAAGTTCTGCCAACAACAAAGGCTCAATAAACACAAGAAATGCTCAAGTTCTGCCAAATAACATGAACGATAGCGTCCCAGAGCACGTTCGTTACTCTGCCTCAGCGGTGTTAGCTATGCTTAATATTTATAGCATCCTCGATTAAAACTACTCGAGTCGAATGATCAGATCATTCTTTTGATAAACTGTTCAGGAACTAATGAGCTCCAAATTACTGTGTTCGTTTGATTTTTGATGATGATTATTTTAACAAATTTCGAAAGTCATTTCAGTCGCAACGTTATGATTACCCAACGTTATTCTGATGAAATCCTAAAAATTTAGCCGTTTGACTCGCTCTAAAAATGGGTTATCATGGACACCATAATTGTTTATTTATTTTGTGGTCACCATGATTCATTCAGTTGTCAAGATCATTAGCTTTTCATGTAGAATGAAGAGGACTTAAAGCTCCACCGTGCGATTCCGGTGTGTTTACCCTTTGGGAAAAGGAAGAACTTAGCTACAATCCCCCATTAGATCCAAGCGTTTGAATTGGGCACCATCTCGACCGAGATAATCATCATTGAGTCCTTATATTATTTATGGAGCATTTGAAAGCCGTATATGTGGCATTGCACGTATCAACTTGCTGGGCACAAATCATCCTTCACGGAACGAGTTCTTTTACTGCACTCTTTGGGTCTCTTAGAATTCGATCGTTCGGACCCAGGCTGCAATTTATTCGCAATATCTTGGCTTTGAATTTCCCTCTGAACTACAGACAAGCATTATCCTTTATTTCAAACAGCTTTCGTGTCGTAATGAAAATAAAGAATTGCTACGTATATCTAAGTCATGAATTCCAGTAACATTTTTGCCAGAAAGAAGAAGTGAGCTTTCTTCACTGAAAATATTAGTATTAGTAATAAGCGCAAAAATTGGGCTGCAGACGAAAGAAGTCGATGGTGTCATATCAAACAAAATGTGCACCTCAGTTCATCAAAAAGACAACTAAAATATCCACAGACTTGGCGTTCATGGGACAAACTAACCGAAGTTCCATGATGTAAGCATGAGAAATATCTCTTGATGGGCTTAAAACTTCTGAGCGACCGCGAGAAATTTCACCCTGAAACACTGCTTGTCAGCCGAAAAACCATAGTGAGATCGAAAAAACAACATAAGAAACCTGGCTTTCTATGATTTTTCTATTTCCGCATAATAATCGTAGTACGGACTGGAGCAGAGCTTTTATCGATGCGTGGATCACCACTTTGTTTATCTGCCTCGAGGCATTTGCGTGTTGCGTTAATCTTTTTGTCAGTATGTCCGTCCGTGACTAATACGGGGAATCAACAGCTTTTAATTCAATGAACCGAGTTCATTTACTTGAAGCATGGCTCTAAACCATCATCTGAGAGAACGAAGCTCACGCGATCAGGCTGTACTGCTCCATTCAGTCGACTTGCGAAATGCGCCTGGATCCCTAGCGTTGATCCCTTACTGATTACAACATCCTAGGAACACCATGAGTCATATCTAAATACTTCAGTAGTTTCTGGCGCTGTAACACGTATTACTAAAATAGACATCATGCCAATAGATTTCATGATCATTTGAACAAGAAATACCTACAGCAACTGAAGAGCACATTGTGTTGGAGCGGGTGATGGGAGGCCAGAATGCGTGCTGCGCACGAGAGCGCCATCATCGCGTCCGCTAATGGAACGAGGCGGGATCAGACCTGGACCACGCATCAGCATCCAACCGCCGTAATGCGTTTCCAGAGCCTCATTACCTTGCCTAACCAAACCGTGACCGACTGCGGTGCAATATATGAAGCCCAAACCCCAGGAATTCGTTAAGGCAGTGTCGGGATAAAATACACTCGCTAATACACGGAGGGCCGATAGCTCAGAGGTCCTGCAGTGCTCTTCTAGGCTCCTCGTCTTCATGTGTCCTCGACACGAACTTCAGGGCATCTCCGTGCTGGGCAGCTTCGTGTTCCGCATCAGCTTTTGTGGCTCGAAGCTCTTTATTAAAAATGATGGAATTTAGCGGAGTGAACTTTTTTACCGTTGTAGTCCGGGCTTAAGAGCTTTTATTTTGCGATATGTGTACGTGGGACAGATTGCTTTAAAATGAGCATACAGTGTGGCTACCAAATTAAATTTTGTAACATAATTAAACATTCTTATTAACATTGTCTCATGTCCTAAGTGCTTGGTAATAATTTCAACATGATAGATAAATACGGAACTATTTTAACTCATGAGAGTTTCAAGATAATTAATTGTATAAACATTGACGTAAATAAGGTAAGCAATCGGACAAAACCCTGACAGCAATCGAAAACACCTGACATATTGTGAGTAACATTTGAACGGACGACGGGTGTGAGCGGGGAAAATATTAGCAGGCTGCTCTGCTGCTTGTATGGTGTTTCAATTTTTTGAAGCATGTCTCATAGTAATGTATATATATATACACATATATACTCGCACTTCCATTCAGTTTTCAAATATAGTACTTCCTGACAAATGTGTTGTCATTATTAACGCAGAAAAAGTACGCTATTCTCCCAAGGAGTGAACACGCTTCATACTTTTTTAAATAGAATTTTGGTAGCGATGAAATTAGTAATCCATCATAAAAAACTCACTAGCTCACACCTAATTGGGCAACAGCTGATAGCTAAGCACGCCCCTGCGGCCGTTGCCGCGTATACATGCATAGATGCTGCACGTTACATGCACTCTTAGATTCTTCACATGGGACGATCTAATACTACTGAATAATATTTATGGGCCAGTTCAATAAGAACTCTAATGCTTTAAAGATTTATGTCATCACATCAGGATTTGAAATTGCTTGCCCCAAAGTGACGTGCAGTTGCCATCACGGAAAATAGAATTCAGAGACCCATCCATGCGGCCTATCGTCAGCAATAAAAAATACTTCGGTCTCTTTAGCTTGCGTCGCCTCACAACGAGCGTCTTCCCTTCGATATCACCGTGCAATTTGCGAATATCGTTCATCTTTCTATCAAAGAAAATGCGTTCACATTTTGGGCAACATATTTAACGGATGCCTTTCTCCTGGAGATTAATTTTTTTAATGTTCAATTAAACCAGAATATTTCAAAAGGTTCTTTGGATAGCGAACAACGCCCAAGCGCAGCACATGCATTTTATGGCTTCCCCGACCCGACTGGGAGTGAACCTTTTCCTGGAACTCTGCAATAACCATCTCGCGTTTCATTCAATTTTATAGCTCGGAAACCCTGTAACCTCTTATTATGCCGTGTTTTTGGTACCGGACTTGACTTCGAGTTTGAAGTATGTCCTGAGGCCGAGAGTTCCTGGAAAAGAGCACATTTAAACCAATAATAAGCTTGTTATTGCCAAGAACGGAGTTGGCACGAGGAAGAACATCAATTAGAGTGACACTAAGGAGTTCAAAAAGTAGAGTTGTGAGTTACAGGGGGCATTGTGATTCGAAGAATATCACTCACAGTTGCGAAAGAATGGCGGTTTGTTGTCATTTGGAAGCGAAGTGACCGGCTAGATGATCTCGTCTTTTCGAAGCACTGAAAGAAGGCCATTGATGAGCTCTGGGAACTTCTGTGAGCTCGCAATAATTTTCAAAAGGCAAAGGCGCAGACTAAAAATTTCGCCATCGTTGAACCTTTCCTTAACGAAGCGTCGTCACTTTCATATTTGGAGACGGAGGCCGCAATTGAGTGTGCAACACTATAGCTCATGGTCACGCGGTATATCTCATGGTCGCATGGAATAAGTGCTATAGCTCACCGGAGTGCAATCTTGTCTGTGCCAGCAGTAATAGAATCCTAATTTGTTGCTCTGCTGGAAATATAATCCTAATTAGGAATCGTTCGAGTAAATTAGCTCCCTTTATGAATGAAGCAAGAAAAAAGTGGAGGCAACAAGGGAGGAAGAATCTTCTTCAATTTTAAGTGAATTGAATGTTAAAATAAGGGCAAGGCATGGAGTTGGCTAAATGTTGAACGAATGCATTCGTTAAGGGAAATATTGGTTCTCGAGTAATGCGCAGGTCACATGCAGCGAGTTTTATTTAAATGCGTTTTGAAAAATTTAATTCGTTACTGCAGTCGAGTGCTCATATACTCTGATCTTATTAGTTTGGTATAAAAATTATTTATAGAGCAACATTTTACGATCATGTTAATTATTCATGTTCATACATTAGCTTATTGATACTTATATTTTTGCTCATGATTGTCCCGACATTTTTGCAATGATGGAATTGATCGCAACGCTGGTTTAGCGTTTTTGCTCGTTTGTATTCTGGTGTGAAGATTAATAAAATTGCACAGGTTTCTACTTGGACCCATTTCATACTGAACTAGCAAAGCAGCATCTAGCAAGCTCGCATGAACTATCTAGCAGATGGTCTGCGAGACTGGTAGGTAGGAATAGCATTTTCACCTCGCATGCTGGATGCTGGATAAAACGTGCGAGTTCAGTGTGAAGGCAACGGCTCGCAATAGTGCTATTCCTACCTACCAGTCTCGCAGACCGTCTGCGAGCTCGCTAGATGCTGCTTTGCTAGCTCAGTGCGAAATGGGCCTTAGGCTCCCGAGGATGCAGGCAAATTATTTGTACTTCTCCTTAAGACTTCACTGAATTATACGCATCTTATGAAACACATGACTCAAAGTTCAGTTTAAATGATGATTCAAATGAGTTGTGGTAAGTTGCTTAGTATGCCAGTCGTAGTTAATATGAATTAAATTAAATATTGAATAAAGGAACTATATGAAAGCAACGGACCATCTTATATTCATGACGTACTCTGCAGACTCTCATCAGTTCATTGAGTCAAAGCCTCCAATGTAGTTATTTGTTATTTGTACCAGAAATGCAAGACTTTACATTGTTCTTTCTACGGAACGTGGAGTTAATTTTTTGAGAATTCCAAGCAGCTCATAACGAGATTACAGCAACTTTTTTATTCAGCGACTTCGTACTCATCGTTATCTGTATTTTTCAAGTTTTATTTAGTTTTAGTTATTTTGTACTGGTCCCGTAAAAGCACATCGTTTCCTACCTACTCAAGATTCATTCCCCCAAATCATTTCGGGAATGAGCAGAGTTTCCTCGGCACTTCCTAAAATTGTGCATAACGAAGCACCATTCCAGATCACAAACGTTTTAAAAATTTCAAACTACCTAGAGCTCACGTTCCATAGAAGCAGCGAGTAAAGCTCGCAACCACCCACCCGCAACTCGGTGCTCGCGAGACGTGCTCGCAAAGCTGAACTCAAGTCTTAACGAGCGCCGCCACTTCTTGGAAGATAACAATGTTGTTGAAGTCAGAGCAGAGGCCTAATTCTAATTAGCTCCATCGCACCGAGCTAATGGCTCTGGGAGAGCACGGCTCAGGCACTTAATAAAGAAGGACTCAGCGACAGCCTCTCCTAATGACCGGAGCTGAGTGCAACTGTTGCAGCTTCTGTGTGGTGGTGCCCAGCGCTGGACAGGACGGTCAAATGCGATTTTTAAACGGCCAGATAATTTGAATTTGTTTATTTTGCGATCTGAATTTGATCATAGAAGATTTTAGGTATCTGGAGGCTGGATATTTATAATGTACGATTTATAACGTACGATTTATGACGTACGACTTACGACGTAAGATTTACAACGTACTCCAGCATCCGTAACTTCTGCGGAGTTACGGATGCTGGACATTTATACTGAAAAATTTTGCTTGAAGAAAGGCAAAATTTGGGAACGCGCTGGAGAGCAGCGAAGTTGTGCTGTTTTCGTACGCCTCGAGAATTGCAGAGCGCGCTTTATTTAGCGTCGCTCAAATCTGTGTGGTGCTCTACTGCTCGATGCAACTGTATTTGCAACTAAATGTCTTAAGACTACGAATGGGTCGCTCGTCTATATTACGGTCAGTCTTACAATATCGACTGCACTCAGTTCCTGTAGGGAAAATAATTGAGTATGGCACACTATTTCTGCTATAGCTTTTCATATTACAGCCAATTAGTGGAAAGCTGTAAAAAGATAACTTTCAAGAAATCATGAGAGCAGCCCCAAACTCATCTGTACCTCTGGGTGCGGTGGTCGGACTCTCAAACATCTGGCCTCCGTAGCGATACCGCAGGCAGTAAAAGTTCACCTGTCGACTTGTCTACGCACTGTTGTTTTTTGCCGAAATTCTCAAGTTTTGCGTTCAGGGTTGCGTTCGGTAACTCTGTACCGCTATAGGAAAATGTCTCAAATTTTGGGCATTGAGCGTCAAAACAAGGCAAGAGATGAACCTTTACTGCCAGCAGCACCGCTGTGACGTTGTATAATATTTGCGAATTCGGGCCCAGAAAAATAACAGGACATTAAGGGGATTAGCTCACTTTTTTAAATTTAATTTTTTATTTGAATACGTTCGAAAAGGCTTCGTTGAGCTTCGTGTTAAGCTCATTATTACTTTTTTTGATTTTCTAGGAAAGCTTGTTTACAGGCATCATCCAGAATATTGCGTTGCTGAAAACATGCGGTGGAAGATTGCTTCTCCATAAGAATAGGACGTGGGCACGTGCGGTTCACTTGCACCAATTAAGTGATTCAAAAGCAACATTGTGTTGCTGAAAACATGCACGTGGAAGATTGCTTCTCCATAAGAATAGGACGTAAGCACGAGTGGTTCACTTGCACCAATTAAGTGATTCAAAAGCAACATTGTGTTGCTGAAAACATGCACGTGGAAGATTGCTTCTCCATAAGAATAGGACGTAAGCACGTGTGGTTCACTTGCACCAATAAAGTGATTCAAAAGCAACATTGTGTTGCTGAAAACATGCGCGTGGAAGATTGCTTCTCCGTAAGAATAGGACGTAAGCACGTGTGGTTCACTTGCACCAATTAAGTGATGCAAAAGCAAAGGGTACTCCCTCCCAGATTGTGTGGGCGCCAAGCAGACCTGCAAACATTTACCCGACGCCCCCTTCTGTTTGCCGAGGACTTCTTTTATTCTCCTTCTGCGGTGTGACCACTCAATTTTCTCATGATTCATCGAACTGTCCGTCCAACGCCCTTGAGTTCATGTCCCTTCAAAACTCATCAGAATTTATATTGTACTATTGGATGAATGGTCCTTCTGAGATACTGCCCAGTCTAACTTTTTCGCCATCTGCATGCATGTTTTTTGCCGCCCAAATAATTAAATCGCTCGGGCTGCAAAAAACATGCATGCTCAGGTGGAAAAGGTAGAATGGGCGTGTGTATAAACCACGGAAAAGTTTTTTTTTGCAGTGCCTATGATTGTAGACAGTAAGTTCGATCATCATCCGTTGTTGTTACCACTGTATTTGCCCATTTTCTTATGTGAAAAGTTTATTGCGTAACTTGAAATTACCCGATAAATTTATCATGCAGATGTAGAGTATGTACGAGTTCAGCCTGCGCATTCCTGCGTTCAGCATCCATGCATGATTAATATCTCACACAGATATATTATTGTATGTGCTCGTACTTTTCCTTGTGTTCAGTAACCAAACACCTCGTTATCTCGTACATAGGCGCAAGATTAAAGATCTACTTGCATGCAAGCTCACTCGCTGCTAGACTCACATTAGGAGTCCATTTTACACGCACGTATTTGCCTGACGAGGTTGATACCTTTTTCTTTTATCTCGTTTTTGCCATCAGCCGTGAGAAAATTGCGACTTCCCATGGCAAGCGGCACACATGGCCTCGCGTATAACGCTCGTGATGACTCCTGCCTCCGCACGCCTTCTTCATTTGCATAATTAAAGCAAATAAGAAAGTTTCTACCACATACTTGTCCCGCTGCTAACTGCTAACATGTTGCCCGCATGATGCCTATTAATTTTTCAGCCAGCCGCGCAGCTCATTTATCAAAATGAACTATGCCAGGCTCAGGTGTAAGCGACGCTTGACATACCGAAGTGTTCTGCACTGGTTACTATGTTTACGACATCCAGCATTTTGGTCTTGTTTGCAATATCAGTTGTTATTTTCATTGTTCTCATTTGCTAAAATTAGTTCTTTCATGACATTTTTTGTTTTGTTCTACCGATGTATTTTATTTTATATGCTTATGCGTCAGATTCTTTGGCGCAATATCAATGCACGCTTTTAACACGAGTCCGGTGCAAATGAGCGAGAAGCCGAACATGGAAGAACCAGCCAAGAGGTCGCTCACACTTGTTCTGGCTTAAACTTAAATTTGGCGTCTCTGGACTAGTACAAATCTGGATTGTATGAAAGTATATTCAAATAAAAGTGCACAATTCTACCTCTCACGCCACTATTATAGCTTCCTTCAGCTGAAGTAAGTCACAGTTTTCTTGACAATGGCTACCTTGAGGTTCTCCTGAAAGTAGAGCCCACAGCTGAGGGAACAAAACCCAGTAGTTTTTATCAAAATAACATTCGCTCAAGCAACGTAGCAATAAATACTTAGCAAAGAAAATTTTCAGTAACTGCGGAGGGACTTCTGTCAATGTTTGGGAGCGACTGTACGAGTTAAAGCCCGTCCCCACTAACAACCTTTCGGCCGAACCTTGTGTTTTTCGGCAGTCCGCGAATTCGAACACGGATGGAAAACTGCCAGATTTCGGTGTGCTCGTGTTTTTGAAACCGTTGAACAATTCAGATCACAAACTTTCGTAGAAACGGCGAACCCTCGCTTGTTTATGCATTGTGGATGTTTATTTAAGCCCAAGCCCATAGAATTAAACCTTTATGATGAGCATTGCAGAAGGTAGAAGTATTTTGGCTCATCTTATCCCAATGTGACAGTGGTGGTATTCAAGATGATCTGAAAATATATTAGCGAATCTTAATAGTTTCTGTTCACATATGCACACACAGTTAAATTAGGTCTACTAACTCCCAACAACTTGAATTTAACAATAATTTGCATCAATTAACTAAAACATACTCGAGGAGCAGTCTTGTTTGTTTACATACTGCTCGCTACATACACCTTCACGCCACCGAAATACAACTTTTCATACAACTTCATGCCGCCGAAAACGTCGTCTGGACATGATCCAGAAAATTTTATGTTTTTGTCCCCGTTTTAGAGTGTTTGTGATTGACGAAAAGTTGGATAGTGTGGACGTGTATAGTGTTGGAGCTGCTTTAACACATTCACTACGTTTACGCGATTGCTACGGTCGGTTTGGTTAGGTTGGAAGCAGTAGAATTGGAAAGCCATCTTTAGTGCTTGATAACATTCTTATCCTTTCTAAACAGCGGGAAAAATATAATATCACGATAACATTTTAACATGTACGCCATAGTCTAATTAAAAAAAAGGTAGTGAAATCAGTGAAACGGTGGCCATTGTTACAGATATATATAAATGAGCAATTTACGAAGTCATACACATATGTCCAAGTTATACATAACGTGTTAAGCTAGAGCAGATCGGCACGGCACCGCAGAAAAGAATCGCTCATGACTGCTGTCCCACGGCGCAGCGCACATGCGCGCCCTAAACGCTTTTAATGAGAGAGCGTCCCTCATTAGACCAGCCGAGTGGCTGGGGAGTTAGGCATCACGCTTCGTCTCGACCCTCCTCCTTGTATCTGGTATTTATTTCGTGAAAACACGGGATCATCGCAGCGATCGCATTGGAAGATTGTGGCAAATGTTCCCGTCTTCAGTGAAAGCATTGTTTGATAGGTGCATCGATTTTCAGAAGTATGCTTGGGGTTTATAAATTGGAAAATTGGCTTTGTGATTTGAAAAGTGATGCTCACTTGTTCGTAATTGATTGATATGAGCTTTCTATTTTTAGAGAAACTCTCAGGCACTTATAGAGAGTCTTGAGGAAAGATTTCTTCAATAACGTACTCTTTATAAAATGGCAGGAAATGAGTGGTTGTATTTTACTGTTATGTAAAATACCATCTCAGTTTTTGAATTCACAAAAATAATCTATAATATCACCAAATAGTATGGAAAAGAATATTGCATAACACTTGTACTGAAAAGGACAAAAATTTTGAAATTCTTTTATGACTTCGAAAAAGAAAAGTAAGCACAGGAAAATCTTCAGCTGCATTAAAATCTATTATTTTATGCATGAATAGGAGAATATTGATACCTAAATGGTAAAATAGTACGATACTTTCTCTAAATTCATTTTAACTGAGTGATGATAAAGTAATTCTCACATTTTCTCATTTGCTGAATTTCTCACAAAATCCATCTTATTGAGTAAATTAATGAATAAATACATTATATTATACCTCGTGCAATGGATTTGTAGTATTAAAACTTATTTAAAACTTTAATAATCAAAATATTCGTACATCACGAAAAATTAATTATTCAACACGAAATTCATTTGAAATTGTCTCAACATTTTTATGAAGTTCTCGTAGCAAAATGTAAAAATTTGCGAATTGAATTTTTGTGTTTTCATAGAACAAATCAATGCAAAATTATTTTTAAAACTGTTTTTTCAAGTTTCAACTCATGTCTGATGAGAAATTGGAGAATTTCTAAGGTTATTACTCTAGGAATTTATTTTTCAAAAACGTACGTAAGGACGTTTTTTCACCTTTTCATTCAATGTTTCGACATACAATGAAAAATTTTGACAACTACAATAGTCGATTGAACATCAAGAAAACCTAATTATTTGACCAGAAATTCATACAAAATTCTCACAAATTTCTCATGAAATTCTTTTAGGAAAAGGTTCGAATGCTAGTAGAATTATGAGTTTTTCCTTGGGCGAATTAATCTCAGATTGAAAAGCACGTGACTTTGTTCTTTGGTTCTGTTCAGATTGTGCTCATAAAATGGTATAAATATTTCACTGAATATTTACAAAAAATTTTCTAAATATCTTTCGAGGTTTACAAGCGTGCAGCAAGAATACTGTTATTTTGACTGTTCATAGCCAGGTACTCTTCTTCCTGTTAATGCCTTCCATTGCTACGCCTTTCCGCTCTTCCCAGTTAAAAATTCATGCCGTTTTTAGGTCGACAGGTAGCAGAACACAGTGAAAGATGGCCGCCGAAGGTCAGAACGCTCCTCTGTCGGCCGCTCTCGACCAAAATTTGCCGTTCGACGGCTATCCGCTTGTCTCATTTAGACGGAAACAAGCCGGAAAAATCGAGCCCTTGCCCAAAGGCGGATTCAAGAGGAGAATGTCGGCTTGCGTTCGACCTATTTGATTAACAGTCGAGCAACGGTTTTCTGGAAACTACAGAAATTTCTTTAGAATATCTTAAGTACAACTTTAGAGTTTAGTCTATCACTCATAACTTTTGAAATAATTCACCTGTCGAGTTCAAATTACTCTCAAATGAAAGATAAAAACATTCTTAAAGGAAAATCTTACATCCGAACATTCTTGACCACTCTCAGACAGCAAAATTTATTTGCCATTAAAATTACAGTCGGTAGCTGCCGAGGAAAACTTGCTAGTCAAAGGTGTCAACTAAAAAAAGGTACATTTACCTAAAACATTACCTTACAGATAGTTATAATGTTATATGGTATTTAAATGTCAATTTAATCATTTCGTATAGTGTACATTAAATAATACCATCCTGTTGTTCATCTGAGCCAAATTTTTATTTCCATTCGAGTTAGACATGGCAACACTGCTAGCACATTTGGACAAGTCTGATCACTCAAGCTTTTTCGCGTCAGTTACAGGAATGTTGTTGTGCGTCACAGGTGTAGTGCTGGTTTCTCATTTATGCAATAAGGTTTTTCACGCAATGTCAGAATTTATTTCAGTGCGAGTGTGTAGTACGTTGAAGTGTCTCTTATTTCTGAAAAAATTTCTGCTCTAAAAAGGTATGAGGTGTTCGATCTCACGTAAGTTTCCTATTCCATTGAAGACGTTAATTAAGCCGGTATGGCATGCTGTCAAGTGCCTGATGCGGGATTGACCTTGTCGTCTCAATAATTTTTTAGTGTGAATGAATAGTAGTATACATATATTAATGAGAAGGAACAATTACGCACTTAAGGTCAATCAGGAATCAGGATTGCACTACTGTGCGGCCAATGTTGATTTCATATTTGGTAGTGCACAATTGTATATATTTCAAAATTTAAACTGTAGTTTAACGAAGCAATAGAAGCAAAATATAATAGTGTATGTTCCTTCACTATTAATTCCATTCTTATTTTACAGTAAGTGTTAACACAATTTAGCTTCAAACTTTCAGGTTGCAGTATAATTCCACTTGAGAAACCTTTGACAAGCAACAATGTGCAATGTTTTCAATTTAGATGTACGGATAGTATCGGTATCGGCCTTTTTCTATTATCAGAACATCACTAGTTTTCAATTTTTTAGTAAGAAAAGTAAACTTCAGAAATATCTGACGAGCTGCATTATAAAATTAAGGAATAACAATGATGAAAGAAGAATAGGTCGATATTTACTTAAATTCGTTCGCGGAAATTAAGAATTCTGTTTCAAAAAATCTCTAAAGGAACACATTTAAGAACGTTTCAGATGAATGACATTTTGCTCGCTGATGCGTAACTTTTGAGTTATTAACCTGTAAAGTTATAGGAACTTAGTATGTAAAAATGGAGAAACGGACGCGTAAATATGATGTAATACGGCATAACGTGATGCTAGCTAGGTTAAATTAGGTTAGGTAACGTTAGATAAGCTGAATACACTAAACTAAAATAACTTAACATAGCCGTACTGACACTGATGGTTACCGCCAAAATACTGGGCGTGTTTCAAGAATGCAGCTACGATGTAGACGATTATATAACGTTAATTTTACCTGAGCGTAATTCATGTTATAGCTCAAAAATTATGTATCAGCGAGCAAAATGTCTTTCGTGCTCTTTTAGTGATTTTTTAAAACAGAGGTCGTGATTTCCGTGAACACATTAAAGTAAATACTGACCGAAGAAAAATCCTTAATCACATGATGAACATCAGCATTATCGATGAGTTAGGGTTGAATTATACTTTAAATTGAGGAGCGTCCTACCAGCAAACGTTGCGTGATCGTAGGCTAGTGATGTACAGAAATATCGGTAGCGGCAAAATCTGGCCGATATATCATCGATACTTTCCAATAATACGTATTTTATCGTGAAAATGACGGTGATAATTCATGAAAGTAAAATTAAATAAAGAGCCTATTCATTCATAGTAAATTAGTTAGCTAACTGTTGAATTACAGAGTTTAATGTGGCCCGCTAAGTACGTGAATCTACTACGTTGATTTCCCGATGTTACGGACGGTCTGTAAGTGAAAGCTTTGTAGCATAAATAGTTAAAAAAACACAGTGGGGACGTAAAATTATTATACTTTTACAACTAAAACCTATATAGTTTGACCCAATTTCCATTTCTTAAAGTATGTGACAGGCTAACAAAAATCAAACCAATTAAATTAGGTTGAAGGTGCATTTTAAAGTTTTTATAAATTTGACATAGAAATACCTGAAAATTCTATTTTCATTAAGCTTTTAGATCGTAAAATATTACAAAGCTAATTATTTTATTTTAATTTAGCATGTAAATCGCCGTTCATTACGAATCTAGCATTTTTATTCATTTTAATATGTTTGAAAAATTCATGAACAATCTTATAATTGGTTGCGTGTTTGCGCATCTTTCCGGTTTCGGAGCCTATCGAATTTTAATGTTTTCTTTTCGTCAAAGTATGTATTTAGGTATGAAAAACATGAAAATGATAACTATTTTGAGGAGAAATTATTGTTTTGGTTCATGAACAATCTTATAAGATTGTTCGTGAATTTTTCAAACATCTTAAAATAGAAGAAAAATGCAATATTCCTAGTGTACGGTGATTCACATGCTAAATTAAAATAAAATTATTAGCTTTGTAGTATTTGAAGATTTACGTAAAATTAACATTTCTTAGTCGGACTATCATTAAAAATTTAAAGACGAACAATATAGCACGGATAGGTATCATATTTATTACAATTTAACGAAGATAAATTTAAAACATGTGAAGTAGTCAATTTTTAACGTTTCGGAGACCAGCTCCATCTTCAGTAAGTCTGAAAACATAAAAACCAAAATTGGTTAGTTCATGACAACAATGAGAAAAGTGACAAAGTGATCGGTAAGAAAAAAAAATCAATACCAAAATTTCTAACGGATTGAACTATTAGCATTATTTAAAGGTGGCTTCTCTTTGGCAATGTGCAGGGATTCTAAAATGCGAAATCTAACTCATTAGGTGCAGAGCATAAAAAAGAAAAATTGTCCTCGGAAATACGGCTGCTACACTGTTCGGTATGAAGGCGGATTGATGAATGAGGAGGTTGAGCCACAGAACATTTACATAATCTGAAGGTTTTCTCTCCTGAACTGTACCCGAAGTTGTATCTGTCAGGTTCACGTCCGGGTGTCCTGTGTGGTTTGCCGAAAATCCATAAGTTAGACTTTCTATCTAAATTTCAATTTCGTCCTATTTTTGCTGCAGTGAATACGCCTAATTTTAACCTTGGTAACTCAACTCAATTTGTTAACGAGATAACATCGTGTCGAAATGCTGATAAAGTTACTATGGCTTCATTTGATATTGAAAGTTTATTCACAAATATTCCACTTGCAGAAACCATCGAAATAATTATAAATTCCTTGTTTGCTTTGCCTACTGATACAGTTTTAGGCCTAGGCAAATCTTATTTTAAGACGCTTCTCGAACTGTCTGTTATGAACTCTATGTTTGTGCTTGCAGGCAATTTTTATAAACAAATCGGAGGCCTGGGGTCTTCGAAGGCATGGGTCTTCCGTTATGACCCACATTTGCAAAAATTTTCATGTGTCACTGGGAACAAAAATGGCTGGCCGATTGCCCAGTGGAATTTAAACCAGAATTTTATCGCCGTTACATTGATGACACGTTTTTGTTGTTTCGTGATCCAAGTCATGCTCAAATGTTCAGGGACTATTTAAATGAGAAACATTCATCAATAAAATTTACAATCGAAATTGAGAATAATGGCTCGTTATCTTTTTTGGACTCAAAAATTACTCGAGTAGGTAAAGCTTTCACTTCTTCAGTTTTTCGTAAGGCTACTTTTACTGGATTGGGCGTAAGTTTCTACAGTAACTGTAGTAGCTATAGATCTAAAATTAATGCGATTAAAACCATATTGAATCGTGCCTACAACATTTGTTCTAGTTTTGTGGATCTGCATGCTGAATTTAATTTTTTAGTCTCATTTTTTTATAAAAACGGATTTCCTTCCTCAATTGTTCATACTCATATAAAAAAATTTTTAGCCAAGAAATATGCAGGTATTAACGATGTTGCCGATTCGGTGCAACAGCTCTACTGTGTATTTTCATATTTAGGTGATTTTACGCGCAAGATGTCCCGGGATATTGAAAACCTTTTTAAACACCACTTTCATGCGGTAAAATTGAATGTAATTACTGTGAATCTGCTGCGAGTTGGTTCTTTCTTTCGGTACAAAGATAGGATTCCTAAGCGGATGCGGGCATCCCTGGTATATAAATTTAGTTGCGTACAGTGTACGTCTGGCTACGTCGGCATGACGACGCTGCCTTTTTACGTCAGGATCGCCCATGGCACCGCGGAGTAAGCTTTCGAACCGGGAGACCTTTAGCTCATCCTCCTCATTCATCAATCCGCCTTCATACCGAACAGTGTAGCAGCCGTATTTCCGGGGACAATTTTCTATTTTATGCTCTGCACCTAACGAGTTAGATTTGCGCATTTTAGAATCCCTTCGCATTGCCAAAGAGAAGCCACCTTTAAATAATGCTAATAGTTCATATCCGTTAGAAATTTTTGTATAGATTTATTTTTTCTTACCGATCACTTTGTCACTTTTCTCATTGTTGTCATGAACTAACCAATTTTGGTTTTTATGTTTTCAGACTTACTGAAGATGGAGCTGGTCTCAGAAACGTTTAAAATTGACTACTTCACATGTTTTAAATTTAGCTTCGTTAAACTGTATTAAATATGATACCTATCCGTGCTGTATTCTTCGTCTTTAAATTTTTATTGAAGATTTACTACCTAGATAAATTAAAATCGAATTTCCATCTGTTTCTACAATAAATTTCAAAAACTTCAATGTACACCATCAACTTTATTTACATAATTGGTTGGATTTTTGTTAGCCTGTTTAGTTTTAAAAGTATAATAATTTTATGTCGCTTCTGTTTTCAACTATTCATGCTACATAGCTTTCACTTACTAACGTACGTGCCTCATCGTGAAGTCAAAGTATTAAATTCAGTTAGCGGGCCTGATTAAACTCTGTAATTCAACTGTTAGCTAACTAATTTGCTAGGTATGAATAGCCTCTTTATTTGATCATGCTTTTACTCTCATGATTTATGACCTTCATTTATATGATAAAATGCGTATTATTGGAAAGTATCGGCCGGATTTTACCAATGCCAGTAAAATGACCGATACCGATACATCGGTACATCAATAATTTTATGACAGGATTTTATAAATATTTTTTAACGTTTCGATCTGAATTTCAAATAAAAAAAGAAAACCATTTACATTTATGTGCAACGGCCAAAAAAAAAAGACTGTTGGCTGCATTGGCTACTCTGGCTGAAGCTTCATAAGAAAATGACGCTGAAACTCACAATGAGTCGCTTTCTTCTATTTCGCATGTAGTTGAGTTTGGACCCGTAACTTCTGGTGAAGATGGAGATTCTTCAGAAGAAACAAGAGATGAAAAAGATGTAGAATGCTGGTCTGCAGAGGCACTATTTCAAGCGCAAGGGCCCAACTATTAGCTTCACCACATCGGTCAATTGATATTTATCACGATTTATCTTTGTGGTGGGGCTGGTAGTGACGGCAATATAAGCAACGTAAACACAACAAAATGTGGAAACCAAGCCTGAATTTTCCCTCGTCAGTCTTCAGCAACATCTGAATTGAAGGACGTCCTCGAAGGTGATCAACGATGTGTTCAGATGCATATTTGTGTGTGTGTGTGAGGGCGAGTGTGTGTGTGTGTGGGGGGGGGGGTTATGGGTGGGTGGGTGCGGGGAGAGGGGGGTGTGTGTGGGGGGGGGGGTGAGGGGGTGTGTATATGAATAGCCAGTGTAACTAAGTTCGGGCAAGGTCGATCTACTGCCGCGGGAGGCCGGTACAAAGTCGAGTAAGGTCGGCAGAGAGTCGATACATAAAATGGAGAAGCCGCGGAAGGTCGATTTCGGGCCGCGGAAAGTCGAAATGTAGTCGATAAAGGTGGGAATTTCCGAACAGCTGCAAAGCGAATTCAATGGTTTTGTAGCCGTTTTTTCCTGCCATAAAAAGGGGACATGGCGACCAAAAAACGGCTGCTTTTCCGAATAAAACACGGCTAGAAGTCTTGCCTACCGCGGCACATAATCGACTTGAAAACGTCTTATTTTTTTAACTGGGTTGTTGCTCCATAACTCACAGCTTAAAGTTTGGGGCCTGCGAAATGGTTATTTTATACATGATTCATTTCATACCTTAATAAGATAAAATTCATACCTTAATGTTAAAATGATACGATGCTACTTCTGTCATCATTTTAACTGAGTGAAGATAACATACACGAAGAAAGAAAGTGACTCTCATATTTTCTCCCCAGCTCACAAAATTTCAGGACAAAGTTTCATCGGTTTTTTCATTACTTTGAGTTAGGGCGTAGGCATCGTGACCGATTTTTCTCATTACATTAAATGAGGAGGTAGGTATCGCGTTATGTTAGTTTGAAATTTAATAACAGATATAAAGACGACCGCTAAGTCATGCACAACTACAGCGGTTGAAGCACAAGCTCTCCGGTGTTCCAATAACTCAGTCGTACGTAGCTCATAACGTAACTGTAAAGTCGTACTGATGCTCGTTCAAAGTAACGATAAAATATCACATTAGGAAAAGGAGTGCAGCACTAAAAATTAACGTTAGTCCCACGGGGAAAATTCCTCTACCTGATGTGCTTCTTTAAAGGATCATTTTGAGAGGCAAAATCACCGTTCTTATGATCGACTTGAGAGCTCAAGGATGCGCAAGTGTCCATCTTGTTTATTTCAGTTACTCATGAGTGTGACTCAGGAGAACACTGTTGCACATCTGTGTTGCGTCCTTGCACCGAACTTCATTAATTAAAATTGAATTCATTATATTTTACTAATAGTGGAGATGATACGTGGATAGGTGGCCCACTTTTTTGTCAAAGTTCGGATGCTTTGTGCTCGCCTTTTATATTAATGTTTTTCTTCAAATTTTTTATTATCATTTCTTGTACGATTCTACCTTAATTCATGGTTTTGTGCTTATAAAGCTGTTTCTTTTGAATGATCCTAAGCAAATTTTCGGGCAATGAATGTTTCCTTAATTTCAAGTGATTGAGAGCTGCGTCAATTACACGATACGAGCCAGAGTTCACTAGCTGTTTATCACAGTAAAAATCAAAATTCCATTTCACCAGCGATAGTTTGTAGGCCACGAAAGCCTCCACGCAGGTTGTCTTGTTCATCATTTAATGTAGAGAAAAATTCCTCTCATCGGGTGAGAAAATTGGCTAACCTTCAACGTAATGGCGGAGATGCAGTACAGCTCACGAACAGGTCGGTGCTGATTTATTCGATTACGACTCAAAATCGGGGATTTGGCCGCTGCAGGGATTCCTTCGCAGTGATTCAGATGATGGACAAGTGAGCGCAAGGCGTGGAATTATGGAGAGCGTGTCTGTCTAATGGAGGCTGAGGGGCCGTCAGATAGGGTGTTTAATGCCCCTAACGACGCCATTACTCCGCGCTCTGGGCACATCTCCCTTTCCTCCAAGCACCTTCCTCCTCGTGCCGATTACGCGTTCCGTCTCGGGTTTGGATTATGTGAGAAATCCGTCAGAGTCTAATGCTAACTTTCGAAAAAAGGGTGAGGAATACCACTCGTAATCTCGGGCTTAGATTATGTAAAAAATTCATCAGAGTCTAATGCTAACTTTTGAAAAAAGGGTGAGGAATACCACTGGTAATCTCGGGCTTGGATTATGTGAGAAATTCATCAGAGTCTAACGCTAACTTTCGAAAAAAGGGTGAGGAATACCACTCGTAATCTCGGGCTTAGATTATGTGAGAAATTCATCAGAGTCTAATGCTAACTTTCGAAAAAAGGGTGAGAAATACCACTCGTAATCTCGGGCTTAGATTATGTGAGAAATTCATCAGAGTCTAATGCTAACTTTCGAAAAAAGGGTGAGAAATACCACTCGTAATCTCGGGCTTAGATTATGTGAAAAATTCATCAGAGTCTAATGCTAACTTTTGAAAAAAGGGTGAGGAATACCACTGGTAATCTCGGGCTTGGATTATGTGAGAAATTCATCAGAGTCTAACGCTAACTTTCGAAAAAAGGGTGAGGAATACCACTCGTAATCTCGGGCTTAGATTATGTGAGAAATTCATCAGAGTCTAATGCTAACTTTCGAAAAAAGGGTGAGAAATACCACTCGTAATCTCGGGCTTAGATTATGTGAGAAATTCATCAGAGTCTAATGCTAACTTTCGAAAAAAGGGTGAGGAATACCACTGGTAATCTCGGGCTTGGATCATGTGAGAAATTCATCAGAGTCTAATGCTAACTTTCGAAAAAAAAGTGAGGAATACCACTCGTAATCTCGGGCTTGGATTAAGTGGGAAATCCGTCAGAGTCTAATGCTAACTTTCGAAAAAAGAGTGAGGAGTACCACTCGTAATCTCGGGCTTGGATTAAGTGAGAAATCCGTCAGAGTCTAATGCTAACTTTCGAAAAAAAGGTGACGAATACCACCCGTAGTTATGTTTGCCGTAATGACTCGTTCAAGCTCCGCCGCAAAATGGAGATGGTGTATTAGGGACAGATTTGCAGTGTACTGCAATCTATAACATTAGTAAAGTAGACTGAAGAAATTAAATATTTATTGAAAAACCGGGTCATTGCCGTTCAAGAGATCACAACATCAACTAAATACTTTCACCGACTTGAGTGTTCCATTTCGTGAAGCAATAAGACAGAAAAAAAAATTAAATTAGGTGGTTGGTCTATAATTATTGATTTTTCGATATGAATAAGAAAAAAATCACCTAAAGGAATATTCTTATTATTCCTCAGCAAATCAACGATGGGATTGGATTGAGGTTTAAAAATAAAGCGTACGAATAAATGAACATTGACGCCACATGAGTGTTAATTCTTTGCGCTTGGAAAGTCGTCTGGAACAGTGAAACAAAACCGACAATGTGACGTGTAACAATAATGAATGAAAAAATATCTTAAAACTATAATATTTTAGTTTAAAACTGAAACATAAATTAAAGTGAGCTAAGCATTGTTTACGATTCAAGGGTGAGAGCTGAAGAGATTATTCAAACTTAATTCTGGTATATGCACTTCCAATGATGCTGAAATGAGTAGTTCTAGTGATCACATTGTCTTCTCTATGGTTCTACTCTCTGAGGTGAGCTCTACTCTCTGAGGTCAGCTCTACTCTCTGAGGTCAGCTCTACTCTCTGAGGTCAGCTCTACTCTCTGAGGTCAGCTCTACTCTCTGAGGTCAGCTCTACTCTCTGAGGTCAGCTCTACTCTCTGAGGTTAGCTCTACTCTCTGAGGTCAGCCCTACTCTCTGAGGTCAGCTTTAGTCGCTGTGGTAAGTTCTCAGCAAAGTAACTTCAATATGTAAGTAGTGAACTATTATCCCATACGCAAAACTGTGTTTTTCAAAGCGATCTCTGTCAGTTCTATTACAGAAATTTCCCATTGCACACATCAATATCCTCAACACTCTGCACACAAAAAATGCTAAGGATCGATGACTATAACTTATCAAACAACATCTGTAAAAGTGTTTCGCGATTCAGAGCTGTCTCACCCACTACGTATTACTCATATCTACGTAATTTCGCAGCATGCATTTTGCTGAACGTTACTGAGGTTCTTTGTCGAATATGTGGTCGTCTAACTTATTTCCCTAATTCGCAATTCAGAATTAACTCCATCGTGTGCATCCTTTGTACACACAAGCACGGCGCTTCTCACGCGGACGTTGTGTGTGCAAATCAAGCCTTATATTTCTGAGGGGCTTGAGGCGCAAAGAGGACGGTTCATCATGGGACTTCATTACATTTATCGGGCAGCGAGCATCAGACACACGTGTAAAATTGAGCGAAATATTGCCGTGATCGCCCCTACCGCATGAGCTCTAATGTTTACGCGCGTAATAGAATTTAAATAGATGATCAAAGAAAAAGACACACGTGATTCAGTCTCAGGAGGAATCAGCCACCGCTTCTTCTGCTCATTGAACTCAATTAAGCTATACTTGTAATCATAAGAGCCAGTAGTGATGTGGTCTAGAGAGCTGATAAACATCTACCGTCAAGCTGCGCACGCATTAGCCGAATTAATGAATATGTAAGGTGAAGTTTATCTTTGCCCAAAAAAATACGTGGTTCTCTAATGAATTTTATGAAAATCTACCCTCACATTTATTGTAAAAGTTTTAAAAACATTTCAAAAATGTGTCGGAAAAAATTTACCCTGTTTTGCCTAATGTACACAGTTTAGATTTGAATTACTCTGATGAAGATGCGTGGCTTTGATACATAAAGATATGCACATCACAGAGTCCTGGATTATAATTTCTTGCAAGACTCATTAATGTAAGAATTATACGTCAGTTTGTCCAGCACAAGTCAAGAACCTCTCATTTCCCGCCACCCGAATGCTTCTGATATAAACTTCAGTTTCCTAGAGTCCATTTAGATTGAGTTCTATTTTAGAGGCGCTCACCTCTGATGTTTTTCATTACAGAAAACGAATGCTGAGGGAGCAGCGATTTACGACGCCGAAGAATGCCACTT
Organism: Morinoia aosen; assembly: GCA_030386875.1. Lineage (NCBI taxonomy): Eukaryota > Metazoa > Arthropoda > Malacostraca > Amphipoda > Talitridae > Morinoia > Morinoia aosen. The sequence goes on from CM059563.1 coordinate 27,011,196, forward strand.
CGCCAATCGAAACAAAGTAACAGAGTGCGTCTGTGAAGCGGGCACCCACTGCGGGGGCGTGACGAAATGTGTCACGAGACGTGTCACTTTCCTACCACCCCTGTCACCATCCGTCACACGGACCTGATGAAGGTGTCATGCGCGCGTCGATTCAAGCTAGGTATGCCGTGACCAGATCCTTCATTTCAGAGCTCCCGCCCGATGTCATAAGCCACAGCTCCTCCTGCAATGCTCACTCGCTTTCATTTAACTTAATAGCTTCTTGAGGTGCCGCCGTGCTTATGATGGCACACTTATTTCAATTGAGGACTCCCCACATTAGTTTTTTCTCCTGCTTCAGACACATGAAGGTTTCTGCGAGCCGAGTTTGTTTCAGTGTGCAGCAGTGTGAGTTCCTATACAACTTGTTAGTCGCACTAAATAAATGTGAAGGATTCTCAGCCTCTTGATTTGCGTCTTGAAGAGTTATTTAGTTTCATGATGTATCATCGTTACATTCGCGACGTTTGTTGATAGTGAGTTAATCCTTAGGTTAGATTCAAAAAAATTCAACGAAACGTTACAGTTGAGTGAGATCTAATCATGTCGACATTTGGAGGAGAGACAGAGTTTGCGGGACCAAAAAGTGGTCTGCTGTCTACTTAAATTTTCAAACAGTTCAGTATTCACTGCTGCACTTAGATAGCAATGGCACAGGAGACTATAATTGTCCTCAACAACAGGAATTAGGTTTGTTTGTAACGGTATGAGTTAAAATCAGAATCATTCACCGTAAAGATTTTTTGTCGAACGCGATAAATAATATTTCAAAAGAAAAGCTCCAGAGGCCTTATTGTTATTGTGACTACATCATCTTTCGTGTTGCACACAAAGTGTTCGCTTCTACTCAAGTGTAACAGGGATTTGTAGTTCGTGAATTTTTGTGCCATGAAAGAAAGATAACACGTAAATTATGATAGAAAATCAGGTTCAGCTTAGCTTAATAAACTTCAAAATTTAATGATGTTTCAATATATTCATGAAAATTACTGGTTCATTTTCATGATCATTGTCTACTGATTCTCGATACATTAATACAGAGTTTCTTGGCTGCTTGTTTGGTAGGCCTGGTCATGGCGTGGCAGAAGTTAGAAAATTACGAAAAAAATAAAGAAAAATAGTTTACTCCCAATAAAGATGGTACAAAAATAGTACATCATTGGTTTTTAAATACGACGCACATTTGATGTTTTGATCCGGCTGACGTAATCTTCTCTCGAAAATTTGAATGAAGCTGTCCTATTTGTCCAGAAGATGTTCCTTCCATTCTTTACCTCAAAATTATGAAATGAAAATTTCATAATTTTGAGGTCAAAGAGGGAACACCTTCGCCTCATAGATAACATTTTCATTTGCATTCTCTGAACGCCCTTACAAGCATCGACAAAAGCCTACATGTGTGCAGAAATCGATACCGACGACCCGGAGTACCAATACCTCACCAGACCGCCCCATTGCCTGAATAACGAGTTCGTCAGTTAGCGACACCAATTAGAAATGAAATAATTTCTCGAAGGATAAGAGTACTGTATCTTCAGTGTCCTAAATGGCGATCCTCGCTGTGAAATGGAGACCTCGATGTTACAAAATGATAGTATTTTTTTTTAAATATAATGTATTCAAATTGAAATATTTCTACCCGCACATAAATATTGGTACCCGCATCTGAAAATCATTTGGGGCAAATTTGAAGAAGTATCGAAGCCTGTGTCACAAAATCACAGATACATTCATCACGCTCTCTAATTCGCTTATGTGATCAGAAAGAAATTGATGTAATAAAACTAAATATCAATGTTATTATTATTTATTAATCTAATTCAGCAATTTATGTTTCATAAAATCATATGAAACTCAAGGGAGACCAAGCTTCAGTCGTCATTTTTGACGGAGGCGTGTACAATAACAATTTATTACGAATCGGATACCAAATGAACAACATTATTATAGCAAACCAATATAATTTATTTCAAATAAAAGAGTTTCATTATGAAAATGAAACGGCAGAACACACAACGCTGCAGCGTTTCAAAACAGCCGTAATAGTATTGATCATGAATTTAAATAATTTATTCATTAAATTTTAGGGAAGTAAAACTCTTAAACAAAATCTGAATAACGTTTGAGTTCTTGTGTAGCTAACTGTGAGTTAAATCATAGTTTATAAGTGCTCATCGAACTCTTGTTCCTCTACAGCGATGGGTTGATGAATAAGTTATTTTTCAAATAGCAGTCGAGGATATATGAACAAATTTGAGCCTGTCTTTAATTCGCCATCAAATCATTTAAATTTAAGCAAGCACAGCAATAGCTGCTCCGTATGAGGTTTAGTGCTACTGAAGCTTGACGCGAAATACGTAAACGACGGAAAAGCGGGAGAAACACTCAGTTAATTATTATACTGAGCGTTTCGAGTCGAGTCTTCGCTACAAGTTTCTTCTCCACAATCTTTAGTGCATATTGTGATTCAATCGTTATGGTCAACGCACGAATTTGCTCAGAAAGTGAGGAATGAATACTGAGGGCAATTATAATGTGGTTCAACTCGAGTTGGTTTTCATCTCAGTTATTTGCGAACTTCGAAAATTGGAATGACGGTCTTCAATGCTAAACGCCATGCATTCCCTTCTTTCTTTACGAAATGTTACTGGCGGGACAAAACTATTTCTGTATGTTTCAAAGTTAAGTATAATTTATTGGAGATGTTGAGCGATGCAACTAACTTTGAACAATCCTTGAAACTTCGGCATCTCATCAAACTTTGCATTAGATTTAAAAAATGTTTCTTCAAAACCGGACTACTAATAATTTCTGACTATTTGAAAGTTTGAGGGGGAAATGCTTTTTGAAGGAAACAGCTCAAACTTGGAATCTACCCTTCGTGACACTCACAAGGACTAGCCAAAGTTGTGAAGCATCTCTCCACCTCCACAAAAGCTACTACCGCTACATCGAACGGGCGAGGGAATGCATTTGAGGCAGCGTTTCTTTGTTCTATCATTTTCATCTACCACACGTCAATGGTCGGTCGGAATGGGTGCAGTTCCTCATCTTTAGCTCTGAAATGGTCATGCGGTTGCGCAAAGAAAACGTTGGTGTTTTCCTAGAGAGAATAGCCCAGAAGCTTCTCTCAACTCCTCTCGAAGTGTCGACTACTTTTTCTAATTTTCTATTTCCTTGGCTTTCTTCGGCGGCCTTTGTTTGAACTGAGCTCACCTCTATATGCAATGGCTTGCTTGTTTGGAGACGCACTAAGTTTCTGGGTGACTTCGATCGGGTCATTCCTATCGGAGTTGAATAGCAACAATGAAGCTATAAATCTAGAAAATTCTTGTAGTAAAGTCTCTTTATATATGTGTTCAGTAGTTGAAGAGTAACAATATCTGAGAACAATCGGGAGCTATCTCTTTGGTCACGAAAAGGAGCAGTTCCCTCCCCAGACTGCGGTCAACAGAAATATTGCAAAGAAAACACAGAAGTCGTTGCCTTCATTTATTTCTCGACCGTAGCGTCGAAGGAAGATTTCAGGGACGGCGGTCACGTGCTGCTCTTGTGCGAACATATCGAGGCGAGGCGTCTCGGTCACCTCAAATTATATAAAAAAATTATTAACCTGAATTTAAGAAGTTATGAAGAAAAGACACGCTTCATGAATGGGTATAATTACCAAGTTATTAACACATACGTCGCAAAAACAACAGAGAACAACGTTGTGAACATGGACACAATTCACTTAATCACTCAACCAAACTTTTGAGTACACGTGTTTTTATTTCCCGTGTTTGTATCACATTCCAAACCATGCATGTATTGAGTCAGTGTTATAGAATAGTTACGAATTTAATCCTCGAAGCATGTACATTTTACCTCGGTGAATTCGTTACGTCGAACCAATAGGAACGGAGGGTTGTACACCGGTTCATTAGACACGGCAGACAACCGCTTAAGGACGATCATCATTCACGAGCGCATCTCGGTATCTTTGCTTCTCTCACCCGGCTAACTTTTGTCTGGAGTGACGAAGAGAAATTTAGTAAGGGGGTTCACGTAAGAATAGAATAGGCTTATAGGCTTTGTGGGCGATAATTAATAGACTCAACAAGGCGCAGAAGTTCGCACTCCTAAAATAGTTTTTTGCTCGTGCTTCCTGACTGATGGAGTGGCAGTCTCCTGAGGAACTGTAGGAATATTTCCTAATACGTTAACTGCGATGGGTTAAACTGAGTTCAATATTCAATTCAACTTTAGAATCAATTGTGATTATCAACTTTGAAAATAGCATACATTAACTGGATCGGGCCTTCATTTAGCTGTCATTAAGTACTAAGAAAAGATAAGCTAGTGACTGCAGGTGGGTCAGCAGCGCTATGAAAATCACCTAAGCGACCACCGGTGGGTCACTTCACAGGAAATGTGTTAAGCTGCAGAGAAGAACCATTAGTTTTGCAATAGCGTCGTGTTAATTCTACGACGGAATTCATTGCAACTTTTTAGACATTCACTCAAATGTTAAACTTACATTTTTCGTGTGCTCGTGGCACTTGGTTTAATTTCTTAATCTTAAAAGCAAGCTCGTACTGACATTGAAAGCGAGGCGTTTTTTACACAATCCTTGTAACGCTCTTGTACAGCAACGATCCTCAGCTTTTTCTTTTACGGCACGTTTGTGTACAAGAACTGCAGCGAGCGTCCACTGAGGGAACCGACCCACCCACTCCCAGTCTAACTTTTTCGCCACCTGCATGCATGTTTTTCGCCACTGAACCTATGGAGCAATTTGACACAATTTCAACAGCTGTCTGCCTTTAAAAAGTCCTTACTCTAGCTCAAGCATTGTCGTCTCATCTAATTATCCCCTTTGTATAAACAGAAACTGTTGTGTTTGCCAGTGGCTTATACGACCCTCATTCCCTGGGTGAGCTCCCAGACGGGGATTGTCCTTCAGTTTATCTTTGGACTCTCGGGCCTCAGGAGATCAGAAGGACTGCTAAGAGAGTCTCAAGTGGGCTACACTGTCTGTGTTTGTCCCAGTATACAACAGGGACGTGTATATTAAAGCATAATTAAGAACACTAGTTACCTTAATCGGTTGTGGGCTTAGTTCAGATCTACGCTGGGTCTTGGCGTCTATTTTCTCGACCTTTTTCCCTCGGAGGTATAGTGATGAGTAATTTTCCCTTGAAGGTATGGTGATGAGGAATTTTCCCTCGGAGGTATACTGATGAGTGATTTTCCCTCGGAGGTATGGGGATGAGGAATTTTCCCTCGGAGGTATACTGATGAGTGATTTTCCCTCGGAGGTATTGGGATGAGGAATTTTCCCTCGGAAGTATACTGATGAGTGATTTTCCCTCGGAGGTATGGGGATGAGGAATTTTCCCTCGGAGGTATACTGATGAGTGATTTTCCCTCGGAGGTATGGGGATGAGGAATTTACCCTCGGAGGTATACTGATGAGTGATTTTCCCTCGGAGGTATGGGGATGAGGAATTTTCCCTCGGAGGTATACTGATGAGTGATTTTCCCTCGGAGGTATGGGGATGAGGAATTTTCCCTCGGAGGTATACTGATGAGTGATTTTCCCTCGGAGGTATGGGGATGAGGAATTTTCCCTCGGAGGTATACTGATGAGTGATTTTCCCTCGGAGGTATGGGGATGAGGAATTTTCCCTCGGAGGTATACTGATGAGTGATTTTCCCTCGGAGGTATGGGGATGAGGAATTTTCCCTCGGAGGTATACTGATGAAAGATTTTCCCTCGGAGGTATGTGGATGAGGAATTTTCCCTCGGAGGTATACTGATGAGTGATTTTCCTTCGGAGGTATGGGGATGAGGAATTTTCCCTCGGAGGTATACTGATGAGTGATTTTCCCTCGGAGGTATGGGGATGAGGAATTTTCCCTCGGAGGTATACTGATGAGTGATTTTCCCTCGGAGGTATGGGGATGAGGAATTTTCCCTCGGAGGTATACTGATGAGTGATTTTCCCTCGGAGGTATGGGGATGAGGAATTTTCCCTCGGAGGTATACTGATGAGTGATTTTCCCTCGGAGGTATGGGGATGAGGAATTTTCCCTCGGAGGTATACTGATGAATGATTTTCCCTCGGAGGTATACTGATTCTACTTAATACAATTTTTACGTAGAAAAGCTGTGTTCGGACTTGTAACGTGCAGATCCCCAACAGAAAAATAAAAATGAAGATAGTTAATATATTTTTTAGCTTCAAAGATGTATTTAAATTTAGAAATTAACATATGGTGGAATAAATCTCAGAATAATAATTTTGATTGGAGAGAAATGATCGAAAACGATTTCTTGCAGAGAAGAAATTTAAGGGTCAAGTTGTTCTTTGAGGTATCCTATTTACCACACGTGAGTGCAGTCTTGCAAATCGAAAAATACACTGACGAATGGAGGGCTGCAGCCAGAAATGTATATAACAATCAAACTCGCAAGAATTTCACAGAAGTCACACGTATTACTTAGAGGATGTTTACAACCAGGTAAAGACCGAATGCGCCTCAATTCGAGCCACATTTGGGACATCGCAATGACACTCTGCGTGTAGGAAATACCGCGTGCTGTCTGTGGAGGACTTGCGTAACGACGGCGGCGAGGCCCTCGGATTACGAAGCGCAGATACAGCAACGATCGCAGTCTGTCGCACGTCGCTGAACTGCGTGAGGATCAGGCGAGTCTGAGGACCAAAGCGCTAGACAAAGTCGCCTGAGCCGCTAGGATTTAGATCACGATCGAAAATGTGAGATTTGCTCGAGTAATGGCGCAAACATTTTTGTAGCGAGGCGACGTGTTGCTCTCAATAGAATTGACTTGTCAAGGGGACGATAGGCGAAAATTGATGGCTCCTTTTTGGTTCACGCTAAAAATGTGGAGGGTTGAGCTTAGAACATGAAGCCAGTCTACCTCATTTTTGTTCGCTGAATTTTCGGTAGGTACACTTTGTGGGTATCGTGATATCTATTTCCTCAAATTCTATTCGTTACTTGTAAAATTATTTGCCTGATTAAGAGGGTAACTAAATATACATATACTATCCGTTATTTGCAGTTTCCAGATCATTTACGTGTGGTTGCATGCTGGGAGCGGGCTCAACTTTCAGGAGTGATATCAAAAGCCAGGAAATAGAAGAAACAAAAAGTTGCATTATATTAAGCTTGTAGGTACTTCTCTTATTATTATGTAGGTTGGTAGAACTAGTGGTTTAAAAATTTAAAGTATTATCATGTTATTACTGTTGCATCAGCCTCACGATAAAAATAGGAGCGAACAAAGTTCTTCTGAAAAAGTAGTTAGGCGAGAGCGTCAGGTGCGAGGGAGCTGGGAAATGTCTGTTTTTCCGGCTTGCCTATGGATGGTTGCCTTGAGGATAGAATGTCGGTGTGTCGCAGCGTCAGCGTGCAGTTGTGTGTTTGTGGGGACAACGAATATTCAAATTGCGGATAGATTTTCAATATCTTTCCGTCGCAATATGAGTTCCTTTATAGTGAAATTAGCGAACACCTGGCACTGAAATTATACTCTTTCGTTGATTCGATTTTGTGGTGCATAAAGAATGCTCGTTAGTGTCCAGTGTCGCGGTATGACTCCGCTCAAACATATTGTTAATTGAATCTGAAAATCCTTTAATTTAACACGTTTACTTCACTCTCTGACACTCGCTCAATTTGTGAAAGACGCTATATCTGTAAGGTGTAATTCAGTTCATTAGTCACATTTCCGGAGGCGGAACTATAGTTGCTTACAACTTTAGTTACAAACAGTTGCTGTTGCAAGCAGAATTCATTTAGTTATGTAAGCTTTCTTTAGCTTTCACGATTAACATTACATGTAGAGTATTTACAGTTTATTGTTCATTTAACTCTAGGTACAAACAATTTCCCTCGTGTCTTTCAATATCTACGTGTCTACTAATTTTCATTCAAATTTGTCAATAACTTTTTCATGTGGGCCTATATTCTCAGTTTGATGATCAATTCCCGAGTTCTTCACCTGCAGTCTTGCTCCCTCACTCTCTGCTCCCTATGATAGGATGCCCTAGAAGTCGCTGAACTTATTCGAGCCCACAAGTAACTATACTCAAATGTGTCCATTGTACTAGACTTAAGATGCAATCTATTGCTGTATCACTTTTGGTAAATAAATTGTTTAAATATTGTGGGTGGCTTCTATTCTCCCGCACCCTTCTGTAGGTACCTACTCTGCTACCCAGTCAAACGTTTTCGCCGGAGCATGCATGTTTTTTGCCGCCTAAGCGATTTAATTACTTGGGCCACGAAAAACATGCATGCAGGCGGTAAAAAAGTTAGACTGGGTACCGCTGCTACTCCACTCGGCTTATGATATCTGCTCTTCAGCACACTTTACACTTCCAGAGTTTGCTATTACCTTGCCTGCTCATAATCCCATCACATGATGTCGTAATCGTTTCTCATACCCCACTCTGTACCCCTCACTTTTAACTCTATGTAGTGCCACACCCACTCTGTGCCAGCCTAACTTTTTCGCCGCCTGCATGCAAGGATAAATAAAGCGATTAAATTGCTTAGGCGGCGAAAAACATGCATGCAGGCGGCAAGAAAATTAGACTGGGTTCCTTGTCTCCGTTTTACGATGTCCGGTGTATGTACCCTCACGCTGTGTCCACTTTACTACTTTGCTTTACCGTGCCATTAGGCCACTTGCTGCTGCCTCTTCGCACAGCGCTGCTCCCCTTTACTATGAACCCTCGTCCCACTCCCTTTCACCTCATCCCCACTCTACACTAAAGTCCTAATCCCTTTCACCTTATCCCCACTCTGCACCGCCGTCCCACTCCCTTTCACCTCATCCCCACTCTGCACCATCGTCCCCCTCCCTTTCACCTTATCCCCACTCTACACTTAAGTCCTAATCCATTTCACCTTATCCCCACTCTGCACCATCGTCCCCACTCCCTTTCACCTCATCCCCACTCTACACTAAAGTCCTAATCCCTTTCACCTTATCCCCACTCTGCACCGCCGTCCCACTCCCTTTCACCTCATCCCCACTCTGCACCATCGTCCCCCTCCCTTTCACCTTATCCCCACTCTACACTTAAGTCCTAATCCATTTCACCTTATCCCCACTCTGCACCATCGTCCCCACTCCCTTTCACCTCATCCCCACTCTACACTAAAATCCTAATCCCTTTCACCTTATCCCCACTCTCCACTTCCAGCCCCCTTCATTTCACTTTATTCCCACTCTGCACCATCTTCCTAATTCCTTTCACCTTATCCCCACTCTGCACTGCTGTCCCACTCCCTTTTACTTTATCCCCTCTCTACACTAATGCCCTTAACCCTTTCACCTTATCCCCACTCTGCACCGCCGTCCCACTCCCTTTCACCTCATCCCCACTCTGCACCATCGTCCCCCTCCCTTTCACCTTATCCCCACTCTACACTTAAGTCCTAATCCATTTCACCTTATCCCCACCCTGCACCATCATCCCACTCCCTTTCAACTCATCTCCACTCTGCACCATCATCCTAATTCCTCTCACCTTCCCTTTCACGTCATCCCCACTCAGCACCACCCTCCCAACCCCTACCCTCCTCTCCCTCACATCATCCCCGCTCCACACATCATCCCCGGCATCATTCCTGCCCCACTTTGTGCTCGTATTACTCGTTTTTCAGCAAACTCCCGCGAGCTCCTCTGAGATTTTTTATGCATTCTCTGCTCATGAGACAGAACAGCGTCGCCGCGCCGCCGCGCTCGACGTCGCCGAGCATCTCTTCTCAACCCAAACGTTGTACGGCCATCGCTGCACAAAACGAATTTACATGAACGCTAAGGTTAAAGTTTTTATAATCATTTGAGGTAACAGCTGTTGTCCTAAGGCCAGTTTAGGGCGATCTCGACTTGGATATTTAACGGCAGTGTAAGTCTGGTGGTAGTGTTTAGGAGACAGACGTCTTCCATAGCATTGTAGTGATATGTGCCAGTCCTACTCCATCAAATGAGACGTAATAGCTTTCATACATTTGCGTCATACACTCAGAGGACGTACTGACAAGAATACTATTCATTACGTCAACAGCAATGTTACTACTACGTAAGACATTTTTAAGCTGGTGTAGGAGTTCAGTGAGCATTGTTTTGATCTGCAAGCACAGCTGCTTGAAAGAATATTATTCATTGCATCAGCAGCATTGTTACTACTACGTAAGACTTTTTTAACTGGTGTAGGAGCTCAGTGAGCATTGTTTCGATCTGCAAGTACAGAGCTCGCTAACAACACGCTTACGTTAATTATGAGGGGCTGTGGCTGCGTTACAACAAACTGCAAAGCTCGTCACAGTGAGAGCTCTGGCTTACCCTCGGTGCGGTGTCGCATGTCGCGCAAGAAGCGCCGAGGGAAGCGAGGGGCAGAGCGCCTGCCCTCGCATCTCATACCCTCTCCTTCTCTAATTTATCGCCATAAAAAGGAACCGGCGATATTTCCGCATTCTGATGCGTTTTGAAGAACGTTCCACGGGTTATCTTACGCTCCAAATTATCTCGAATGTATCTGTCGAATGAATCTGTCTGTCCAGAGTGAGTAAAAAAAACAGCCTCACCGCGTCCAGGAAAGTTCACAGTCTCCTCAGAGCTGCATATATACGGAATAATTACAGTCAAATTAACGTGTATGATTAGAGTGTGACTAAACATTCAACTAGCAGCTACACTTGGTATGTATACATAAGTATTAAGGTTTCACCCATTTTAAAAATTTACCTAGTTAAGTGAGAAAGTTGTCCTCTTTACAGAAAACTAAATTCTACAACTGGGCGCGAAGTGAGCAACTCGCAGTGCAAAGGAAACGCCAGTGCAAGATACTGTAAAATATATGTCAGATAATTAATAAAACTAAATGAAAGCCAGAAAACATGTTTAAATGCAGCATGGTTGAATAATTACCAAATATACATAGAAGCACCTGACGTGTGATTGCGCAGTCAGTGTGCTGAGCGCAATCTAGACAGTGCGAGTAATGGCCGAGTAGCAATCGTAGTAGAGTAAATGTTAATTAGAAAAGAAGGAAGATGCCCAATAGTAATATACTTAATAATAATAGCAATGAAGTTCACTCTGGCAGGGCAAGGTAGCCCCAGTTTTTAGAGCAGCGAACTCGTCTTAAGGAGCAATGTTAATGTGTGTCAAGAATAGCCGTAATTGTGTGACTTTAGTGAAGAAACCTAGACTTGCACAACCACGCACTCGTTCATTCACCGAAATATCAAATTATGCAAGAATAAGGCTCTCAGAAAACCACGGGACCACGGGTCCTCAATTGCTGATCGCCACACCAGCGAATCTCCGGAGGGTAAGGAACTGCGCGCAAAATACAGAACTAGAGCTCTACCTGCTGTTGTTTTGCCTGAGAACCTTGTGTCTTGTTTGCCTGAGAACATTTTGTCTTATTTGACCGAGAATGTTATGTTTTATTTGCCAGAGAACCTTATGTCTTGTTTGCCTGAGAACTTTATTTCTTATTTGCCCGAGAACCTTATGTCTTATTTGCCAGAGAACCTTATGTCTTGTTTACCTGAGAACCTTATGTCTTATTTCTCTGAGAACCTTGTGTCTTATTTGCCTGAGAACCTTATGCCATATTTGTCTGAGAACCTCATGTCTTGTTTACCTGAGAACCTTATGTCTTATTTGTCTGGAAACCATATGTCTTATTTGCCTGAGAACCTTACGTCTTATTTGCCTGAGAACCTGATGTCTTATTTGCCTGATAACCTTAAATTTTATTTGCCAGACAACCTTATGTCTTAGTTGCCAGTGAACCTATCTGATGTTCTGCTCGAGATTTTGCCTGACGTAATAAGCCAGCTCAATGCCGCTCGACTTCACCTAGAGCTATGGTCCAGCGCTTTTGGCAGTCTAAACTAGCGTAGAATTCGATTCCCGGACGAACCTGTTGAGTATTTTTTCGTAAAGTACCACTTTTCATATCGTGTTCTTAATTCCTCAACAATTCTTTCAAAATTGACGGGATTATCAACAGAATGCGTTTGTTAAATGTCTAAATAAACTGACTATATTCTGCTTCATGGTTTTGCAATTGTAGACTACAAAGGCAATGGAGCATGCTTCTCACAAAGGCAATGGAGCATGCTTCTCAGTCTCTGGGTCATCACCGCTCGTGAGAATTGCATTGGACTGAAATGTGGATATAAGGCTGCTCCGTGGCTATGCTTTAAATTTCTATATGATTTAGCCTTTTCTAGTAGTACGCGGGAATGGAATACCGCTTTACGTAGAATGCGGTTGCGATTGACATTAGTTACACTGAGATCTCAGTGTAGGGCTAGACAACATAGATTGTGATCAGCCTAATATTTCCAGATCCCATTTTCATTTGAATTGCACCGGCTTCTATAGTTTACGAAAATATTCAAATCGCATATCAAATTCTGGTATGAGAGGGCGAGCATAACAGACCGCTGCACATGACCTCCATCAAAGGGTTGCCGGCGGTCATGGATTGATAAAACGCCGGTAAATATTTCAAGCGCTGTTAGGAGCACTCAAAACATTGGACCATTTCACTGTAATTAATGAGGCTGGCATTAGTTGTGGCAACGCGGGCAGGACGAGGGCGAGTGGGACCGTGGGGGAGCCAGCAGCACAGACACAACAGTGTAGTTTGACAGCGCACTGCGCTAAATAAATGGAGGTGTTGTGAGCTGCTCTCACGTCCCCTCACTTGCCCTGTATTCCTCTGATCTTAGTGTCCGTGCAATGGAAAATGAGCGCGCCACCAACACCAGAGTTATGCAAAACGTGCAGAGCGGTAAGACCTCAGCTTTGAAACTTGTTGGGATCTAAGTACGGTAATTTGCTCTTTTGAGTCTTCCGAGTTACGCGAAGCTGTTGTAGTTGTCAACGTTTTATGCTAAGCAACCGCTGGAATTAAACCGACATCTCACACAATATACTCCCTGACTTGTTAAGGAATATCAATTCACAGTCCCCGTCTAGTTTTCAGAAGCTCTGTTTATTTGTGTCTGTCCGTTACCATGAAGAGGTATGTCGCGTATAGGAACAAACACGAATAACCCTTTCTAAAAGCGTGGAGGGTTTTCTTCATCTCCCTCCCTTGAAGGCGCGCGTAACTCGAGGCGCAATAACAAGCGCAGCATTAATGTAGGGTGCAGCTGCACAAGTGCTCGCGATAACAGCCCTCTGCTGCAGCTGCAATAACATCAATCTTGAAAAAAGTTCCCCATTAGCGACTCGAATTCGCCTCTGTAATCGGGGTAACTAGCTTTGCTCACGGCATAGATTATAAGGTCTCGCAGAACTTCTCGAGCGTTCGTGTGTGAGGGAAGTTGGTGGGTGCGTCAACACAAGCCTGATGTGACTTTCATGTCTTATGAATACTAGTCCACCCCCCTTTATTTGAAATATGAAAGAAGGCAGTATGAAAGAAAGGCCGTAAGAAACAAAAAATTCAATCTCTCGAAAGTTGGCGAGTCCGAGCTTGTATCACAGATACGCTCATCACACACTTTTGGCTGGCTTCGGACAGACAGACAGACAGACAGACGGACGCGGCTCTTATTATGGTATAAATTATGGGTGGTTAACTTCAGATGCACCCTCAAGCAACTCAGGTCTGTAATTCTAGTGCCATCAAAGCAGAGAACTATGTGAACAAACTGCGATGAGAACTCATAATAAATGCTGGAATTAGGAATTACTCTAACAATGTAAGTAGCTTGTTAATGCTCTTACTATACACTCGAAAATAGAGTTGAACAAGCAAATATTTTATAAAATCCGAGTCAGAAATTCATGGAGGCTATTGGAACTTTTCAATGACTGAAAATAGTATGCAATGTAATTGATGAGCAGTGAACGTTAATCTATTAAATAATCTCAAGATCATCTCATTGCTGTTTTTTATCGCCATGAAATTATTTATTCCCCCATGAAATTATTTATTCCAGACCCTCTGAAGAGATTCGAATCAGATTAAAAACACGACCAAAGTTATTCATTTATTTCTGTGGAGCCTTGTAGCATGAGAGTTCGCGCATCATTGAATAAAGACAGCCAAAATAAATACTTCAAAAACTCGAAAAGCGTGAAAGAACACTCCTTTTGCAAGAAAAAATGTAGAAGTAATCGTAAAAGTACCTGAATAATTTTTCAAAGGCAAAAGCCGCTTTAGACGTAGATGCCTTCACTTGTGCGGGGAGAGTTCAATTTTTCTAACCGTGAGCAATTGCTTCCTTCTACTTTTTATAAAGTTTGAGATGTACATCAGAAATTTAAAAGGTTCTACTCCTCTTAACACGGCTATTTTTTAGTTTGTATCTGAAATGAATCTTGAGAAATATTCCAGCGGTTCTGGGACCAAGTAGTTTCCTCTCCCAATGCTTATGCCTTGAAGTCATTCAAGTTAAAAATTCGTTTTCCGACCTATGACACTACCTAATTAGAGCGTGTGCAGTATTTATTTAAGAAGCATGTATATGATTTTGATTTCATCGAACATCAGGCACTCTGGTTGAAGTTTATCCATCAAGAAACTCTGTGCTAGGCGAAGCTATACCGTGATCCATCTCTACATAATAAGTCTTTTGGCCATTAGTGTAGTTTTTTTTATTTAGTTCTATCTCATTAACGGGTTTGAGCTGGAAAAAATCCACTTTCTATTTTAAGAATTCTATCATTATTGATCACGCGAATTTCAATCGAATCAAGGAAAACTTTGTAGAAAGTTATAAAAATAACTAAAAAATGTAAAAATCCTCGACTGCTGGTTTAAGGCGGCTTCTATGTGAATTGCAAAACGTGCTTATCGCATAGGTTTAACAACGAACAATTTTAGTCACAGCAAGAACAATAATCAGCGCAGGCTTCACAAATGCTCGACTGTCAGGCGGCGACACCGAGCGTTGCCGAGCAACATGTCCATCTGTATGTTGCGCTTCGTACAAATTGTTTCAGTCAAGATCGTCAGGGTGAATAACTACGCAATAAGTGCCTCAGTCTGCTCTCAGTGAGCGTGTGATGCGTTCAGCAGCCCCAGCGTCTGTTCGATCATGCTCGATGTGCTCACGCTCGATCAGGCTCATGCTCGATGTGCTCACGCGCAATCAGGCTAATGCTCGATGTGCTCACGCTCGATCAGGCTCATGCTCGATGTTCTCACGCGCAATCAGGCTAATGCTCGATGCGCTCACGTGCGATCAGGCTCATGCTCGATGTGCTCACGCGCAATCAGACTAATGCTCGATATGCTCACGCTCGATCAGGCTAATGCTGGATGAGCTCACGTGCGATCAGGCTCATGCTCGATGTGCTCACGCGCAATAAGGCTAATGCTCGATGTGCTCACGCTCGATCAGGCTAATGCTCGATGTGCTCACGCGCGATCAGGCTCATGCTCGATGTGCTCACGCTCAATCAGGCTAATGCTCGATGTGCTCACGCTCGATCATGCTCATGCTCGATATGCTCACGCTCGATCAGGCTAATGCTCGATGTGCTCACGCTCGATCATGCTCATGCTCGATGTGCTCACGCTCATTTAGGCTCATGCTCGATGTGCTCACGCTCTATCATGCTCATGCTCGATGTTCTCACGCTCGATCATGATCATTCTCGATGTGTTCACGCTAGATCATGATCATACTCGATGTGCTCAAGCTCGATCATGCTCATGCTCGATGTGCTCTCGCTCGATCATGCTCATGCTCGATATGCTCACGCTCAATCAGGCTCATGGTCGATGTGCTCACGCTCGATCATGCTCATGCTCGATGTGCTTACGCTCGATCATGCTCATGCTCGATGTGCTCCGCATTTCATCAGCCCACCACACTCAACAAATTCTAACAAAACACAAAGGCTGGTCTTTCCGAGCGTCATTCTCAGAGGAACTACACGGACGGGTATTTTTATAAGGTTTCAGTTAGCACACGTTTCGCAGCTATAGAGATCAACTTCTTTAATTTACTGATTCAAGAGTAACCTTTATGTATGTTTCAGAAGATTAGATGTTAGCGTGTGTGGCTATGTTGGTGTTGGTGATACTGACCTTAGAAATGAATTTAATTGCATTTGATTTGCCTGCAGCTTTCAGGTGAAATGATCAAGGCTTATTCCGGTACTTTATTCTTCGATGATTTATTCTAAGACTTCCTGGCAGTTGGAAATTTTCTTTGATTGAAGTTTACAACGCAAAAAAATAAAGTTGTTCGAACTATTTATTCGTGGCTGAGTGACTATCAGTGTACATCTTGAATCAATCTTATGGATTAAAACCTATGACGATGACCATGTTCTGTCTCGTGCATTATGACTGCATCTTTATCAGTTCAGAGTTGAATGGACGCTCACGGACTCCTGGTATTCGTGCTGTGAAAACGGAACAACAGGTATAAGGACCAGTAGACACCGTCCTCCTCAGTGGATGTCTAGACAGCATAGATAGTGATCAGCCTAATATTTTCCGATCCCATGTTGATTTGAATAGCTTCGGTTTCTAAGTTTACGTAAAATTCAAATCGTTGATACGCACTGAAGCGAGGATGCCCGTTAACAAATTCTAACACAATTCTAACCAATTCAATTTATTTTCGGTTTTATCTACCGCCTGCTGCACGAAATGATAAATGCAAGAAAATTTAACGGCGTAATTGCCTCATGATGATTTTATGCTTTTTTTTTGAGAGGCTTATCTCAACATAACAATGAAAATATCAATATTTTTAAACCTCTCTCAGTGTAAGATTCATGAAGCGTGCAGTGAAATGATACACAGCGTGTGCGCATTTGTATTTTGCATGCAGCTGCATTCATACTAACAAACGTTGAGCGCTCATGCGCTCTTAAGAATGCAAAAATTAACTTGTGCTGAATTTAACGCATGATTTTGTGTTGAGAAAACTACATCCAGCTCCCCAGTCTAACTTTTTCCCCGCCTTCATGCATGTTTTTCGTCGCCTAAGCGATTTAATCGCTAAATCGCTAAGGGGGCGAAAAACATGCATGCAGGCGGCGTAAAAGTTAGACTGGGTCTAAAAATTAAACGTAGCGGCATTTGTGTGATTAAATTTGTTCAGGCCAGCTCTGAAAAACTTCCGTGAATTATTTGGGTAATGTCTGCATTGCATGAATATTGTAATTCATCTTGAGTAAAATGAAATGTATCAACTTTGAAGTCTGCACCTATACTTATCCCTTCGCTTTTTCTATGTGAATATGATATCCGACTTGGTAATTTTTCAATATCTTTCAAGTTTTTTATTCAACATATTTACCCATCCTCTTCTGTATTCTTTCGAACAAATACATACCGTTTTTCCTCTTGCTACCCGGCCTTTGGAGAGTTCTCTAGTTAACTTTAATTTCAGGCAAACTCTCAAATCAATCATAATTTCCCATCATCAGTCATTATCATCAATATACATCACAGAACCTCAATAACATGCATCAAAGATGTGATGTACCAAAACCTATCAATTCATGAATGATGCATTCAAGTTAAAGGATCCTAGTGAAATTCTTATTTTACGAAACAGTAACATACATCAAAGATGAGATGCATCACAACCTATCACTTCAAGAATCAGCATTTATTTTAAAGTCACACTATTGTAATACTCATTTTACCGAACATTGACGCACACCGCTGAAGGTGAAAGCTATTTCGCACTAATCATTTAAAGTAAAGGCAATACCCGTCAACAATCTTGCCCCTTTGTTCGCAGAGCAGCATGCGGCGTAAGTGAGACGACGCATGCGCGATGCTGAAAACGTTACTTGGCTTGCGGTCACGGCAGCGTGGCCGTGTGTAGGGCTCTCCCTTAGTGTGGGAACATCGCACGCGGTGGCCCGCTGCCAAATCTGAGGGAATCCCTCAAATGATCGCCGCAAAACACTTGCCAGTAACGCTACCTTTGCCGCACAAATGATGCGCGGACTTGCACGGAGAGATTTACGGTAGAGTTTCTGGCCTGGCCGTGCAAATACGGCGTATTGCGTAGCGGTCATGGCTGGATAACGTAGAAAAGTGTTTATTTTATGGTTATGGTAGTTGCTGAATACTTAATTGGCATAGCGGTCATGGCTGGATAACGTAGAAAAGTCTTTCAGTTATGGTTATGATAGTTGTTAAATACTTAATTTGCGTAGCGGTCATGGCTGGATAACGTAGAAAAGTCTTTCAGTTATGGTTATGATAGTTGTTAAATAATTAATTGGTCTCATTTAAAAAAAGCGTCATCTTAAGGCGTTTGCTTTGACAGCTCGAGTATTTCAATAGCCATTATAAGTTTTGTCTTTTCACCTTATCTTACTTACCCTTTCCAGCAAACTTTCTAATGAATACACCAATTGTCACCAATCCCCTTCTTGTTTCTTCCGAACAATCTTTCTCCTTTTCCTATTTTATATATCTTCAAGAAACTCTTTGGATTTCTCCTTGGTTAGAATTCCTTTATATGCTCGAATGTCACCTGGCTTAGAGGAAAACGTAGACAGAAAACAAATATTCTACGGAATTTCACGATTGCACTTGGTTCCCAGGCAGCTCATTCAGTGGCCTGGAGGCAATAACACGATACAGTGATATTAAATAATTGTTTCTGACGTGCACACTTTTCCATGGAAACGGTCCGAGTAATTTCACGATGCAGAAGCCAGGTATGGAAACCACCGAGCTAAAGACAGGCGTTTAATTGAATCGCTCTACGCTGATAACATTTAGTTCTTGGTCTTCACGACCTACGAAAACTAATTACTGAGAGTCATGACCCACGTGATATGTGTGTGTATCCTTTATCTGAAATAAGGAACGAGCTCTTACTGCTATTCACCCTCTACAAACTTAGCAGAATGCGAATAACTAACTTCGATTTACCGATCGGGCCTTGCGTCCCAACTAAGAAATTTACACTTTGATGACTAAGGTGAGATCTAACCATGAGAATGTAACAATATTTGCAGTGGTATTAATTTATTTTATATTTTTCAGTAATTCAGTCATTATTAGCATCGCAGCGTCCGTACGTTTCCTTAGGACAATATTAACCAAATAGGAAGCTCATAGGTTCCCTTTAAATGACCACTGCATTGTACAAACGGTCTTTGATCTCGTTAGCTCAGTTTATATATCGAAGTACTTTGCATTTACCTTTCTGTAAGGTTACAATTTTGACTACACTAGTATGGAACATGAAAAAAAACATTAATCCTCTCCAACTGCCACTTCAACAACTAGTCGTTAAAAAGAGCCAATGCTTTATATCCTCAGCGACTAGAATAAGAGCGGATGATCAGGGACCAGAAGCAGGCGCTGGTCCGTAGGGGAAGTTGAGGAACTCTACGGGGTAGGGGCAGAGTTGCTTCAGCTTCTGGAAGGCGGCGTGCAGGTTTGGAGGACACTGAGGCACCGGCGACAGCCCGAGGGTTCGACACGGGCAAATTTGCTGCGGAAAAAGGAATTGTGTAAGTCCTATGCGCCATGCGGTGATGTAATGAAACTGTACAAGTTCAGTGAAAAGAAAAGGGCAAAAAACAAAGTAGTCCACATTATTTAAAATTTTTATGAGGTCAATTCTAAAGCATGAACGGTTCGGGCCTTGACCCATCATCAAGGCCTGAAACGTTTGTGCTTTAGAATTGACCGCATGAAAATTTTAAACAATGTTTGGATAAAATTAACAATAAAATAACCAAACAATAGTAATTGTTTGGTTTTTGCAGTTAACTTTTTTGAACTTGCTAACTAAGTAGAATTTACCTTCTTTTTTGTACAGATTCAGTGCACATTAGTGGAATACCTTTTAAATGTGTTCAGAAAATGCATAGTTATGTAAATGATGTTTTCGAAGTTTTACTCAATGGAATAGAATGTGCCAATACTAATATTTGTGAGAGACATTTCCAACACTTGTTTTTAAAAAATCCTTAAGCAAGAGCTGCCCGCGTTGACACCCAACAATTCCATGAAAGTGACTGCCACTAGACAGGCGGTGAAGCACTCATCCATAAAGTTCTCACTGTATTCTAAGCCCGATGCAGTTGATAACTACAGCCCAATAATGTGAAGTTCTACATTTTTGTCCCTTTCATCTCTCACGATAGAATGGATTTAGGAACATATAAGCGGTGAAAATTGACTTAAAATTTTTGGCTGGAGATGAGCTGGTTTTATGTCATTGATTCCACTTACTCTATTATATGGCTGATGCCCCTTAAAGAAACAAGTCACTTTATCTTCATACCTATTCCTAGCGTTACAAAATTTCTCGTGAAAGATAAAGGTGCATGGACTGCATATCGCTCTGTTTTCCATTCACCAACACAAAATAATACCATATTATTTAAGTTTTTATGAATATTTAAACCTACAGTAACTTCTGAGTGGGGAAACTTCAACCATGAGAACACGCTAAAGAGCTTTTGTAGGCTTACTTAGTATTTACCTTTCAGAAAGGTTACAACTTATACTACACTAGCATGGAACGTGAAAAAAAACATTAAGCATCCCCCGACTCCCACCACAACACAAAGCGTACACATCTCACCTCATCAGCAATTTTTTTCAAATCGATGTATTTGAGCTCCATGATGGACTGCGCTATGTCGTCCGTCTGCAGCCACTGAGGCAAAGGACCTTTGAAGGCGATCGCCTGCAACAAACATCGTCAGCTTCAGGCAACATTTATTGGACATCGTCAGCTTCAGGCAACATTTATTGAACATCGTCAGCTTCAGGCAACATTTATTGGACATCGTCAGCTTCAGGCAACATTTATTGGACATCGTTAGCTTCAGGCAACATTTATTGGACATCATCGGCTTTAGGCAACATTTATTGGACATCGTTAGCTTCAGGCAACATTTATTGGACATCGTCAGCTTCAGGCAACATTTATTGGACATCGTTAGCTTCAGGCAACATTTATTGGACATCGTCAGCTTCAGGCAACATTTATTGGACATCGTTAGCTTCAGGCAACATTTATTGGACATCATCGGCTTTAGGCAACATTTATTGGACATCGTTAGCTTCAGGCAACATTTATTGGACATCGTTAGCTTCAGGCAACATTTATTGGACATCGTCAGCTTCAGGCAACATTTATTGGACATCGTTAGCTTCAGGCAACATTTATTGGACATCGTCAGCTTCAGGCAACATTTATTGGACATCATTAGCTTCAGGCAACATTTATTGGACATCATCGGCTTTAGGCAACATTTATTGGACATCGTTAGCTTCAGGCAACATTTATTGGACATCGTTAGCTTCAGGCAACATTTATTGGACATCGTCAGCTTCAGGCAACATTTATTGGACATCGTTAGCTTCAGGCAACATTTATTGGACATCGTCAGCTTCAGGCAACATTTATTGGACATCGTTAGCTTCAGGCAACATTTATTGGACATCGTCAGCTTTAGGCAACATTTATTGGACATCGTCAGCTTCAGGCAACATTTATTGGACATCGTTAGCTTCAGGCAACATTTATTGGACATCGTTAGCTTCAGGCAACATTTATTGGACATCGTCAGCTTCAGGCAACATTTATTGGACATCGTCAGCTTCAGGCAACATTTATTGGACATCGTCAGCTTCAGGCAACATTTATTGAACATCGCCAGCTTCAGGCAACATTTATTGAACATCGTCAGCTTCAGAAACATTTATTGGACATCGTCAGCTTCAGGCAACATTTATTGGACATCGTCAGCTTCAGGCAACATTTATTGGACATCGTCAGCTTCAGGCAACATTTATTGAACATCGCCAGCTTCAGGCAACATTTATTGGACATCGTCAGCTTCAGGCAACATTTATTGAACATCGTCAGCTTCAGGCAACATTTATTGGACATCGTCAGCTTCAGGCAACATTTATTGAACATCGCCAGCTTCAGGCAACATTTATTGAACATCGTCAGCCTCAGGAAACATTTATTGGACATCGTCAGCATTTAGGAAACATTTATTGAACATCGTCAGCTTCAGGCAACATGTGTTGCCGGTGCCTCTTGCTCTGATCATCTACAGTGTAGTTAGGCAATGAGACATTTTGGATCCATGCTTCGCTGATCCAGTTTATAATATCGAATTACATACAGCAGTAGTGCATCCGAGGGGGGCCACGGTGGCCATGCTTCCCGAAATGTCAAGCTGGGCCAGTTTCAGTCGCCGTTTTAAGAAAAAGAATAAAAAGATTGTTAATAATTAATGTCTCTCCCCCCCCCCAAAAAAAAATTATTTGGCGGAGATCCTGCCTTCCCCCCTTCCCCCCTCCCCCCCCCCCCCCCAAAAAAAACAAGAAATTGGGCTGGCTTCGCCGCTGATCTCTAGGAATGAATCCTTGAGGCACGTACTAAGCTCATACAAGGCAGAGTAGTCCTGTCACTGTGGCAAATTTACGGATGTTTTTTGTAGCAACAAATGATCGTAACTGAAAGACATTAAAAAGGTGTTGAAAACGCTTCGAAATTTTTCAGGCAACATATTTAAACAACGTACTTTGAAATGGTTCACAAGAGATTTAAGTAATTTTGATATTCTGTATGTTATATCCATAGAAAACTCTTATAACAGAAATACCCTCTCTAAATACTAAAAAATTACCCTAAAATTGACCTGGCCTGACCGCTGCCACAGCTGAGCTAGAGTGTTAATTTTATAATTTTATCTTGTCTGTTTCATCGTAGGAAATATATCGCATGGAACACCTTCGCCCATTTCTCCCTACTCCAAAAATTTCGCGGCAAAGTATGTCTGTCTCTCGTTTTCAATTTTCTCTTGATGTTCTTTTCTGATTGACCACATGTTGTGGGCAGATTGTTGAAGAGACTTTCGGTAGCACCTAAAGACGCTCAATGTACTCACGACAGAACAAGGCGGCGCAGAGTAGGGCATCGTGATGAGGTTACAGCCGTCGCTGTCCTGAAGTAGCCCGTCCACAGGCACGGATCTGTTCCACCAGAACAGCAGCATCACTGGCATAACCACCCAACGCATCTTGATTCAGTTGACGGTAGCGACGCGCTACAATACAAAAATTCATTACACAACAGACACATACTGGCATCACCATCCAACGCATCCTGATTCAATTGACGGCAGCGGTGCTATGTGATACAAGAGCTCATTATACAGCAGACCCATACTGCCCAGCATCACTGGCATCAGCACCCAACGCATCCTGATTCAGTTGACGGTAGTGACGCTCTATAATACAGAACAAGAGCTTATTACATAATAACCAAACCGATACTGCGTGGAGACACAAAACGCCAGCGACCTGCGGTCTAATTCTGGAGACGTCACTACCAGAATCTCCACAAATTACGCGTTAAATATGTCCCAATACCAGTTTGGGAGCGTGTTGGTGCCAGCAAACGTAGAATGGCTAATTTCATCGAAAATTTTTTTCATTTCATTATCGTTGATTGAAATAGTTCCGTAGTGTTTTTACTTTCCGTCTGATTGGGCTTCGTTCTCAAGTAATAGCAAGTTCTGCTCGATTCAGAGGTGAGCAGTTCCGCTTAATGACGTGGCTAGCGACTCAAATGTGTCAGCAGCGTCTGGGAATGGTATGTACGCTTAACTATTAGTGTATGTTGCTTGAACTAAAACGCAGGTTTTAAATGTAAGTTCCTGTTTTGAACATTTGATCGTGAATTTCTATGATAGTCGCACCGAACATTTTAGTCTGTCGTTTATATTTGCTTGGAATTATATAACTTATGACTCCCATCTATAAATTACTTATAAATAAGGATGAATTACGAGAAAAAATTTAAAATAAGTGCCATTTACATTTTTGGTGATGTAGCTTTTATTGAACGTGTCATCTATTAAGCAACAGCATTAGTGTGTCGGAAAGTTCGTGCAACAAATAAAATGCTGAATAGGGTTTTCAATTTGTACGACTCTCAGGAGATGTAAATTCATTATTTTTATGAAAGGAACTAGGCCAATTCGTTCAGCGGTGATGGCTCGCTGAGATTAAGTTCGAGCAGAGACGTGCGTTAGCGTGTTATGACTGCATATACACACACTTCCTTCCCTGATTGCAACACGCCTGAGACCTCAGATGTAAGGCTTACATATGTCACGTAGGACTGAAGAATAGCGTTAGAATTCAGGACGAAACACTTTGAACATTCAACCTGATTTTCCCTCAAGGGAAGAGCAGCTACCTGAGATAAAACTAAAGTTATAACTAAAGTTAAAATAAAGTTAAAACTGAAGTTAAAACTGAAGTTAAAACTAAAGTTATGACTAAAGTTGAAACTAAAGGTATAACTAAAGGTATAACTAAAGGTATAAATAAAATTAAAAATTAAGTTAAAACTGAAGTTGAAACTAAAGTTAATGTTATGTATCTTGATACATAACGGTTAAAAGCTCAACCGCCGTGGGAGTGGAAACGGTTGGACCACATGCCCTGACTCGCAATAGATGGCGATAACGAAATCAGCGAGTTCAGCAAAACCTCAGCAGAAAGCTGTGCTGTATCAAGCGGAACGGCTCTGCGACCGTTGGAAACTTAACTGCTTCCCGGCGACCTAGGCAGGCATCAACAGTAGAAAAACGTTTTGGATAGCTGCGGCAAGCAGCAGCGTCGTGGATAAGCGATAGCTCATGAACAAACGTCAAGAAGAGCTTGGTGGTACCCTAAGAATGCTACCAACGGCTTCAAGCAGCCGCGGCAGACGCAGCAGTTACTTAAGCTCCTGGCGACAGTTACGAATATTCATTCTTGTATCAGAATTAGTCTCAGAAGGGTCTCTTCGGTGCCACCTATTCTTTTAACTCTAATTTGAACTCAGTTGGGCACACTGAGGTTGTTATTGTATAAATCACCATCGTGACTTCAAACCTCAGATCGACGAGTCCAATATAACGTAAATTATGAGACCCTTTATCTAAAGTCATCAACACCGCTGATTGCTCCCAGTTACGTGGATGGTATTGTAATTAAATTTATCATCATTAGCATTTGCTGGTTCTAATCTATTTCACGTCATATGTGGTGTTCATCAATCATTAAAACAGTAAAACGTGTGGCCATTCATAATGAGTGTTTCAAAACCTGCTATAGATAAATCTTAATTTGAAGGTCGATCATGAAAAATACCCATAAAATAGGACAATCAATAGATTCGATCAGAAAAGAAACGATGACTATAAAATTAAAACTAAATTTAAACTAAAGTTAAAACTAAAGTTAAAATAAAGTTAAAACTAAAGTTAAACTAAAGTTAAAACTAAAGTTAAGACTAAAGTTACAACTAAAGTTGAAACTAAAGTTATCTTTTACCATACCTGAGATTAAAAATAACGTACACTCAAGAAGTTTAACACATCAAGGGACGCTATTATTCATGCGTGTGCTGTTGGGAGAAAAAAAAACAACGGTTTCGTGTCTCATAAACTACTCTTGTTCTCATTTTTTCCGGCTCATGATAAGCTAGGTTTGGACATCTATCACTCTCGCGCATCTGGTATGTGCTCATCTTCACAGTTTATTTGTGTATACAAAGTTCATTTGTCGGGGAACTTCTCGCCCGCCAGCCCTCATGCCCGAAGCGTACACAGAGTTTTTCTTTTGCCGGCCTCACGTGTCAACCACGGACAGAGGCCGCTTCATGTGGGCTGATTTCTGCTTCATGGCTGAGAATAACGTTCATCGCGTACATCTCCTCAAGTCTTAGTAATTTGTGTAGGTAATTTTGTGTTCACGTGTGTTCATATTCAAAAAATATCGAAGTTTCTGCTCGTGCGATTCACTCAATAGCAGGTAATGGGAAAAGAAGCTTAATATGCTGTTCGTAAATCAACCCTCATCGAGAGGCACGAAGTCCCCTCTCTGCTTGCCGGCTTTTATTCAAGCCTCATTTCAAACAAGCATGTTTGGATTCCCTCAGAGATGCGTAGACGCTCTCGCTTGAAGACAAGGGGGCGAGGAAGCTCTTCCCATTTTTTCGCCGCCTTCTTTGTGGGATTTGTCTAATTTATCATCCCTGTGCTAATGAGGGAGTTCAGGCGGCGCAGTGAGGGCAATGAGGCAGATTTGCGGTCTTTCAAGTCTTTATGCCCAGCACTGCCATGACTGTGGTCCTCCATCACACGAATCGTGTAAGTTATTCCGTTTCCCCGCCTAATTCCAGACGAAACTGCTATCTCATCGTTGTCCTCATTTTTCGCATGTTTTATTGAAATATTTTGAAGTTTGTCAATAACGGAGTGGGACTGGAACGTAAATTACGAGTGCAGACACAGAGTGAGAAATACCATATTGTTAACACTACTCTGTTTCACCGATGCTTTTCAATGCCGAGTCCGAAACTTCGGTCACTAATGACCCAATAGAAGTGAACGCCAATTATTTATCTGTCTTTAAAAGGACTTGATTTGCCAGCCGACTTTAGAAATGTTTGTACTCGTATATTATTTCCTTGCTGCGTTACGTTGTAATTGATTTTATTACTTGGAGGAAAATGTTTCGAAGCAGCAAAAATCTTTTCAACTGCCCAATCGCTGCCTCGCAAATTCATTTCGTCCGAAATGTCCCCTCCAATCAGCTCCTAGACTTCGCTTTAAATTTAAAATTTAAAATGTTGTACAATCATCATGTGAGACGAGTGAGTAACACTCGTTACGCTGCGTGAAATTTCTATACATTGTTTGGATAAATTCCCGTTCGTTCTAATTTTAGGCATCGAGTCTCACGGAATTCCTTTGTGTCACTCCGTGCAGCTTCCTTTGTCTCGAACACTCCTATAAAAGAAAGTTTCCAGTTTCACACAGCATCACACGTGATAAAGTACTAAACTAATGAAAAAGACCTCGGAAAACAGAGTCCTTTTTATTTCACATTAATGGATGTGCTCACCTATAAGCAATGCTAAGTGTCGCACACAGCAAACCTCGGAGGCGAAGGCAAGAGTGATGCGCTGGCTGAGGTCTTATATTCACGTTGATATTATGTCTGCAGAATTGTCAACAGCAGTTGAAAGAAGTCAACAACACGCGCTGCTTGATGAAGCAACGCCTCGGCAATACCTGTGATGATATCTGCCGCCTTCGGAATGATAAACATCCTCTTTTTGAAGCCGCTCGAGCAAGTGTTCAGGTGGTGTTTTGTGTGTACGTCGGAGCAGTATTACGCTCACTCTAAGTTTGTTATTGATTCGTTGTGCTAAGATATTTGGGAGATCTTTGAATGTGCTAGATGAATGGTGTTTTGTGAATGTTATAAAGTTATCGATGTCCCGTTAGATAGGAAAATGAAATTCCAATACTCTGACGCAAAAAGTATTATTTTGGATTGATCCATTAATGTTTGTATTCAGAGAGAATAGAGCATTTTTAAAACGAAATTTTAAAATCTACCGTTGTTACACAATCAAAGAAAGATTCACTCATAATGCATAATTTATACACCATTATTTTCATTCTATTCGCTCTATCTAGATTCGGATATTCATAAACGGAAAAAAATTTCAGTGATCATTTTAAAACATGGAATTCATTAAAAATCGTTAACAACTCTAACCAAAATTTGGGAAAAAACTTGCCACTGAAAAATTCTGCACTGCAAAGATATCTTAAGTTTATATGGCAGTCATTCAATATCAAAAACTTCAAATAATTGAAGCTATATGTCCAAATTCAAAATCATACACTCACAGCGGTCAAACATCTCTTGCTAGTAATTTCAATGTCTGCTCTACCTAGTTTTAAAAATTGTGAAATAACTCCCTAATGTTGTTATCAAAAGTCTTAAATTTTAGCTGAAATCTACACTATAGCGAAATTCCCATTCCCCGAGCGCAGTTGCGCTAGGGCTACGCAGCGCTGGCGCCGTGCACCGCAGTAGCGCATGCGGCGGTAACGATGGCCAGGGCCGCGTGCAGATCATCAGGGCAGGTGCTGCTGAGGTCGGGCGCTGGACAGCCGCACGCTTGCTGCGTTGGGAAAGAGAAAGAGAGCTTGTTCTTACAGGGTAACGCAAAAAGAGCGCATGGATTTTACTTGCTCTAGTTTGAAATCCTTGCGTTCGTTTTGCTTGCTGTGCTAGGAAAGAAAATTAGCTTGTTTATTCAGGGTGGCGCAAAAAGAGCGCATGGATTTTACTTGCTCTAGTTTGAAATCCTTGCGTTCGTTTTGCTTGCTGTGCTAGGAAAGAAAATTAGCTTGTTTATTCAGGGTGACGCAAAAAGAGCGCATGGATTTTACTTGCTCTAGTTTGAAATCCTTGCGTTCGTTTTGCTTGCTGTGCTAGGAAAGAAAATTAGCTTGTTTATTCAGGGTGGCGCAAAAAGAGCGCATGGATTTTACTTGCTCTAGTTTGAAATCCTTGCGTTCGTTTTGCGCTGCTCTTCACAACTGCGATGATACCTCGGGATGCTCGAGGAAATTTAAATCTTGAGGCTTGGATTAATGAAAATGATAATCCACTTAATCCACTTGAGTAGTAAATGTCGACAATTATTTGTATGCATTGTAAATTGAGCAAAGGAATAAGGTGACATGTGTGCGTTGTATCTGCATGTATGATCACACGTATACCAGACACTATGAAAACAGTGAGCAATAGAAATGGATGTGTATTTTCAATTACCGTCTTAACTCATTAAACTGCCGAAAGCACATATTCGTGAGTGCTGAATGCTTCTCAGTAGCTATAGCTGTCGCCTTCGACTCCTTCCATGGAAATAAAAGAGCGACGGGTGGTGCATTTTCAATAGCGAGCACTCGCTTGGGGGCATCAATGGTCGAATATATCCTTCAATGCTTGAGATAGTTTTTATTTTTATAGTATTGAAATACAATACAGAAGGTAATTTCAAGTCGTTGAGGTTCACCGAAATTCCTACTATTCAAATAATGTATTTCAGACAGTAGTTTTTTGTCTCGTATTGATATTTTCCCGTCTGGCAGAGTTTGAAATCGAACTTCTGACGGTCTAACGACTGGGATTTTAGTTGATGACGAGCGACGGATTGTTGCCCGGTATGCTACATAAGCCTCACAGAATATTTTAGGAAAGGATATGGTTGTTCTTTCCAAATTTAGCTAGTTGCCGTTTGTTGACGTATGACGCAGTGAACAAAATATCGCCAGCCAACGTTATAGCATTGCTTCAACTGGTATCTTAATGTTATGCTGCAGATATGAAAGTGAATTCTACCGGTATTGTTTTTGTTCAGCTCTTTATTTGGGACGATTGCGTTGATATAAAACTGAACAATAAAATGCATTGTATTTTGTGCGCTTTTTTCTAATTTTTTTTCCTCGGGTACCAAATGCTATAAGTTTTTGTCGATAACGAATCCCCTGCACGGGTTAAGTAAAATAAAATTGAGATTTTATATTCTTGCGTATCTTAAAATATGACAATGCAAATCTAAACGAGAGGTACTCCTACGTGTAATTCAATCATTTTGAGGGGTTCTGTTTGAATTATTCTTATATTTGAATCTCACATTAATTCAGAGATCCAAAATCTATGTAGGTATAACTTTTGACATTTAATTTATGTTTAGTTGTGAACGTGCTTTGGTTCACCACTTCGAATAATAAGTCTAACGACATGTAGTCACGCTAATGCAGTAGCTCTAATTGAAATGTATACCATTATCTCAAACATGATGTGTCTCAGCATTAGTTATTTGAATCGTATCTCACGAGCTGAATTATCATGCGATACCAGCAACATGTCTCTCACATCCTCGCCGAAGCTGCGCAAGATCTCGTCTCCGACGGCCGTGAGGTCGTCCGGTAAAATCTTCTCCATGAACCAGGCAGGCGGAGATCCACGGTATTCCAGAGCCTTGAGGACGAGAATTTCCTTTGAGTGTCACTCAGTAAAGAAGTTCACAGAAAATAAAGGTCAGTATCTAATGTTAAGCATATCGTTCCTTATGTCAGAGGAAAGTACAGTGTAGGGCTTAATTAATATCGGTTGTAGGCCGGTGTGGGTCTAATGCTATACAGTGCAGATTGCCGGTGGTACACTAGCCTTAGCAGATGAGGTACCTTAGCAGAAAGAGGAACTTAAAAAAGAGGAAAATTCCAGGGATGCCATTTCCAAGCTCCATGGTCAGTGATGATGGAGCTGGACTCTGAAACGTTTTCCTACTAAATATGATTACTTTCTTCAGAATTTTCCTCTTTTTCAAGTTTTTTATTAATTTACCATTCAAGCAAACAACTGACCCGTTCAGATATATTCAATACATAATTATTTAGTAGTCCTAAATTTTTTTTCGATCTTGCTATACTTCATGGTGAAAGTGAATAATCCTTCCTAAAATTATGAAGAAAAATCATTATTATCAGGTAACAAGATGAGTTCTGTCTGTTTTTTATTTGTATGATAATGGAGCTAAAATAGATCATTCAACCTTTATTTATTAATTAAATATTCTCCATCGTTAACAACGACTTCCACTTTCTTGCATGCTAATTTTTTGCGGCGTCTTCAAATAAATTTTTTACTGTTTTTAGTCAAAGAAGAACTTGAATTCAATTTCAATCTCGTTTTTTTTCATAATTTTTCCCTTTAAATGATTGTCCAGTCTCATGAGATGGAAGTCCTGTAAAGCAATGGCTGAAGTATAGGGCTAATGCAATAATGTTGCCCATTTCCGAGTTTGAATTGTGTCCTAAGTCATTCGTGCCGTGTGCGTGAGCGCAATGATGTGCTGAAGGAATGCCTGTTCGATTGACCAAAGCTGGGTGCTTCATTTATAATGTAGTATTTAGTCTCTCATGCTGATGACAGTACAGTTCTGCAGGGATCGTTAGGTTGTTTTGAAGAAGCTCGGAATGAATATTTCCTCTCATGTCTCACCAAACGCGCAACAAAATTTTGTTTCCGGATGGAGCCCCTGTTCTGGTTGTGATTGCGGTCTTGCATGTCGACCTGGCCATTGATGTTGACGTATAACATTGTTGCATATAATCCACTTTTCGTCTCCGATAACAATTCTATCCTAGAAAAAATGTTTACAATTGGCGAGAATGCAAAACCAAACAGGCATTCACGCGCTGCTGAAGAATAGCAGCGGAGAGGTCATAAGGAACTCATTTTTCCAGTTTGGGATTTTTTCCCAGCTCCTTCAAGTGACGGTGAATTGTCATTGCACTCGCGTTAAGTTCAGAGCTCAATTGCGTTTGAAAGATTCAGGATTAGCTGCGAATATTTCCTCTAATAAGGCTGATTCGAACTTAACTGGCTTTCTCGAAGGCTATCTTCGAGGCTGTAACCACCATTTAAAAACTTTTGGACCATCTTCTGCATGTCCGCACCGTACCTGCTTTTGGACCATACATTTCTGCAATATCTTAGCCGCTGTTGACGCGTTACATTCTTTGTGAAACTGCAACAGCATTATTTATGCATTTAACGCTTTTGATTAATGGCACCATATTAATTGAAGATTTGAAGACAAGAATGACTGAATCTCCACCAGCATTTTATTGCAAACTGTATGGAACACCACATGGACTGACTGCCTCGTGAAATAAAACACAAATTGACACTTTTCTCGTTTCTCTGCAATACAACTTCAAACTTGCTACAACAGGATAACGGGCATGGCTTATGGTACGACCTGGTAATAATAATAATAATAATAATAATAATAATGATCTATTCCTACTTTTATTATTTGTTTATTATTATTATTATTATTATTATTATTATTATTATTATTATTATTATTATTATTATTATTATTACTATGAAATATTTGTACACGAACATGTAATAGGTATCGGACCAAACTCAAGCAATGAGTCCAAATAGACTTCAAAATAAGTTAAAAATGCCGCAATTTTCAACGGATGCGAAACTTGATCGATACTATTGGGACGTTACCGCAGCAATGGAGTTACTCAATGGTCACAATTTGGACTTTACCGTAGCAATGTAGGTACACAATCGTCACAATTTGGACATTACCGTAGCAATGTAGGGACTCAATCGTCAAAATTTGGACATTACCGCAGCAATGTAGGTACTCAATCGCAACAATTAGGACGTTACCGCAGCAACGTACGTACTCAATCGTCACAATTTGGACGTCACCATAGCAATGTAGGTACTCAATCGACGCAATTTGGAAGTTACCGTAGCAATGTACGTACTCAATCGTCACAATTTGGAAGTTACCGCAGCAATGTACGTACTCAGTCGTCACAATTTGAACGTTACCGTAGCAATTGAGGTACCCAACCAATCGTCACAATTTGGAGGTTACCGTAACAATGCAGGTACTCAATCGTCACAATTTGGACTTTAATGTAGCAATATAGGTACTCAATCGTCACAATTTGGACGTTACCGCAGCAATGTAGCTACTCAATCGTTAAAATTTGGACGTTACTGTAGCAATGTGGCTACTCAATCGTCACAATTCGAACGTTACCGCAGCAATGTAGCTACTCAATCGTTAAAATTTGGACGTTACTGTAGCAATGCAGGTACTCAATCGTCACAATTAGGACGTTACCGCAGCAATGTACGTACTCAATCGTCACAATTTGGACGTTACCGTAGCAATGTAGGTACTCAATCGTCACAATTAGGACGCTACCGCAGCAATGTACGTACTCAATCGTCACAATTTGGACGTTACCGTAGCAATGCTCGAACTCAATCGTCACAATTTGGACGGTAATGTAGCAATGTAGGTACTCAATCGTCACATTTTGAACGTTACCGTAGCAATTGAGGTACCCACCCAATCGTCACAATTTGGACGTTACAGTAGCAATGCAGGTACTCAATCGCCACAATTTGAACGTTACCGTAGCAATTGAGGTACCCACCCAATCGTCACAATTTGGACGTTGCCGTAGCAATGCAGGTACTCAATCGTCACAATTTGGATGTTACCGTAGCAATGCACGTACCAAGGCGCAGTTCCCTTTGGCACTCGCGAAGTACGCCACGGCGCAGCCTGCGTGAGCCTGCGCATCGCGCTGGAGGTCCTGCGAATGAGCCGCATCTCCGTCAAGGGTGTCATTCGCGGTCGATGTTGTGTTGGACACAATTCTAAAGACATTTTCTCCAGCATCTGAAGAAACATTAACACTCCGTCGAACGATGAGTTGAGGTCCCGAAAACAGTTTTTCAATTTCATCGCGAACACTTCCTTTCAGAAGTTTTACACGTAGCAACGGATTGCTCGTAAGCCCTTCCGTTTGTGTCTGAGAGCGATGTGTGTGATCATTAGGTGTTTCATTAACGACTGCTACTCTGGGACTATTTGCAGGCTCGTGTTTTGAACTCGGAGAGATTTTGATGATGTCGCTAAACTTGAGCTGCGACCCAGAACCTTCAAATACATTTTCAGTATTTCCATCCTCAAACGTAACGTTGAAGTTCTCCAGAGGATACCACACTGAGGGCTGAAATGCGTTCTTTCCACTGGCAATTACTGCCGAGTGCGCTATTAAAGCGCGCTCTGAGTTCATTAAACTAAGAGCACAGACCACCAGTAGACGTAATAAAGTCATTATTTTACTCAGAATTTGTTACTTTTGTTTCACAATACGCAGTGAGGGCACCGTGCCTCAGCCTGTACCAACTTCTTATGAAGAACCGTGATTCACGCAGCGCTATGCTGCTTTCTTTACGCAACAATTCTGCTATTGGTCAATCTTCCAGCTTGTCACAAAACGTACGACTGTTCTTTTTTGTTGCTGTTTTTCAGGAAGACAAATATTTACTCGCGATTCTTGGAAGCGCAGCAAAAATCCCGGAGCTTAGGATTACATGGCGTTGTTGAGCTGTTGCGTCACTCCAGGAGCGTCTAAAAGGCAAACGTGTATAGTGTATCTTTTTCTCAAGACTTGAATTTCGTGACTCACTCTCACAAAGTTAGTATAATACAGTAGGTCGATGCTTATTTTTTGTTGCAAATCCAAGACTTTCGCACGAGTAGTCCTGAGCATTCGGCTTCGTGGTCTCTAGATAAAGTGGCTACGTCGGATTAATATCCATCTTTTTCAGAATCTCTGTTACAAATTAAATCGATTTTACATTTATAGTTCACATTTTCAGGCCTTGAATTCTAAAGAACTAATTAACATTAAGGTACATATGTACGTAGCGTAACTACCGTTATATAACCGTATTACAATATTATTTTCATGGTTGGTTCACTCAAGGACAGCGTCCCCCTTATGAATCCATGTTTTTGAGATTTCTTGAGAAACTGGGATTTTTGCTGCTATAAGAAGTGTAAGAGGTCAGGTACATCCTGTGAAAATATGAGACTCGTACGTTCACTCGTTCGCCCGCTACGGGGGCTTAAAGAATGGGGGGGAGGGAAGGGGAAAGGGGTATTTTATCATGTTACACCTCCCCATGGCACTTTCTTCATGGCGCGAAGTTGCTATGTCATCTCCTATGTCTCTGGATTACTCTATAATGATTTCAGGGGTCTAACTTGAACCAAAAATTTTACAAAATTTTTTATTAGAATTGTTTATGTTTCTTTGTTTTGCTTATAATGTAAACAATGGTTTTTGGGGTTTCAAAATGCTTCTCCTCCTACAGTTTTTGAGCTACAGTGATGATTTTAGTATCATTATATGCGAAAAGACACGGGCTTTTATGGAAGCTAAAATTTGTTTCCTCAAATTTCCATTTTCAATATGAAAAAGTGTAAAAATTGGAAAAAAATCCTGTTTTTGAAAATTTGCAGCTTTATGACGTCATAACTCATGAAAAATAAATAATTTCGGAATGAATTTTAGCTTCCTTAAAAGCCCGTGTCTTTCCGCATCCAATGATACTAAAATCATCACTGTAGCTTAAAAACTATAGGAGGAGAAGATTTTTTAAAACCCCCCCTCAAATTTCGTTTTTTCGATTTTCCATTTTCTTTTCAATAAAATCAAACTTTTGCTCTAAGCAAAAACGATTCCAAATTCATTTTCCTATCAGTATACCAAATTTCATTGTTCTAGGTTCAAAGATAAAGAAAAAAGTCCGTATGGGGGACGCTGTCCTCAAGTCATGCCATCTTTCTTTTCTGTGACAGTACTGAGAGCAGTGACATTGACTCTGACCCCTATACTTCTTTTCTTTGAAGTTTCGTGAGTTTTGCTCCGGCAAACTGGAGACGCTGCAGATTTTAAAAAAATCCACGGTTCAACATATTCCAATTTCATTAGTAAATTGGGAGTGACTTTCAAGTTAAGAGGCGCCATGAAGCTCATTCGAGTTCGAATGACTTTTCAACGGTGTATTCAATGACAAATAT
This sequence comes from Morinoia aosen, assembly GCA_030386875.1. NCBI lineage: Eukaryota > Metazoa > Arthropoda > Malacostraca > Amphipoda > Talitridae > Morinoia > Morinoia aosen. The sequence goes on from CM059563.1 coordinate 27,046,563, forward strand.
TAAAAAAATAAACATTTTCAATATATAATAAAAACTTAAAAAGATAAGCAGCTCATATCTCATAAACCCGATTTTTTCGGAAAATTTAAAGTGTTTATTTGGCCATTTTCTACTTGGCCAAATGCAATTTTTACTTGGCGTGCAATTTTTTACCTCTTGTTCTGAAGCACGCTGTATACATGCATAATCCATACTTGCTGAATGCCTGCACCAGCCAGCGGAGATGTGAGGTGTTCAAGCAGCCCTCCATGTTACGGTCACATGTTTCACAATCAATTAGCGTATATTTTACGCCACATTTTCTCGTCGAACTGTGGGTTGTAATTAATGTAGTAATTTCTTTTTTACTTGTTTGCTCATCGAGTTACCGTCACTACTTATACTTCATGTTTTTATGATTACTATTCTTCTTTACGATTACTATTCGCTTTACGATTACTATTCGCTTCACGATTACTATTCGCTTTACGATTACTATTCGCTTTACGATTACTATTCAATGTATCAGTATTTCTCAAAATATTTCTTCTGAAGTTATCCAATACGGCAGTAAACAAGAGAAACAAAGCGTCTTTGGCAGCAGTTCAACTTACTGACTTGTTTCCTTATTATTTGACTGCACTTTGTGAAGAGGTAATTTTATTAGATTATGATCGCTCTTGGGAGCTATACTACTTTTTATTACAGACCGCTGTGCACGAGAGTTTTCTACAGAAGGGAACGTCAATCTCAACTTGGTTTCACGCACGGTCACTGCATAGAAATCATTGAAAATGACAAATGATTGAGAGCTCACGGGTCATCGAAAATGATTTTTATGGGAAATGCATGATGAGGGGGAAAAAAAGCTCCTCTAAAATTTCTATTAGCCGTCAATTTGAGGTGATAAAAAAAATAAATATTGTTTTTTTAATACACAATGAGAGAACAAAATGAAATACGCTACGCAGCAGTTAATGCCTTACATTTTATCATTAGCTTAACCTCATCCAAGTATCAAACCAGAGCAGCCGGAATTCCACGGACAGCTGTTAATCAAGTTACGGGGGTCACCACTTTTATACTTCCTCAAAATTATTCAAACAATCACACTCATGACAGTAGTAAACACTAGTGTGGGCACTGGTGTAGGCACTAGTGTGTGTAATAGTGGGGGCACTAGTGTGGGCACGATAGTGTGGGTAATAGTGAGGGCACTAGTGTGGCACTGGTGTAGGCACTAGTATTGGTAATAGTGGGGGCACTAGTGTGGGCACAAGTGGGGGCACAAGTGTGGCACTGGTGTAGGCACTAGTGTTGGTAATAGTGGGGGCACTAGTGTGGGCACAAGTGGGGGCACTAGTGTAGGCACTAGTGTTGGTAATAGTGGACGCACTAGTGTGGGCACATGTGGGGGCACTAGTGTAGGCACTAGTGTTGGTAATAGTGGGGGCACTAGTGTGGGCACAAGTGTGGTCACAAGTGGGGGCACAAGTGGGGGCACTAGTGTAGGCACTAGTGTTGGTAAAGTGGAGGCACTAGTGTGGGCACAAGTGGGGCCACTAGTGTAGGCACTAGTGTGGGCACAAGTGTGGGCACAAGTGGGGGCACAAGTGGGGGCACTAGTGTAGGCACTAGTGTTGGTAATAGTGGGGGCACTAGTGTGGGCCCTAGTGTGGGCACAAGTGGGGGCACTAGTGTAGGCACTAGCGTTGGTAATAGTGGGGGCACTAGTGTGGGCACAAGTGGGGGCACTAGTGTGGGCACAAGTAGGGGCACTAGTGTAGGCACTATAGTGTGGGTAATAGTGGGGGCACTAGTGTGGGCACAAGTGGGGGCACTAGTGTGGGCACTATAGTGTTGGTAATAGTGGGGCACTAGTGTGGGCACAAGTGGGGGCACTAGTGTGGGCACAAGTGGGGGCACTAGTGTAGGCACTATAGTGTGGGTAATAGTGGGGGCACTAGTGTGGGCACAAGTGGGGGCACTAGTGTGAGCACAAGTGGGGGCACTAGTGTCGACACTATAGTGTTGGTAATAGTGGGGGCACTAGTGTAGGCACTAGTGTTGTTAATAGTGGGGGCACTAGTTTGGGCACAAGTGGGGGCACTAGTGTAGGCACTATAGTGTGGGTAATAGTGGGGGCACTAGTGTGGGCACAAGTGGGGGCACTAGTGTAGGCACTATAGTGTGGATTATAGTGGGGACACTAGTGTGGCACTAGTGTAGGCACTAGTGTTGGTAATAGTGGGGGCACTAGTGTGGCACTGGTGTAGGCACTAGTGTGGGTAATAGTGGGGGCACTAGTGTGGGCACAAGTGGGGGCACTAGTGTAGGCACTATAGTGTGGATTATAGTGGGGACACTAGTGTGGCACTAGTGTGGCACTGGTGTAGGCACTAGTGTTGGTAATAGTGGGGGCACTAGTGTGGCACTGGTGTAGGCACTCGTGTTGGTAATAGTGGGGGCACTAGTGTGGCACTGGTGTAGGCACTCGTGTTGGTAATAGTGGGGGCACTAGTGTGACACTGGTGTAGGCACTCGTGTTGGTAATAGTGGGGGCACTAGTGTGGCACTAATGTAGGAACTAGTGTGGCACTGGTGTAGGCACTCGTGTTGGTAATAGTGGGGGCACTAGTGTGGCACTGGTGTAGGCACTCGTGTTGGTAATAGTGGGGGCACTAGTGTGGCACTAATTTAGGAACTAGTGTGGCACTGGTGTAGGCACTCGTGTTGGTAATAGTGTGGGCACTAGTGTGGCACTGGTGTAGGCACTCGTGTTGGTAATAGTGGGGGCACTAGTGTGGCACTGGTGTAGGCACTCGTATTGGTAATAGTGGGGGCACTAGTGTGGCACTAATGTAGGAACTAGTGTGGCACTGGTGTAGGCACTCGTGTTGGTAATAGTGGGGGCACTAGTGTGGCACTAATGTAGGAACTAGTGTGGCACTGGTGTAGGCACTCGTGTTGGTAATAGTTGGGGCACTAGTGTAGCACTAATGTAGGAACTAGTGTGGCACTGGTGTAGGCACTCGTGTTGGTAATAGTGGGGGCACTAGTGTGGCACTGGTGTAGGCACTCGTGTTGGTAATAGTGGGGGCACTAGTGTGGCACTAATGTAGGAACTAGTGTGGCACTGGTGTAGGCACTCGTGTTGGTAATAGTGGGGGCACTAGTGTGGCACTAATGTAGGAACTAGTGTGGCACTGGTGTAGGCACTCGTGTTGGTAATAGTGGGGGCACTAGTGTGGCACTGGTGTAGACACTCGTGTTGGTAATAGTGGGGGCACTAGTGTGGCACTGGTGTAGGCACTCGTGTTGGTAATAGTGGGGGCACTAGTGTGGCACTAATGTAGGAACTAGTGTGGCACTGGTGTAGGCACTCGTGTTGGTAATAGTGGGGGCACTAGTGTGGCACTGGTGTAGGCACTCGTGTTGGTAATAGTGGGGGCACTAGTGTGGCACTAATGTAGGAACTAGTGTGGCACTGGTGTAGGCACTCGTGTTGGTAATAGTGGGGTACTAGTGTGGGCACTACAGTGTGGGTAATAGTGGGGGCACTAGTGTGGCACTAATGTAGGAACTAGTGTGGCACTGGTGTAGGCACTCGTGTTGGTAATAGTGGGCTACTAGTGTGGGCACTACAGTGTGGGTAATAGTGGGGGCACTAGTGTGGTACTAATGTAGGAACTAGTGTGGCACTGGTGTAGGCACTTGTGTTGGTAATAGTGGGGTACTAGTGTGGGCACTACAGTGTGGGTAATAGTGGGGGCACTAGTGTGGCACTAATGTAGGAACTAGTGTGGCGCTGGTGTAGGCACTCGTGTTGGTAATAGTGGGGGCACTAGTGTGGCACTGGTGTAATCACTAGTGTTGGTAATAGTGGGGGCACTTGTGTGGCACTAATGTAGGAACTAGTGTGGCACTGGTGTAGGCACTCGTGTTGGTAATAGTGGGGGCACTAGTGTGGCACTAATGTAGGAACTAGTGTGGCACTAGTGTAGGCACTCGTGTTGGTAATAGTGGGGTACTAGTGTGGGCACTACAGTGTGGGTAATAGTGGGGGCACTAGTGTGGCACTAATGTAGGAACTAGTGTGGCACTGGTGTAGGCACTCGTGTTGGTAATAGTGGGGGCACTAGTGTGGCACTGGTGTAGGCACTAGTGTTGGTAATAGTGGGGTACTAGTGTGGGCACTACAGTGTGGGTAATAGTGGGGGCACTATAGTGGGGGCACTAGTGAGGGCACTAGTGGGGGCACTGCAAGTCACCATACAGAGCGGGTTGCGAGACCACAAGTTGCTAATTTGGAGTTTATAATTCCCTACAACATTTGTCCTATTTAGTCTTTAGCATTTTTGCGGTTGTAACTTGACAACTAATGTTAGTATGTAACAATAATTTGTAGCATGTTCTTTTGTAGTTATAATTGTTATGTTTGTAAACTTTTAATGACTATCTAGGGTTGATTCGTTTTACGTAATCCTTAACGTAATTCACAACTGGTTGTTTATAATGTAAAAAATATCATTATTAATGATTGTAACTTCAGTTTTTATGGTAATTATTTATTTGTAATTCATAAATGTACGAGGAGTTCACGAGATTCGAACTCACGACTTAAATTCACCGCGCCAGAACGCTATCGATCGCGCTATCGACCACCCTAAAAGGTGATCGAAGCCCAACGAAAGCAATGCTTGGCACAGTGGCTTTCGTTGGGCTTCGATCACCTTTTAGGGTGGTCGGTAGCGCGATCGATAGCGTTCTGGTGCGGTGAATTTAAGTCCTGAGTTCTAATCTCGTGAGCTCCTCGTACATTTATTTGTTTGAAAAACCTTGTGGAAGCAGTAGTTTTCCGTACCAGATTCGTAACTGTTTCTGGGGGTGACTTGACTTTGAACTCTCGATACATAAGTAAAAAATATATCTGTCGGGCCAAGTGCGTGCCTGCTTTCACTGTGCCAAGCATTGCTTTCGTTGGGCTTCGATCACCTTTTAGGGTGGTCGATAGCGCGATCGATAGCGTTCTGGCGCGGTGAATTTAAGTCCTGAGTTCGAATCTCGTGAACTCCTCGTACATTTATTTATTTGAAAAAACCTTGTGGAAGCAGTAGCTTTCCGTACCAGATTCGTAACTGTTTCTGGGGGTGACTTGACTTTGAACTCTCGATACATTTTTAATTTATTATATGAATCTCATAACTTTTCCCTCGATATCAATATCTCTGAGAGGGATTCCTGTTGAGTAGACTGCACAAACTTACAAATGTAACCTTGGAAAAACATCTACATACGTACATCGGAAAACATTTTTTTACGTCAGCCATTAACTATGTCATCTACTTAAACCCGTTTTAGCTGATTTCACAAATAATGTGTCTTTTCGGTTTTAAAATTTCACCTCAAGTAGGTACAGGTACAGAGTTTAAATAACAAACTTTTACGAATAGAGAGACATCGCTTTGTATTTCTGCTGAGCCGCTGACTTCAGAAAGCGGGATTTATTTTCGGCATCGCAGCGCACGTAGTAGAGCATCCCCTTGGGTCACAAGACTCGTTTTCCTTCACGTGTCCGTTGCGTTGTTGCGTGTTATGCCTTTACGATCCCTTGTGGTGTTACTTGAAGGCCCGCCGGTGTTACTTAACTCTTTCGGCATCACGTCAGGTACAAGTCTCTTAATTTGATCACCAGCTGCTGCAACTTTGGCGGCCGCAAGTGTGAATGCTACTTCCGTACATTGATTGCTTTGACTTACGTTGAGTATTATTACATGTGACAAAAACTATATGAAATAAAATATGTCGGGAGCAAAGTTGGTGGTTACATCATAGATGTACAGGAACCGTGCACTTTATGGAAACGTTGGCTCGGGCACGGCTTACGCTACGACAGCTTAGGCTCGGGCACGTCGTACGCTACGGTGGAGGTGGCGTTGGCGGACGGACATGACGACAGGATACGTTCTCTGGCGTGCGCTACATCCTCCGGGCAGGTGGCGTTGGTGACGTCAGGAGGCTGGCACGGGCACACGTTCTGTAATGTCAGGCGGTCCGTCAGCACCACGGTAGAGAAAACAAGGTAGAGTCATTTCTGTGGGGAAATGCACCTCCTCTTGTTTGGCTAGCCAATAGAAAGGCTTCATTTCAAACTAACTTTATGATGTCACCATTGCGACGTGCCGTTAGGCCAATAGTGGTGCAAGATTGGGGCTAACAGAGTTGTCAGATGCAATACGAGCGCTGCTATTGGTTCATTGCCATGACGTCAGCATTGCCACACGGTCGACCGAAAAAGACTGACTTGACCCTACTTTGTTTCTTCTACCGTGGTCAGCTGTGAGGAAAGCTGGCAGTAACGAAAAAATTGTGGTTTGCCTTAGATCATTACATCAGTTATACGGTAAGTACTGTACTGATCATGAGATCAGTAGCAAGTTGGACTCTGTGAAGATCATTATTTCAGTTATAAGGTGAGTTTTATTCTCACCTGATCATTACATCACTTTAAGGTATGTTTTATTTTACAATGATGATTAAATCAGTCATTAACGGAGTATAATGTACGAGAGTTCCTTAAAAAAGAAAACAGATTTTATTATGCTCCAAGTCACATCAGCACAGCAGTGAACTGAGTTCCAAAGTATTCGATGAAAATCTAAAACGAAAATTGAATCCCAAAAGACCCTTTCCTCATGAATGAAAACTTTCTACGATCTCCACAACTCAACTTCAAACACAATTATAAAAGAAGTAGATTTCCACTAGAGCATTTAGTTAATTTTTTAAGCACACTGAATTGTTTATGCTTATAAAACTCCGAGGCTTCCTTATTTTGATCACTTGTTCTTTAGAAATTTGTGCACGTAGAGCAGCCCATGAACGAAACAACAGCCACTGTAACTTTTGCCCTGAAGAAAATGTAACAACTGACCGCTGCATGCCAGGACTGCCCCAGAAATAGTTGTTTCTTAGTCCAAAAATGTGTTTTTTTTCATTTGAAATACAGTCTATCCAAAGTAAATTCTTTCAGCTAGAAAATTTTTCAATTTCTGATGAATTCTAGACATTTGAACGCTCAAATGAGTAAAGGGAATGAGTCATTAACACGAAGGGGAGAACAGCATCAGAGCATGACTCGGAGAAAACTAATTTTATTAATTTATTAATCAAGCCATTAGCGTTACACATGTGCATCATTGAAGCTATTCACAAATGAATTTTTACACATTCCTATCTCAAGTGCGCATGCAAACTCAATTGCCATTGAAAAAGCTTCGCAGATTTGAAGCTTTGCAATGCAGCTGTACGCATTGTATAACTTTCCGGTATGCATGTATATGTGTTCGCATTTTTTTACCCGCTGTATTTCAACAATTTTACAATTTGCAGGTATTACGGCTACAATAGGGCTAGCATTTTCCCTTTGTTATGTTTGACATAATTGTTTTATAATATGAATAGCATTCATTCAAATGAATTTAATAATTTTTTTTTTAATTCCTGTAACTCTATAGAGTTCAAGTAGCTGCTTTACCACCTAAAAATCTAATCGACATTCGAGTGCTCGCGTAAATAGTTATAATTACACAAGCCATGCGCATGTTAGCCTACTGAGTTATTCCCTGACCTGAATGGCGAACTGCTTGAGGATCTGGTAGTCCATGTTCAGGATCTCAGTGACGACGTCCTGATGCTTGAACCAGGCAGGAAGTTCTCCTTGGAACTGCAGCGTCTGCCACCGCACAACACCAGAGTTTTATTTCACACACCAACACAGATTGCTAGAAATAGCTTCATCGATGAGAAGAGACATATATCGAGTATTTTTATCATGAATTTAAATACAAAATATTTATGCTATAACGATTCATAGTTGTGTAATAAAAATAATATGTGATCAAAATACAAACAGACGGATGTAACATAAACAGAAGAGTTCACGTGGTGAGCTTAGTTTCTCACTATCTAAATAAAATACCATCAGTAACTTTGATATTCTAAAATTGAGCTTCTATTTATTTCTATATAAAGAGACATGGCAACCTTAAATTGCGACGGTTATAAGAGTGTAAGAAATGCGTAGCAGACGTTGAGGTGTGCCTTTATATAACTCTGCTGTTGTTGACGTAAGGTGAACGTATGATTAAAAGTTTGAAGCCCGCGCGTTGTGTGAAATATTTACCTATTTATAATTTTTCTTCTAAAACAATGCATGGGCACTTGGTCCCTTACGTGTATATATATTTAAGATATCATGCTCAGTGACGAATGTAAAAGCAAAGGCTGTAAATACGTGCTCGAGCGTTTACTTTAGCATAATGACGAGTACATTGAGCGTTATCAAGCTCGCTTATACTGTATGTATGGGTAATTTTAGAAAACGAAAACCAAACTCTGAAGGATTTTGTGCTTGTCGACTATTTAGACTGTCGAAAAATTGTTACAGGAGCCTATTATGTAAAAGTTTTGGGGAAGTTTAGAGCAGAATTAGTTAACGTCCAGTATGTGAAAACCTCTTCCATCACAACCACGTCCCTATGAGCAAGCAAATATGTACACATAATAATAATAATAATAATAATAATAATAACACAAAATTTAAGCATAAATTTACTTGACGAGCAAGACAAATTTACGGGAGACGTTCACATTTCTTCACAAGTTCATTTTAATGAACCGTTGTCAAATGATGATTTTTATTTGAGCATCTCAAACTTGTGCATCGTCCGATATTGAATAGAATTGAAATAATAAATGGGGTGTAAATCTACCTCATCACCTCATCGAAATCTTTCGCATATGTCCGACATCGATTATAAATATTACAAGTGAAATATTTGTGAGCATTTATTCTACTTTTTTATCCTCAAACCAAAACAACTGGGGATAGTTTCCTCGATTTGAACTTAGAGATCGCTCAAATTTACGTAGCTCAGCATTCAATTCGTCGGAGTTGGAGCATGAAGCTTCATGACAGGATCTGAGTTGGAGCATGAAGCTTCATGACAGGATCAGAGTTGGAGCATGAAGCTTCATGACAGGATCAGAGTTGGAGCATGAAGCTTCATGACAGGATCAGAGTTAGAGCATGAAGCTTCATGACAGGATCAGAGTTGGAGCATGAAGCTTCATGACAGGATCAGAGTTGGAGCATGAAGCTTCATGACAGGATCAGAGTTGGAGCATGTAGCTTCATGGCAGGATCAGAGTTGGAGCATGAAGCTTCATGACAGGATCAGAGTTGGAGCATGAAGCTTCATGGCAGGATCAGAGTTGGAGCATGTAGCTTCATGGAAGGATCAGAGTTGGAGCATGAAGCTTCATGACAGGATCAGAGTTGGAGCATGAAGCTTCATGGCAGGATCAGAGTTGGAGCATGTAGCTTCATGACACGATCAGAGTTGGAGCATGTAGCTTCATGACAGGACGCGGCTCACCATGATGCAGCTCTCGTTTTGGTGCTGGATGTACACGAGTTTGCAGCCCGGAACGATGAAGGCTTCTGCCATCCAGAGCAGCACTGCCGCTCCCACGCAGCTCACAGCCAAGTCTCGCCCGCGTTGTGGTCGCATCTCGGTGGTCTGAGCCAACACCGCTACAGGTGTGCGCGAATATTCTTAGGTTACACTGTGAGTTATTCCAAATTAATGACTTAGGTTACACTGTGAGTTATTCCAAATTAATGACTTAGGTTACTCTGTGAGTTATTCCAAATTAATGACTTAGGTTACACTGTGAGTTATTCCAAATTAATGACTTAGGTTACATTGTGAGTTATTCCAAATTAATGACTTAGGTTACACTGTGAGTTATTCCAAATTAATGACTTAGGTTACATTGTGAGTTATTCCAAATTAATGACTTAGGTTACACTGTGAGTTATTCCAAATTAATGACTTAGGTTACACTGTGAGTTAATCCAAATTAATGACTTAGGTTACACTGTGAGTTATTCCAAATTAATGACTTAGGTTACACTGTGAGTTATTCCAAATTAATGACTTAGGTTACACTGTGAGTTATTCCAAATTAATGACTTAGGTTACTTTGTGAGTTATTCCAAATTAATGACTTAGGTTACATTGTAAGTTAATCCAAATTAATGACTTAGGTTACACTGTGATTTATTCCAAAATAATGACTATGGCCAGACAGTGAGTTATTCAAACGCACAGTTATAGACTGTGAGTTAAAAAGAAATATTGTGTCTTGTAACGAGAGTTATTATAGTATGGGTAAAAAAATATCAATAGCTTGGTTGAATGTTTCACTCTCTGCCTAAAATAAGAAATGGATATTGAAATTATCATAGTCCGCTTATTTATTTCTATACACTAATTTATCCAAGAGTTCCTAGGTGGTACTATGTTCTGTATTCCTTGAATTTCACGTTCTATCATGTAATTCTTTTGTTGTTACTACTTTACGGTAATTTTCATCTCTCCAATTCACCGCTCAATGCTCACTTTCAAATGCATTCGAGAGACCTAATTTCTTCTGTACCTAAATATAGTCTCAGGCTGTGATCACGCTGATATGACACACAACTATTAAAATCATTCTATTTTCCTCATTGCAATAACTAAAATCAATACTACTTTTAGTATTTATGGCACTAGTTTACCCGTAAATGCAATCTGAATTTCAATCAAAATTATGAAAAGAAGTTACTCTGCCTGTAGTTCTTAAACAATGCATGTTATGAGACGGTTGTTTTTTGTCCAAACAAGTTTCTCCCTAATTTTCATTGCTTTATTCTTGAAGGTAAAATTCAAAAATTTTTACGGTAATAACTACAAATAAATTTTAATTTGATATCTGAGATTTATCTTAGAAGCAGTGTTCGTGACTCCGTACTATACTGGCTCATGTTCAAGTCTATTGTGCAAAGCTAGAACAAATAACCTGCTTCCAAAGCTAATGTTTTGACTTCGCCAGTAAAATGACATAAAGCTGTATATATAAAATCTTTAGAATGAGAATAGTAATAATACTCGATTTATAAGCCACTCAAACTGTGGTTTAGATGCCCAATCGAAAAGTGATGCTTCAAAAAGGTTTTACGGGCGTCATGTTTCATGTTTTATTACGCAAGTTAAGTTACTATTTCCAGGAATTTCCTTGGAAACAATGCTCAAACAGGATTTATATAATAACAATAAAAAATATAATTTAATCTTATACCATAACAGAAGAAAATCTCCTACGGGTTTGAGTGGGACACAGCCCCAGAAAACAATACGTGATGAACCTTACAGCTCAAGATTTTAAATACTCAGAAAGTATGAGGCATATAAGACATTGCTTCCAATGATATTCTTGTTTACAGACACGATTGAAATAAAAAATGTTAAAAGTTGCGAGATCAACTCATCTCTATTCGGTTAGGTGACAATTTAGGCATATTGGTATTTTTGCACTAGGGTTTAAACGTCTTAAGATCGTTTGAGTAACTTATCCCAGTCTAACTTTTCCACCACCTGTATGCGAGTTTTTCGCCGCCCAAGTAATTAAATTGCTTAGGCGGCGAAAATATGCATGCTTCGGCGAAAAAGTTTGACTGAGTATGCTAGTAAGATGTGCAGCAGGATTGTCATTAAGCTCATTAAAGGAAAACCTTCATTCAAACAGCGAACGGAAGAGCAGAATTCTAGATCCCTACATTTTTCAGCTCTTTGAAATTCGATGAAAATACTAGTGTTGTCAAAAGAGTCACTGATTCAGCATATGTTACCCCAGCAGCAAGTAAAAGGCAGCCAAAGCTTGTATCGGTACCTTTATAGCCCCGATCTCGTTGTCAGCGATACCTTAAACCAGGGGTTCTCAAAATTGTTTCAACCAAGAACCTCTTTCATTACAGAAAATAAGCTGGGGATCTACTCACATGTGTCCCACTCAGGAAAATTTACATTGTACGCACTGTTTTATAATATCAACAGTCATGGAAAGCTGTAAATAAAAACCTTAACAGCATCCACTATTAAATTCGTGTAATTTTGCGGACCCCACTTTGAGAACCTCTGCCTTAAATTATATCTCTGACTTGGACTGGTGAGTAGGAACGTAATTTTAGCACTTGGAGGTAAGCATTGCACTGTTGAGGAGGACCGTACCGCTACTGCTCATGTCTCCGTGACGCTGGTGACGAACTGGCCGAGCTGTTGTCGTTGTGTTGTTATCAACACGCTGATGCAAGAGCTAACAAATCTGAGAAACTGTGGCCCAACAGCGTAGGTGACCTTGCGGGTAACTGCAGTAAGTTGTGGGCTTTTCGTTATTCGTGAAGAATAAGATTAGCTTTAGTTTCCTCTTGCCACTGTCAATGCTTGGTGGAAATATGTGATATTTTTATAAAATCTTGCGTCGGGTATTAGAAAATATACTTATTCATCCTGTTTTGATAAAGATTGAGCGTTACTGTCATTCTAATTTTTCATTCTGCTGCGAAACGCTTAGAGGAAGTGAGACGTACTGCCTCGAATACAAAACATTGAAGCCGTGCTTTCTTTTGAAGCACTACAGAAAGTGCCAATTTGTGTAGCGAGAGCTTGTTTTCATGTCTCATAATTGCCAATGATAAATGTAACTTAATGAATGTAATCTAATTAAACTTAAAATCAAATTAAGGAAAATAATTGTTAGAGCAACGGAAGACTTTTTGGGATTCTAAATTAAAAAATATATCGGAAGCGAAAGAGAATAATTTTAAACTTACATATTGTGATATACGCACAGTCATTTTATGGTTTCGCAAAACATTGTGTTATTTAACTGAATGCGATTTGAATCCTAATGTTAAAGTGGCCTTTAAATTCCTGCAGGGCAACAATTATTATTGAATGATTAAAATGAACGTATTTTTGCATAGTATAATGAACATGTTTTGAATAGTTTTGAATAGGTAGAATGAACACGTTTCATTCGGGAACACTCTGTTGAAAAAAACAGATGTCACGTCCTGATTTTCAATTAATTTTTATTAAAATAAAAGTATTAAATATTTCATCAATTTCATGCTAATAAACGCGAATACTCAAGAAAAACCCTACCAGTAAAGTAATCTCCAATTATATTTTCAACAAAAGAGCAACCGTAGTTTCTAGTACAGGTATTTCATATTTGTCAAAAGCGTGCCTTTCTTTTCCAAATTTATAACTAGAGAATTACAGAAAATTTCTATGCTTTTGCTTTTGCACGATGCTAAACATTTAAGAACAGCTCCACCTGTTCTGACTCAAGTGTTTAAATTGGTCACGCTTGTGGTAAAAGACGCAAATTTTTTTGAAAGGCTGAAGCTTGAATGAGGCAAAAGTTGTTGCCAGCGATCATGTGTGAATCGTAAGTTGAAAATAAACAAATATATTTATTTTTCTTTGTAATTGAGAGGTAAATACTTTCGCCTACATGAGTTTATCAGAGCAACAAGAGAACAGCTTGAAAATCGCGTGTCGTAGCCGCCGAATACTCGATCATAACTCAGGAGTTCGGAATATTTGGTTACTGTGTCTGAGTTACGCAGCACGATTAAAAAAGCTGGGTGTCCTGTGTAGTCTTCTTTTCAGCTGAACGTACTCAAGTACATGAACAAGACTGACAATAATCTTTGTTTGATTTCTTTATAAGAATTACGTGGCACGAGTAACAGGAGTTTGTCTCGTGTGTCCCTCCATAACGAGCGATAAAACGCGTAAAGCTGCAAGCTTTCGGTCAGTTTTCAGGCCCATACTGGAGAATAACTTGTTAGATGTAACAATTTTGCTGTGAATTTGTCGTATAGGGGTGAATATTATTGTGCTGAGCGTTAAGTACCATTAAAAAAAAAGAATGTGTTATGTTTAGCCCATTAACTTTTCAAACTCACATTTTCTTTAACTAATTTAGAAAATCAATTTATTTAGGCATTATGTAGGCGAAAAAATGAGTTCATTTTAGTTGTATTTATTTTTTAATAAAAACATGTAACATAATAATTATTAAAATTCTTAATATCTATTAGGAGACTAGAGATCAGGTTAATTTCTAGCATAGAATAAGTACATCAGCAGCGAAACGGGAAAATGAACAGAACTGGACGAACTCGCAAGTGCACGACCATGTGCTTTCATTGCAGACGAGCGACTGCGCAGCCTCGGTCACACAATCAAACTATGAGTGACGCAGCAGAAGCGCCACTTTCCTTCAGTTGATAGATAATTCCCAGTATTATCATACATAAGTTCTTATAAATATTACCAATTTCGTTCAGTTGATAGATAATTCCTCGTTTTCCATATGTGCTTAGAGATATTACAAGGAATTTAAATTCCTAACTCTAGTGGTTCAGTTGACTTATAAATTCGGTTGAAAATCAGCACGGATAGTGTGAAGCCTGCTGCAAGACTTTTGAGGAGAAGCAGAAAAAAGGTACTGTATATGTGTCTACTCAATGAGGTTAACGCTTTTAACTAAAAAGAAATACTAAGAATTTTGTACTAAATTTTTCCCAGAAAGCAATCATCTCTAGCTCATCGATTCCACAGCATTCTAACAGAGCTGCAGGAGATGCTGTACCGTGAGCTTAAGAAGAATTAATACAGTTTACATTGTACAGCGTACGTCGGATTCATGGTGCCAGCTATGTCGACTGCAGTATCTGCGACAACAGCACCTTGCTTTGCTTTAGAAATACATACGCAATCTTCAATTATGACTCATAATGCGGCATTTTTTCAAACTCGTGTGCATGAAGCAATATTCTATATTTACATAGAACTCTTGACGTTCCTGTAAAAGACGCTTTGAGATATTCGCTGCTGAAATGAAGAATGACATTTCAAAATTTCTTAAGACTAATACTGGCCCCAATACATTGTTCATTCTGGTTGTCACACGAGTTCGTGCGCATTCTGCTCACATCGCTGTTGATCATCTCCCCGTGGCGTAAAAAGGTGGTTGAAATTTATTCAGCTTCTCTGTTACAGCTGTTGAAATATGGAACTCATTTTTAGTAGTTTGGACACCTACATTTTTTTGATATTCCTACACAATTCATGCCATCACGTGTTTTGCTCATGTTTTTGATCACCAATGCACGGGTTCGTCTTCAGCTCATGTAATTCGTCGATTCATATGGCCGCAGTTTCGAGATTAATGACACGAGCACAAGGGAACTATTGGAGAGGCGGTCGCTATCTTTTGTAATCCAACTAATGGATTTATGCACTGCTGTGTGGAGAGCTCATCAAAGTCTGCTAAAAATAACAAAAAAAACGGCTGACTTAGAGACAATCTTTTACTAGTGAACGAACCGCACCTTCGCCTACTACAGCTCTCTACGTCACACGTAGAATTTGCCCTCGACACAACACAGGATTAGTGTTTTATCAATCTAGCCTAACCTCAAGAATTGAACGAAGCCCATTCACATTGATTAAATCGAATTTCGAACATGCTTTTGCATTGCATGATCATCGCAAATTTACTGTAATATGCCATGTGCTACATTGTCTCTCAAGACAGAATTATTAGTTCACCCAATTATGTAATACATCCTTATATCTCTAGCTTATCCTACGACGGTTTTTCAAGCAGTAAAATATGTTATTTGCAGTGAAAACGGTTGTGTCTTTTTTGGATGAAGGCGCAAGTAAATTTTTCCCGCTGAACAATTTTTGATCGGTGGTTAAAATCATAAGAGGTTGAAAGTGGCGTTATCTGCGAGAACTGTATCTACTATCTACTTTATTTGCGTGAAAAATGGTTGTTAAATGTTATTCTGGTTCAGAAGTTGACAAGGAAGTGCTTTTCTAGAACCATTTTTTAATATTTAGTCGATTGATATATATCCGAAATAATCCCTGCTGAAATCACTAAATCACTTTCGTTGTGACTGCAGTATTTAAACCAGGAACATAATTATAATAACAACCAACAGAGCATTGTTTGAAGGGCAACGCTGTCCGATGCAAAGTGAATTTAGCATTACCCTAAAATTGGACCGTCATAACTCTGTGCTACATATGAGTTAATTTACTCCATAAACAACGATTGAAAGACATGGCTGCGTTATAAAACACCACAACAACTCACATAAACTTATCTTTTCTCCGCCCTGTCTGGATTATCCATAAAAAGGTGACGAATTCCACACTCTTAATGCTACTGAGTACATCACTCTTTCCTTCCTGAGCTAACTCTCTCATTTTTAGTTTTCTCAAAAGTCATCTATAATTTTTTGTACTTCAATGAGAAATGTGAAACCGCTCAAAATCTGTACACGTGAATTTATAGTTGAGCTACGTTCTCGTTTTGCTGATATTTTAGTATTAAAAATTTCAAAGTCCTGACAGCCGAAATTTCATTGCGTCTCCCCTGTTTAACTTTTCATAATACTATTGAAGTATGAAATCCAGATCTACAATTTTTACTCCTACTTCTATTCAAACAAAATATTTTCGGTGTAATTTTCTAGAATAAGCGTCAGACCACCCAAGTTGGAAAATTAGAGTCGGCAATCGTGTGAGGCTTACAAACGGTCGAGACCTCGTGATGTTGCATCAGTATTTTCAGTCAAGAAGAACTTGAAGGAAGTTACCTCTTGTGGGTGAAATCCCTGGAAGAGAAAGAATACGAAAATTTGGAGGTTCTCATTTGGTAAAACACGGGAAGATATTACAATTTGACGATGTACCAAGTACAACACGACATCTACTGGATTTAATGTACATAAAACAAAGACTGTATAGACTGTACATAAAATAGAAACATGATATACTGTACGTAAAACAAAGACTGGATATAATGTACATAAAAGAAAGACTGAATATCATCATACAAATCATTATTCATCAGATCGCTGCGATGAGCAGCTACTGTGACATTTAATCAAAAGGCAATTTTAAGAATGACGCAAGCAATACATAGCATGAGGCTTACCTGTATGAGAACATGTAGCGATGAGACACCGCGTCGGAGAGCGGCGTTTCTCTTCGGTAGAAGTGACCGCATCTCGCTGCGATGGAATGGTGTACCTCGTGCTGGCTTCACCAAACGAAATATGAAGGCAGGAAACTTTTGAAATATCTGCGTTCCTTTGCAAGGTTTTCGGTCCTGAAGGATTAATAGACGCAGTGCTTGCATTTGTCTCCTTTGGGTTTTCATTTCTTCGTAAGATCAGCGAGCAAATTTTAACATGACTAGCAAATATTTTACTGTTTTATTCATCATACGAGATGGATGTTTAAAAATTTTCCAGGGTCTGTACTCTTCCTTGAGTTCAAAATTTGTACAACAATGTCCGCCGGGACGAAGCTCATTATTAACTGTTAAAGAAGATGAGATCCGAAGAGGTTTTAACTTTGCATTGAACACAATGGGTTTTCTGAGAGACTTTCTATGAAAATTAATTTCTATTTAATTGACATCGAGAAATAGCAGCATTGTGAAGATACATAGATAAAACAAACGTTAGTCCTTAGGTCATTCAAAATCCTAAAAGTTTGGATCCAGTGCGGAAAGGCCAGATGTCAAGTTTCATGAGCATTGAACTGTTGAGCCAGTTGCAGCTACGGTAAATAATCTTGTCCTGCTTGTATTGATGAAATAGAAAATGTTGCATCTATTGACGGACGCAGCCATAGCAAGCTATTTTCATTCTCTTCAATTTTGCCCCGGTAAAATCTATTTGTAACATTACTCTCGGTGCTAAAAGTGACGTTTTGGTCAGCGCAGAAGTTGCTTTCTGCGCAGATACGAGAAACTGACTTCTGAATTTGTTGATGATTGTTTTCAATTGCAAGTGCTTCATTTTCGTTCAGCATACCAACCTCTGATGATAAATTTTTAACAGCGATATTAACGTTCAAATCAAGCTCATTGGGTCTGGAATTATTTGTGGTTGAATGGTCAGGAATACAAAAGTCAGATTTCGCAGGAGTTAATGAAAGGCTGCTCGTCGATGACAAATAAGGGTCATCTATAGTTTCCATCAAAGTTTCTGGCCACACTGGCAGGTGCGAAGTTTCTCCGTTAAGATAAAGAGGAGATTGTGGAGTAGGAGGTGTGAAGACATCGAGCCGTCTAGCTGGTCCGTCGTCCCAGAACTCAAAGGTCGCACCGTCGATCAAATCGATGGGAAGGTCCTCTGGGATCGACATGAGATCGTTGATGTTGTCCAAATCGGACAGGCCGGCAGCACTTGAGTAGCCGTTCGTCGCTCGACTGCCGCTGCTCTGTGTAGTTAGCATGCTGGCTTCACTGCTTTCAGAGAACTGGTTCTCTAGAGCCCCTGATGGTACATATTGGAAGCTCTCTGCAGAAGGTCCTTGTTTCTGCGGCTGAGATTTCTTAAGCACGATGCTATCCGGCGACAACGGGGGAGTTGTCATAGAGGGGAAATTGTTGCCAGAAGTGATGCTTTCGAAAGTAAATACTCTTTGCTGTTTCGCTTTCGCAGTATTGGACTCCCTCTTTTGTAACTGCTGTAAAGCTCTACTTAAGTTCTCTGACAACACTAGGTTCTTCTCCTTGCTTCTGACAGAATTTTTGCACTTCGCTTTTATTACTTTTGAGCATTCATTAACGCCCCTAAGGGAGTCATCCTTGTTTTTCGAACCAATGTCATTTGTCTTCTCGAATCCGACTGTTCCATTTTTGATAGGTTTCTTCTTGGGCCTGTACTTGTAGTCAGGATACTCCTTCTTGTGCATAAGCTTGAGCTTATCAGCCTCTTCTCTGTAAGGTTTGCGTTGCTCCTCGGTGAGGAGCTTCCATCGTCTGCCGAGCTGCTTGGAAATTTCGGCGTTGTGCATGTCCGGCGCGGCGGCGACGATACGGCGGCGCTCCAACTGCGACCAGACCATGAATGCGTTCATCGGCCGCTTCACGTGGTTGGGCGGGTGCTTCTTCGTCTGCAAAGTGAGAACATGAACTTGAGAACCTCACACTTGTGCTCTCCTTAGGTGTACAAATGAACGGGTTAGAAACCATTTGTAATGACTTCTTTAAGACGCTGTTACGACTGCCTGAATATTTTGATATGGTATACAATCACATGAATTCATTACTTTAAAACCTCAAACTTGTGCTCTCCTTAGGTCTGCATACAAATGAACGGGTTTGAAACCATTTGTAATGACTTCTTTAAGACGCTGTTATGACTGCCTGAATATTTTGATATGGTATACTATCACATGAATTCATTGAATACAATGCTACTTGAAGTCCAAATTTACTGGTCTGCTGAAAGATTTTATTGGCAGATACATTAAACATTAGTACTTTAATTAATATTTGAAGTGAATTAGGATATTAAAAATATCTCAGATTATGATAACCAGCAGCAGAAACGTTATTCAACTCACGTAAATGTGAACAAATAAAAAAAAAGATCAACAATACTTTCGACCTGATATTATAGCCTGATACCTAAATTATTCATTCACTACGGCGAGAAATGATCTTATCATGATGCAAACTAAATAACAGGTGCTGAAGAGAACTTACTGATTTAGCAGTCGGGTATAAACTTGATAGCTGACTGCATTTGCTTAAAATCCGTGGTAACATTTCTTGAGAATTGCATTCGTTAAACATGCGAAATTTATAACCAATTATAAACATTCATTCATGTCTTTTGAAAGACGCTCAGGTAGATGATTACTTCACCTAAACTTGTTTAATTAACGATTGTAAAGCAATCAGACTTGAAAGAACAATCGCGTCAAGGCGCAATTGAAAATAGGGAGTTTGTGTTTCAGAAAATGTTGACCATTGATTATGCAGGTGATGGGATCATATTATTCACAAATCTGAATTTTGCGCTGGTTTCCACGTGCAATCTTTGATTGTGCTAACAAATGTTATTGCGGTGATTTGGTGTGCGGTGAGTACAAGATCTGAGAAAGAATTTTGTGTCTCATAACAGAGATTAGAATCTCCTTTATTAAAATGTTAGTTCTTTAATGTTATTGAATGGATTTTTTTTACAAAACACTGATTATGTTTAGAGAAACTCAATACATTTTAGTGTCAACTTGAATTTAGAAAATATTTGAAGATTTATAAAGATGCATTCTTCAAATACAATAAATTTAGGGATGTTAATTCATCGTTGCCCTAGGAATACTTTCATTCGAGTGTAATTATGCTTTTTTACTCCGGTATTATAGTCCTAATTTCAAGTTTTTACGATTATTTCAGCGGCGAGAGCGTTTTGTTTTTTAAATCGAGCAGTGAGAGAATTGGGCCTTCGTTCTACATTCATGAACGACTCAGAGATGCTTCCTAATAATGCTGAGGAACTATTTTAGCGTCTGCTTAGTTAAGTTAGCTTGTGAAGGAATAGGATTCGCAAGTCGTTGTCGAAAGATTAAAGAATTTGAGTATTTGAAAAAGCTTATATATATAAGTAAAGTCGCGGCTTTTTGTTAAGGGAGAATTCTGGAGCCAGTCTAAAATTTCACACAAAATCGAGATTTTTTAAATGTTTTAATAGTAAAAAGTATAAATTACAAAAACGCTACTCTGCTTCTATTTTTTCTTGCTAAAAATAATACCGTATTCGTTTGCTTCACCCATTTTATGGCTTCGTCCAAATTATTTTTATGTGTCTTAAACCTTTTTATATGTCACATTCTAAATAAAGTAAGTAGAAAAAATATTCAAGAAAGTGACCCAGAATTTAATAACTAATTTTTGAGTATATGAAAAATGTAGCCCTATATGTCTGATGCACTTTTTTATGAAGCTTAAAATGCAATTTTCCAATTGTCTATCTAGGAAAGGCCTTCGACATTAGGGTAAGTCTACTGAAAAATCAAATGCTGCTTTATGATTTCGGCCAGTTATTCTATTGAGCTTTTACTTTCTACTGAAACAATTCACGGTTAAGATCTTTAGTCGGAATTTTCATTGATAAGCTTTTTTCAAAATAAATAATCGAGAATCATTTACGCACTACAGAGAGCAAAATATTTGTAATTTGAGCAAAATATTTGTAATTTGAGCAAAATACTTGTAATTTGAGCAAAATATTTGTAATTTGAGCAAAATATTTGTAATTTCCGCTGCAACCGTTACGTGAGGGACTTAGATGATCTACACGACTAAGCATGTGCTTACTGCTAGATTTAACATAAGTTCTTTTACGCCGTTAAACACTACAAAATTGTTACATTTTGCCAATATTTTTAAAAGCAATGTAACAAACATTAACTCTTGCTTCGACATAAATTTTTAAAACAACATGTGATTTTTGTTAGTTGCTTTCATCTATGGGATTTTTTAGCGCCAATTTAATTTCAACAACAGCTTTGTATTTATTGCTAAGAAAAACGATGAGTCCTCGCAAACAATCAAGTTCAAAAAGCGCGATTATAAACATTTCTGTTTCCGTTTTCGTAGTTTTGACGCTTCCTGAGCTGCTCCTAAAGCCTGACTCACCTTCGTGGCATCGGAGTACGGAGTTTGCGACTCGTAGCTCACGAATGACGAGCCGAAAATCAAGGGCGACCTTCTCTGGTTTCCGACGCTCGGCACTGGAGGAAAACTGGAGTCCTTTGAATAGAAGTCCATGTTGGTGTTCGATGTGTGTATTTTAAGAGTTTTCTGGCTATTGAACCTCAGGTCAAAAAACTGAAGTATTGCGTTACACGGGATTTCAAATTACGGGGCGAATGAAGCTTTTCAGACATGCAGTTGTAGAAGTGATATCATTAACGAAAATACGTTTAATATTTCACTTCTAATAATTGTTTATAGTTCATTATCAACACTCGGTCAATATGATCAGAGTTAAGTTCTTTAATACGAGTTCACACAAGTCTCCACGTGGATGCCTTTGACAGCTTGGCGCCGCGATACCACTAGCAATGCGCTGTGCCAACTGACGGGCACGCCGCGGGTTGCCCTCTTATATACACAAACTCCTAAGCCCCGCCCACCGCAGCGGCCAGTCGAGGTGTGAAGAGTCGGATCGGTAATTAACAAACGGGCAGACCGCACAATTTGGGCTGAACCTACACGCATAATTTAATGATAAACATACATCTAGCCAAGGTCTAAAACTTCTGCGATGATTTATTCAATGTTTCTTTTATTGAGTCACAGATCCAACATATTTCAAACAGGTGCGCTTGAAAAACCTTATCAATTATTGTTACTTCTATTGAGAATTGTGGAAAGTTTTTAGACAACTGGTAACAATAAAACGAACATTATCAAATAAAACTTTTCTGAATTCTGCTCTTTGTTTTTGTTATTCAAGAAGCATTTATTTGTGGAAGATTTTAGAAGTAGAGTTTTGCAATAAAGTATGAGGTATTATAAGAAACGAGGTATACATTTCGGGGGGACCTAGTGCACTCACATTTAGTTATCTTATTGCTCATTGGAACAAAAGTATCCAGAAGCGCCTGTCCTGTCCTATCGGGCTAGCAGGATTTACATTGTTTCCATTTTCTAGTCTTGATCCAATCTTTTCAGCTGTAAAACGGTCAAGGAACGAATGGTTAATTTCACACAACTTTTTCTCACTTGAATGTAGAGCACTAATCTAGAGGGGCTAGGAAAAACTAAGAAGAATATTTCTTATTTTTTCAGTTACGCATTCTGAAGAAAGTATATTCAACAAAATAAATACATTATTCACAAATAAATCGTTATTCTCATTTTTGTTGGTACACATGAGGCTATATGAGACCATCGTGCCTGTTGTAAACGAGTGTGTGTGTGTGAGTGCATGTGTGTGCGATGTGTGTGTATATTGTATTCATGCTAAATTTTGTCAGTAAAGTAGAGTTTGACTCTGATGAATGCTTCGCGAATTGCGAATTTAAATTTTCTTGAAAGACTAATTCTAGATAATGAAGGCACGAGTGAAAATATACTCATTTCTTGAATAAAGTCTCTAGTCTACCCAAGTATGGCCTAATTCCGAGCTCTCTAACTGCTTATAGCGAAGAGAATTGCGTCCATGTATGGTGTAGTGCATTGTAAACATGTATGGTGTAGTGCATTGTAGCCATGTATGGTGTAGTGCATTGTAGCCATGTATGGTGTAGTGCATTGTAACCATGTATGGTGTAGTGCATTGTAACCATCTATGGTGTAGTGCATTGTAACCATGTATGGTGTAGTGCATTGTAACCATCTATGGTGTAGTGCACTGTAACCATCAATGGTGTAGTGCATTGTAACCATCTATGGTGTAGTGCACTGTAACCATCAATGGTGTAGTGCATTGTAACCATCTATGGTGTAGTGCATTGTAACCATGTATGGTGCAGCGTATTGTAACCAAGAATGGTGTATTTAACCAAGCATGGAGTATTGTAACCAAGTATTTTGTATTGATTACCAAGTATGGAGTTTTGTAACCAAGTTTGGAGTATTGTAACCAAGTATGGAGTATTGTAACCAAGTATGGAGTATTGTAACCAAGTATGGTGTATTGTAACCAAGTATGGTGTATTGTAACCAAGTATGGTGTATTGTAACCAAGTATGAAGTATTGTAACTATGTATGGCGTATTGTAACTATGTTTGGTGTACTGCATTTTAACTATGTATGGTACAATGTATTGTAACCATGTATGGTACTGTGTATTGTAACCATATATGGTGTATTGTAACCATGTATGGTGTATTGTAACCATGTATGGTGCAGCGTATTGCAGTCAGGTGCCGCCTAGTTCAGCCAGGTTATTGTACTTCAGTTTCAGGTCACTTTGTCCTGTCGTCATTGATCAGTTGCATGTGATCACCAGTCCACAACCTGCCGCCGTGCATCACTGGCAGGAAGCGAGAGCAGCAGGCTGTTAAGAGTTCTCAGTAACCAGTAGAAATTTAACTCTTTAACGCCCTGCAGGACTACACGGTGCTTTTTTTAATAACTTTAATATATTGTATTTTTTTCTTAGTTTTATTTCCTAATGTGTTCTTTGAAGTTCACAGCCGAGTGACGGCTCCTTCCTTTATGTGATGTCAGCACCCGTTTAATGATGGTGATTGCAATATGCATAATATTAGTATAAAAATGCTGATAAAGAGTTTTCCAGCCCAAAGTAGTCATGTCTTTAAAAAATTGTGCATAGAGACATATTTGTTTACGGCGTACTCATATTGGACCAGAAAGACTTCTAAACTGATGATGTCAACTCCTATTTGGAGAAACTAGGCTCAAAAGGGTATTTTACATTACTCTAGTTTCATTACTGAAACTTCAAGTAATGATTGTTTGGCTATGAAACATATACATTGGAAATCTCGCCGATGGTAAATTATTTTCATTTATAAGTGCGTTGTTCATCAATCACTCGGATCAAGGCTGTTGTTTGGTTTTATTTACCAGCAAATCGTGCATTTCGTGGAGCTCTAAACTCTCAAACTTAAAGATGACAATCACCGGTTGGTTGCGGCCTCTCGTAGCTTGAGATATTGTTCAATTCTCAAAATACATGTATTGTATCTCTAGCTCGTCTTCAATTTATCAACACCTCATACCCAAGAAAATCAAATACAGCTCCAGTGTACGTACATTCAGTTTCCGTGCAGTTTTTTTATATGTAAAAGTATGCTCTCGTATATATTCAGTGTTGCTTGCATATATCCTGCATTCTTGTGGTCTTCTGTTTATTTGCTGCCCAATTCCTACATTCTTTCTTCATCTGTTTTTTCCCATTACTGTTCAAATTCTTTTACCTTTTGCCTTCCATCGACACTCGCATCTTTCACGTAGTTATGTTTTATTTCCTTTACGTCCTGCCTTCTACTACTTCCTATTTTTGATCGATAACAGCTGGTATTAACGTTCAGTAATAGTCCAGGAAAGCTCTCTAGCTTCTTCCTCTTTTATTTCTTGTCGATGTCAAGTGTTTGCGTTTAGTATTGACGAAATCAGGTCTTAGTTTTTTTAGTATCTATGATCCTCACACGCTTAGAAGCTCGTGCTTTTTGGTAAAAATGCATCGAGTCGCATTAAATTATGAAAAATACCTCCTTAGTGCTGTCTTTCAACAAACAAAGTGTTGTCTTAACAATTCGCTTCAGTGATCTAGAACTATGTAGGTAGGGAACGAAGCCATATAGTCAGAGTAAACCTATGAATTGCGACAGTAAAAGGAGAGTTTCATAATATTTTAGAATTCCTACCTTTATTATTGAGTCAAAAATCTAAATCCCAGGATGCAAAATTGTCAAATCAATCGAGTACTTATTTTTTAATCAGAATTCGCAATAAATATAACTCAGATACAACTGGTGAACAAATTTCAACTAATTTGTAATACAATACTCTGTTATAGCGCCTTATTAACACTTTGACCGCAACGTGAGCCACCGGTGGCCATGGCGGGGATTTTATAATGCTGCTGACCGACCGGTAGTCACAAACTCAATTTTCAAAAATAATTAAGATAATTTAAATGAAGGCACGACCCAGTTTATGTTTGCATTTTTCAAAATTGCTTACTACAATGGACTTTAAATTTGAGATGAATAATGAACTTCAGTTTAACCAATTACATTCAAGGTGTACATTTGATCCTCATATATTAATTAAAAAATTTTATTATTAATAAAAAAGCTGCTCGTGGCATACCTCCCACCTTGCATTGTGCATGCCCCCATGTGGGTGCCTGCGTGTTGCAACCCCACGCTGTGCAGCTGCCAACCAATCCCGAGCTGGCAAATGGCGCTCCTCTCAGCCAATCACCTATGAGGATTAAGTTTAATTTCAAATTTAGGTTTAGCACACAATCAGTAAAAAAATACAGCTCGCTTTGTGAATTATTAAGGGCAGGGTTTTAAATTTACCCAATCTGAAACGAAAGTTCCAGACATACTTGAGTTTCTTACCCGAAGAAAGTTCAATGAACTTCTCGCAATTATCTCCGTTTTTAGGTTCGTATTTGTTCATAGCGTAGAAGGATGTTAATTTCTCTAGCGCGATGTTGTTTTGCAGATTGCTACTGAAAGTAATATCAACGGTGAAAATCATTATCACTATGTACACATATATCTCCCAATTTTGGGAACAGCGACTCCAGAAATCACTTCGTACACGCGTTGTTGAATCTCCGTTCACTGAATTGATAAAGTGTCTAATACTCAAAAGCGTTTTATTTTAAACTTACTTATTGTGCACCTGTATGATACTGACAATGTTGAAGTATCAACATTCCTAAAGCTTCCACAACAATGCAGGCAAGATAACTATGAATTTTTAACTAATTTCAGAAATTTCCAGCAAGAGATTTAGAGCATGAGTCTAGTTAAGACACCAAAAAGCTCACCAATAGTGAAAGAAACTTTTGGTCTCGGTCTGATTGTGAATTAAAACATAAAGTTATCGAGGAAAGTTTTTTGCAAGGTTTCCAATCTTGAAATTACAGATACTAGAACGATCTTTAGAAACATTTTTTTTAAGGACTCATATTTCGGTGAAGGCTTATTTAGAGAAGTGGTGATACCTGATGGAAAATATTTGAGGTAATGTGAAGAAGATCAGCTGCATCCACAACACAAAGTGTCATGGCTTCCGGCACTCTCTGACGTAATGAAATTTTCACTTGATTTTAAAGAACAATGATTTCATGTATAAATAACGCTGTTCCACTCACTTGTGTCTTATTATTAAAAAAAAGAGCTGCGTAATGCTGGATAAAAGCAATGGCTTGATAAAAAGAGTGTAGTCCCTCTCTAAAATCGTGTTGCACTGACTGTATAAACTAAATGATTATGATAACTACAGTTATTGGAAACATTTTTGTCGCAGCAGGAGACCAATAAAGCATTGTCAAGTTTGCCTTCATACCGAGAGAGAAAATTGTCTGAAAATTTACGATTGAATAGGAGCCGCGATCGCAACCAAAAGTGAAGGTTGCTCACCCTTGTCTAACTTTTTCGCCGCCTGCAGACATGTTTTTCGCCGCCCAAGTAATTAAATCACTTGGGTAGCGAAAAACATTCATACTCCGGCGAAAAAGTTAGACTGGGCAGGTTGTACCCATGAATGAAGGTAAAAACATACGTTAATCGAAATATTTCTTTTTTCTATTTTTGTTGATTTTTTTATAAGCTGTGCATTGCATACGTACTTCTTGCCTGCTGTGTGTCATTATTACACGTATTTTCTTAATTATCACTCATTGATAGAAGTTTCAACTTCTATACTCGCGTTTCGTTACGACTGATCTTAAGACCAACATCCGTGGTGTATTATTTCTTAAATCCACATTATAGTATTGCTATTATCCGCACTGGTCTTCCTATTCACATGCACCTCTTGAGAATTTACTATAATAACGTTATATTATAATTAATCATTTTACCCATGTCTGAATATTCTTAGAAATTTTGTGTGTGTGATGACTCTTCTGTTCAATTTCATGAGCATATGGACATTAAATTACTATTTTTACCTCGATCATTAGAACTTCATATAAAACTATTTTGAGACAATACAATTTTGTATTTATGGGATAACCAACAACGTGCTTTTCCTTAACTTGCTATACGCTTGTTTTTCACGGACGCTTGCCGTCACAGCAGTTACTACATTAGAATGAAGGTTATAGCTAAAAAATCGCTTTAAAAAACACCTCTGTTAAAAACGAAATTTTCGACCCCTAAGGTCGATTATTAGGAAATATAATTTAGAAATATGATTAGGAAATATCATTAGGAAGTATCGTCAGAAAATATCATTAGGAAATATCATTAAAAAATATCATTAGGAAATATCATTAAAAAATGTCATTAGGAAATATCGTTAATAATTATCATTAGGAAATATTATTAAGATATATAATTAAGAAGTATCATTAGGAAATATTAGGATATATCATTAGGAAATATTATTTGGAAATCTCATTAGGAAATATCATAAATAAATACCGTTATTAAATATCATTAGGAAATGTCATTAAAGATACAATTAGGAAATATCATTAAGAAATATTATTAGGGAATATCGTCCGGAAATATCATTAGGAAATATCATTAAGAAATATTATTAGGGAATATCATTCGGAAATATCATTAGGAAATGTCATTAAGAAATATCATTAGGAAGTATCGCCGCTGAGCCAGATGGTCCCTCGTTGTTGCCCTCTGGCGCTACAAATCTGGAGATTGGGACGGCCCTGTCATCGCGGCGATGTTGATTACTTTACACACAAGTATATCTTCTAACAATCAACGGAAATAAGGCCGGTCAAATGAGATTAGAATATACAACTAAGGTCAGAACGTTTTATTTTAGGTAGAATGTCTTTTGGAAATAAAAACGGTCCGGAGAGGTCTGATTGTACTGCCTGCACGGCCAACTGCACCAGCGAATGGTAAAAAAATTTAGTACTTTTTTAAAATTACACTCTTGTAAATTCATTGGTAAATCCTCTATTAGGTGTTCGTGATTTTTTTCTCACAGTTATTATAGAAAAATGCTCAACCGTAGTGCGTGAAGCAGAGCTCGATCACAAGGTGTTGATAGAAACCTTCCCTGTCCTTCAAGTTTTTATATCACTTCACATCTATCTAAGATAAGGCTTAGTCAGTTCTATAAATTTCACTCGTTCACACCGCTTTCTATGTACTGTTGCAGAGTTAATTTGTGAAGTATTTTTCTTTCAATACATCGACACGAATTCTTATGTCTTCTTTCGGCATGAGTTAACTAAGCGATAGTGCGTTGCTGTCTTGCTCAGAGTGAGCTCTGACATCTCAGATAATGTACATAAATGATAAAAATAATAAAATGCCAAATATTACACTGCGCAATTATTTTTAGTTTCCTTCGCTTTGCAGTACTGGTTCATTGAAAAACTCCAATATTACTCTAATAATTACTCTGATCCAACATAATTGCAACTCAGGCAGTATTCATGAAAAAATCCCGTTTTGCTCCGATTTTGTAACACTAGCCATTGAGCTGAGTTTCTTCTATTCGTTATATTTTTTTAACTTTTTGTTAACACGTCAATTGAGCGAGCTCTTCTTTAGATTTGTTCTACGTTTTTCCTACGGCTTGTTGCATGTTCATTAAAGATTGTCTTCAGCTGACAATAACGTAAGGGAAGTTCAAGATATTTGTTTTGAATTAGTTTTCTTTCTTGGCATTCTGTGCGCATGTTAAGCTGGTTTTTTAAAGTTCACTAGCACAAGGAATTTCTCAGGAACTGCCAAAATTTGTGTCTGATAGAAATGGAATTCACAGCAACCATCGCTGTGCTTGCCAAAATGTGCTCCAGCACTTGACGACTCTCGAAGAGGGGGAATTCATAAAATTTTGATGACCCTTTGGGTGGTCCTGGCAATGCATCGTGGAGCCGGTAATACATTTTGCTTTAATCTGTTTTTATTTGGGAATAAATACTCTTTTTTCCGCAGTCACTCTTCCAAAATGGTTGTCCCAGATCCCTGATAGCTTTTGGTTGTACTCTCGAGTGACTTTTTTATTTAGCGTTGCGAGTACGGTATGATGTCAGTAGCTAACATTTATGAACAGCACTGAACAACCATTTTAATATTTATACAGAAATACTACGTAGAATGGAATACTAATTTTCTGTTTCTACAACCATGAATAAGATTAAGGTTTGAATATTCTGTCATTCAAAAACCCTGAAATAAATGTAGTTTAATCATCAAAGACAATCTCCATGAAAAATTGTGCAGAGACGAAAGCTAATCGGGCACAGAAACATCACTTTGCGCCGCCCATAATTTTGCTCGCTGGGTGCCGGTCTGCTCGAGTGAATCATCTCCCGCCGCGAGCGCAGAGCCGCGCTGTGGGGTATGGGTGTGAGTCATGGAAATACCCCTTCCTCAGCGGGTCGTCTTTTTCCTTTCCGACGCAGTTTTTACGGACGAAGATTGATGTATGATCATAATCAGCCCTTCAAAAGTTTGCTACAAGAATACGGTTGTTAACTATGTAAACGGACAGTCGCGTACGTATATTTCAATGTTATTTTGAAACACGTAATGTCTTCCTCAGTGAGTTGTCTTTCTCTTTCCCGAAGCAGTTTTTACAGACGAAGTTTGATGTGTAGCCAAAATCTGCCCTTCAATAGTAGCTGCAAGAATACTGTTGTTAACTATGGGAACGAACAGTCCCGTATTTCTGAAGGTAATTTTGAAACACTAATATGTTCCTCAGCGAGCTGCCTTTTTCCTCTTCAACCCATATTTTTCTGAAGAAGATAAATGCATGATCAGAATAAAGCTTCTCAAAAATACGCTGCAAGAATACGGATGTTAAATATGTGAACGAACAGCCTCGTACTTCTGAAGGTTATCTTGAAACGAGTAGTTTTTTCTGTATATTTCTGTAAGAAAAATGTTGTTCCGATGCCAATGACAAAAAAAAAACTAAATAAAAATCAAACTTGCGACGAAATTCTTTGATAGAAAATTTACTGTAAGCTTAATTTCCGAGCATCGACTTTGTTTTTCTAAATGCGACAAGGAATGACTTCTTGGTGAAACAGTGTCGTAAATATTTTTTCATGTGAAGCTGACGTAAAATTTCGTGAAAATACAGCTACAAATCTAAAATATTAATTAACACCACCCATTAACTTTTATAAATCTGCATCTAAGTCTCACTGATTAGGCCTCTCGTGCTTTTGTGCAGAAAATTTCCAACAATTGATTTTGTACGCTTGAATACCTTATGTATTTGTAACATTAAGCATTACCTACAAAAAACAGTTTTCATGATGTTAAATATCACGAAAATCCTTGGTCTGTGTGTACTGTACGTATGTTTATGATAATTACTATAAAATATTTATGAATATTGTTAGTAAACCAATGAATAAAACAATTATTTATCCAAGTGCTCAACTTTATTAAAAAATAATCTTTCAAATAGAAAAAGGATATATTTTCCTTAGGCGGCAATAGTTTTCTTAGCTCTCGTCTTAATCCACTGAAGGGATATTTCATAGGCAATGATTTTAGGGTAGTTTATTCTGTACTTCTTACCCTAGGGGGAGTGGTGACCCCAAGGAGAATGAAATACATCATTCCTTCAGGGGGAATAACGTTACGTTACCACAGCAACAGACGAGCTTCTGGGCATTTGCCTCCTTTCTGTTACTGTGCCACTTTTGCTATCACTTCTTCGGATTTTCTTCCTCTTTTATTTTTAACACTGCTTCTCTGCTGAGGGTATCTTGTGTGGGAACAGACCTTGTGTGGAGGTTACGCGTTTTCTATAGTCCATACGAAATGGTCCATTTCCCTCTTCTGATGATATATCTTTGCAATAGAAATGAAACCTTAAACATACTACCATGCTACTAAACAGTTTAGTTCTCAACTCTTGCTAACCATTGATTACGCTTATCAAGGCACTATACAACTTGTGTCTATAGAACAGCTCAGCTGGGGTGTGTAGAGCCCCAGCTCCCATCTGGCCACGTTAACGGTAATATGATTGTTATTAGCATCTTGTCGTATCTTATCGTATTTTAAAATTCCTTATAAATACATTTGAATTTATATGAATTATTAAAGTTTGAATATGAGATTCCTCCAAAATTCGCATTCTGAAAATATTTACACAGACTCCGCCCGTTATTACACGTAGGTTGTATAATTTTGGAATAACTCTACGGATATTGAAACAAACATTTAAGTATCTTTTTACTCGATTGTCTTAGTGAAGTAGTTGATATTTTCTTTTTCAATTTCACTATATCAAAAATAACAAAAATCAATGTCCTTCCAAAGTATTATTACTTTTCAGTAAAAAAGATAGATTTATTGCTGACCTGGAAATTAGAGTAATTAATATTAGGAGTTTGCAGATTAAGTTCTGTATTTCTTATTAAATTCATTCTTTAAGAAATTGTCTGAGGTAGCATCACTGTTATATCATCACTGGTAGCATCACTTCATCACTGTTATATGGCAAGTACACATTTAACAACTTATTGGTCATCAAAAACAATGAAATTCGAAAATTTTTATTAGACAATGCAACAGTGATTTGATGCATTCATTCACGGATTTACGGAAGCTAATTTTAAATAAATAGGGAGAAGTATTTCATA
The DNA here is from genome assembly GCA_030386875.1 of Morinoia aosen. NCBI lineage: Eukaryota > Metazoa > Arthropoda > Malacostraca > Amphipoda > Talitridae > Morinoia > Morinoia aosen. The sequence continues at coordinate 27,078,587 of CM059563.1, forward strand.
GCTACAAGTCGGCTAATGATTCATGTAATATTTCATAAAATTGAAAAAACTATGACCTTTTCAGACTAAGCCATTCTTTTCACGGCCAGTCTGAGGTACTAGAATAACTGCAGCCATATCGTATATAGCACTTTTTCTTGTCATTATAATTACTGGTTAGACGTGAAGGAGGCACACCAAAGCCTCACAAGCTCTCTGTTGCCTGAGACTGTTATTTGAACCAGATACTTAAATCCAACCCCTCCTGGACATCACACTGCTACATCGTCTCATGAGTTCGGGAGCTGCAGAGCCACGAAGCTCTTTAGTATTCTCGGTACCGGAGGGATTTGCAGTCACATACATAAATTCCCCTTCTTTTTATGCATTGAACACAGACTATATTCGTACCCCTCGAAAAAGACTGTAATCCCTCACTATGACATCGGTTACAGTGGTTTATCAAAAACTGTTGGTGTGGTGTGGCTTGTGCTCACGGTAGAGGAAACAAGGTAGAGTCATTTCTGTTATAAAAAATACACCTCCTCTTGTTCGGCTACCCGATAGAAAAGCTTTATTTCAAACCAAATTCATGACGTTACTAAAACGCCATGTCGTTAGGCCAATAGTGGAGGCAGTTTTGGGGGTAGCAGTGCTACCAGATGAAATATGAGCGCTGCTAATGGTTCCTTGTCGTGACGTCAGTAAAACCACACCGTCAACGAAAAAAAGACTGGTTTGAACCTACCTTGTTTCCTCTACCGTGCTTGTGCTCCGTGTGATGGGGGTGCAGCGAAATTCTCTGCATCATTGTAAGACTGACTGATATAACTCAAAAATTTAAAGTATAGAGTTACAATGCTTATAATAATACTGAATTAATTCTGCGTCTTTTGGCAATAATGACGTAAGTCTAAATGCATTTTTAGCAGAGAGATGACGTTGATTAATTTGCGTAAAATTACTAAAGTTGTATGACTTAGATACTTCAAATGTTTCTCCTGAGAAATCACGAAATTTGAGTTACGACAGTCTTTCAATGATGTAGCGATGTTTTTCGATTCAAATATATTCCAGCTTGGAAAGTTCCTCGCTTGTGGTAAACTGGATACGTAATATAGATTAAATCATGCACATCGCAGCTCTGGAGCCCAAAGCCGAGATGTAACTTGATTAGTAAATAAGGTCATTTCTCTTTTCATTTGATACATACTGCATAAAATTAAGAGCATTGCTTTCAGTTTATTCATGTATGGAGAAAAACTTCTGGAATAGAAGTACTTCAAATTATTTTCACAATACAATAGGATTTCACTAACATCTGCCGACAGTCATAAAAATTTCTGTTTTGAAAAAGTGTTGTCACTGGAGGTCAATGATTTTAATTGCAACTCTGTACGTACGTTCTGAATACGCTTGATTCATCAACAAAATACAAAACACATCTTTCAGAGTTCATTGGAAATACGAATTTCTGTTACTTCTTCCCCCTCGAGTAAAATATTATCTCGGAAACCAGAGAAATGGCAACAATTATTTAATATCAATAATTAAACAATTATTTGTTTACAATAAGTTTATGCCCCAGACATAACATGCAACGCTATACAGCTGCAGCATCAGTTTCATCAGGTTTAAGCATACCCACAGCAAAACTCTCAGTACTTTCATAATTCTAAACGAACATCATTTTCGCAGATGTTGAATGCTCATAGAATGAGTGTCCTAAGAAAAAACGCCTTGTCCTGCCCTGATCAAACGCTCTCAGTTGTCAAGGCTGGCTTGAGACGCCCTTTTTGTGCGTTGGTTGACGCGTTTCCTGAGCCTAAATTCCTGTGCCATGAGGCGTACCGCCTTAGCGCAGCCACAGCGCAGCGCGGGGCAGCGGCAGCGCAGGGCCGGTGACCTTGGCGACATGCGCCCGCCAGGCTCCGTGTAGATGGCAACCTCATCTGTGTCATGAACTGTTGCAGGGCTATAATGTTCCCCGTAGTAAATGATGGTTTATCTTATTCAATCTTGATTTCAATTGGATTTAATTTGCACTTCATTTATCCGAATGATTTGTATTAAACGGAGCGCGCTCATTTTGACTAATGTTATTTTTTAAAATTATTTATGTTACAGAGAAATCTTAAAAAATTGCGGAAAGATATCCCTGTTGCAGATATTTTTAATTGCGGAAAAAATTTTCAATAATTAAATTATGAGATGTAAAAAGTGACATAATAGGGAGATGTTCTTGATTTACACTTTCAAAACGCAACCGTGCAGTATCAGTGCGCGCGTCGTGAAATTTCGGCATAAGAACATAATGTTTCACGGGCACTGTTATATACCACTTTTATAATACCACTGTTATAATTGCACTGTCATATTTGCACTTTTATAATTGCGCTGTTAAAATTGCACTGTTATAATTGCACTTTTATAATTCCAATGTTATAATTGCGCTGTTATCATTGCACTTTTATGATTGCGCTGTTATGATTGCACTTTTATAATTGCACTGTTAGAATGGCACTTTTATAATTGCACTGTTATAATTGCACTTTTATAATTGCGCTGTTATAATTGCACTGTTACAATGGCACTTTTATAATTGCACTGTTATAATTGCACTTTAATAATTGCGCTGTTATAATTGCGCTGTTATAATTGCACTGTTACAATGGCACTTTTATAATTGCACTGTTATAATTGCACTTTTATAATTGCGCTGTTATAATTGCGCTGTTATAGTTGCGCTGTTATGATTGCACGTTTATAATTCCACTGTTATAATTGAGCTGTTATAATTGCGCTGTTATAATTGCACTGTTATAATTTCACTGTTATAATTGCACTGTTATAATTGCATTAACTGTTATCATTTGGGAAAAAATTCCATTTTTGCTTATCAATCGTATAAATGCAACTTAGGATAAGTTTAAATCTCAAAACTGAAACCTTACACTGATGCAAAGGAAACTAGATTTGTTTCGCACGAACAAGGATGTTATGACTATCTGATTCTCAATGGGCATGCGTGTTAACCTACTTGATAAAATAACAATTTACCACCCATATTATTCGTCTTTCAAAATTAAGTAATATTTCTGTTCAGTTCTGCTTCAACCATGCGTGGCACTCTGCATAAACCTGCGAAATCATTCGTATCAACACCAAACACGCGCAACGTTTCCGAACCATCCCGCACCGTCTCTGTTGTGCGCATGTAGCGCAGGTGCTATGGGCGTGATTCAGAGCAAGTTTTTAGCAGAGGAGTGGTTTATTTATCCCCTAGGAGTGATTCATAGGGTCTCCCGGCAGTTCTTCCCATCCCTTCTACGTGTGCACTCTTTTCCCATCTGCGTGTGCATGCCGCAGCTGCACGTACTCTCTCTGCAGGCAGCAAAAGAAACGCTGCAGCAGCGTCCTCCAATCAAATACAATCCTCCAGCGTCCTCCAATCAACTCCAGCACGCAGTGAGCGCCTCGCTACTACTTAAATGCCTCGCTTATGAAAGAAATAATTGCACTGATTTTACAGAATGGTGTAGCTGATAGTTAATAAATTCAGTTCAAAAATTGAATGAAAGAGCAAGTTTATGCGGTAACCTAATTTGGGAAACGCTTTCTGATTGCATCTACTCTAACGTTCATTGGAAATGCTCGCAAACTAATTATTTTTCACTTTCTGTGGTTCATCATTTATTAAAGCTTCATATAATGTCACATTGAACTGAGAACTTATCTAAAAGCCACATTACTTCTCTCAAACAATTTCATTTATACCAATTTCTGGACAGAAATGACACGAACAAATTTAATTATATGTTAATAGTTTTGCTTCTAGATATTTTTCCCATTGCCTCTAACGGCCGTCAAAAAATCAGATTTACCCTCTATCATTCATCACAAAGTATTTAAGAGATATATGAGTTAACATAACATATTCACCAGCCGGTGATTGACCCTGAAATTGTGAAACAACCAGGCTTTAAAAATATCCTCAAGAGCCAGCCTTGTATTACAAAAAGAAAACGGACATAATTTCCATTGTGTGATCTAATTTCATTGCAGGGAGAACCCAGTTATTTTGAACGAAGATTTGTCTTCTTTTAGCAATCTATTTCGATCTGGGCCAAGTTGCTCAGGTGAATCACGAGCGGAAAATTCGTGAATGTTATTCTTAAAACCTACCAAGTTTTCCCCAGTCCTAAACTTATTGCCTTGAAAGTAGCGGGCACAAGACAGTTAATTAGTTCGCTTGAGATGAGAACTGCGGGCTACGATCTCGCATGTCCCACCTGAGGAACCGACGCTCAGTTTTTACAGGCAAAGACACACTTGTTCCTGAGTTGAACAGAAGACGACTTATGCATGGAGAATGCGGATCCGTCGGCATATATTTAACAAAGGGTGTTTTTTTTTTGTTCTTTATTTGCCCTCCACGCATACTGCAATGGCTTTATTCTTGGCTACAAACACGTGCGCCAATTCTAAAAATGCTTCTTTGCGTTATTTTTGTAACGCAAGGAGTGCTTGTTGGGTGAGGCGTAGCGTTTAAGATACACTGCTAATCTTCAACATTTCGACCACATATTTCAGTACGAACAAATGGGTTAAGCTATATGATTACGACATTTTAATTTTATTCGTTTACAATTGGCAAAATTAGTGAAATTTTTTTAATTTAGCAAAAGTATAAAGCCAAGTCGACCTGGTAACGAGATGTTCAGTGAAAGTTTAGTTGTTTATACAACTTAAGTCTCCAACAATTGAAAAAGTCGGAAGATTTATAAGATTCATTTACCACAGGCGTTTGCATTGCTTCAAGTATGACATGAGAGTGTACTTTGCATCCTACAGTCAATAATGTTCATTGTGGTCCGCATAATCTACTGGGCTTCTATGGCAGCCTAACATGAGAAGATCAAACTCTACATACAGTAACTTAGTGCTTACTTATGCTTCTAACTTAGGACTAGTTATGGATATAAGACAAATGTGCTAATGTCAAGTCGAGTACGGGTGCAGTTTGATATTCTTATCAACATTTTTCATCATCGTTTGTCTCATTAGTTTTATTTTATGGTACTGATGATTCTTGAAGAAAGAAATCAGTTTATCGAAAGTTATGTAAGAACTCAAACACCGTGTGTTTTTATTTAAGTTTCAAATGAATAATACGATTTTAGAAACCATTTACATTCTAAAAATTGTTCGACTACTGCATCTCATTTTGGTTTCGATTTTCAGACTCTTCATGTCCCGGAAGAACAATCTTCAATTTAAGGTGAGCAATTTTCATAGAGAAAATTAATCGAAAATTCGATAAGAGAAAATTTACAATTAGAGCGAATCTTATCGGCGGCTAAAAGTAAGTTTTTTGGCCTGATACCTTAAAATGGAAAATGAATTACTGCAAAAATTAGAAACTTAATTGCTATGAAATCATTATGTTATAAGTTTCGAATTTATTAAACTTCTTTGCGTTAAAACTTAAAACGGTATTAAATGATAGTTTCTGACGTTTTTCTAATATCATCAAGAGCTTTATAGTAGAAAACGAGTTATTTAAATATTGAATGAATAAAATTTCCCTAAACATGAAACTTTAGAATAAAAAGGTTTCATCGTTCGATCTGCCCTGATGATCAGGCGAGACCGTCAGAGCACAAGGATGTCTACCCGGGAGCTGCCGACGTCCCATATAGCTGTGTTATGCATCGCAATATATTTTATTTATTACATAGAATTTAACATAATATTACATTGTAATTAGTTGGGATCCCGCAATAACATCGATTTATGACATGAGAATTAACATAATATATCATTGTAATTGAGTGGGATCACGCAATAATATCTGTTTATTACATTTGAATTAACGTAATATGATATTATAATTAATAGGCGGCGTGAACTTCCTCAGCTCATGGAACTTGAAAGATTTAAATCATTTTGAAAATCAGTAAATTTTAATTATAGCGACAAGCTTAGCTCGTATCCTTTATATGTTGCTGTACCTTCGCATTTCTTTTTTAGTTTCCATTCATTAGTTTAAAAATGAATTCGATCTGATTTCCATTATTGAAACCTACATTTATTTTTGACTTGGCAGTATGACCGAAAATAAGTAGTATATTACTAAGATTTAGTATATTACTGAAGTGCAGAGACATGTTACTCATGCGTTCTCACCGTTCTATCAACAGTAATGCTACTGAAAGTTTCACATAATTTGCAAACTATATTCGTTCAAGCAATGTTATTACCTTGCTCGGATTGACAGAATTCAGTGAATGAATCATGCGATTTTCGCCTTCTTTAACCGCAGCACTTGATTAAGATCACCGGCTTCATCACTCAGTGACCACCGCCAAAATCGTCGGTTTTACCAGTGAGTTTGTTATGCGAGATCTCACCGATGAGGTCCCAAACCTCTCTCTCACTCATGTCCCCACAACCTTCTGCTAGCGGGCAGTACAAGAACTTGTACCCGTACGGCGACCCCGCCAGCAGGTAGACATTGAAGAAGAAAGCTGTCATGGTGAACACGATGACAAGGAGTCGATCCAGAGCTCTAGACACGAACTGCCACTCGCCTATGATACCGTCGTTCTTCTCATTCTTCAGGCGGTGGCTGTCTTGCTTCTCGTACAGCGACGCCAGTTTCTCGGCCGCGCGGCAGAAGCGTCGCTCATACTCGTCTGTGGAGCATACACTTACAGGCTTTAGAGCTAATGTGAAGCATTTATCTGTTGTAAGTTGAATGCATAAGTGAGCGTATGTTTATATTTGTGAATGTCAATGTGCATACGCTTGTTCTTGGATGCGTGCGTGTGAATGTACGTGTTTGAGAGCGTGCCTAACTGCTTAAAAGGCTTGTCTGCCTGCGTGTCTTTCTGTGCGGCAACGAGAAATTGGACGAATAAAACTCCTGGCAAGTTATGGCCCAAAAATTGTTTTCTAAAGTAACTCAAATATCCTAAGAGCAAGATTACGATAGAAAGAAAGTGTGACAGGGAAGCCTTGTATGCAAAATACAGCATGAGAACACATCTCCTGCGGACGGAGCGCGGACACTTGGTTACCTTGTCAAAGAGGCGAAAAGGAAGCAAATGTCTAAAGTTTCGAAATGATGGCACGCAAACGACGGTTCACAATCATCTAAAATGGAAGGGAAGCTGAAATCAGTACACGGCAGGTGCTCTGGAATTCGGTCGCTATATTTGACGGCAAACAATAAACTCGTTCAATTTTTGCTAAAGAAGATTTACGAGCTAGAATGATATGGAAAAGCATAAAAGAATAAGCTTGTAAATGTAAACAACCCATTGCACATGGGGCGATGGAGCAAGTTTATCTTCATTATCTGCAATCAATTACGGAAGAGAGACTTTGATAAAATATTTTTGAAACGAACAATTGAGAAAAAATATGAAGAGAACATTTCAGTATCATAACTTCAGAAGATCATTGCGATTGTTGTAGATACATATCTGAGTGTCCTAAAATTAAGCGAATTTTGTAAAATATCATCAATAACTTGAAATTATTTGTTGTGAATGATCAACGTTACAGTACCCTTGAGCGGCGCCTCGTGGACTTTATCTTTGGTTTTGGAGAATAGATCTTGCACGTGGCCTGGCAAATCTGTTTTCCCGATGTCGAACTCTTCGGGCTCACTTTTTGTCTGCCCAAGAGTGTGTGCCTGAAAAGTATGAGTGAGTTGAATAAAGGCACTCCTGAGTTACTCCACCAAATTATTATAACACGCTATGTTCATATTTTGACCCACGGTAGAGGAAACAAGGTAGGGTCATTTCTGTGAGAGAAAATACACCTCCTCTTGTTCGGCTAGCCAATAGAAAGGCTTTATATCAGACAAACTTTATGACATCACCAAAACACCTCGTCGTTAGGCCAATAGTGGTGCCCGATTTGAGAGTAGCAGTGCTACCACATGCAATATATGTAAGCACTGCTATTGGTACTTTGCTAAAACCACGCTGCCAACGAAAAAAGACCTGTTTGAACCGACCTTGTTTCTTCTACCTCGGTATAAGTTAGAGTGTGGTTTTCCAGTTCCTACGTAGTATTTATTTCCAGCTCTATTCCTTCAATGAAAACTTTGGCAAGTGCCTGGCCAGACAAAAAACAAAGCATAGAATAATGAAAACATTTTTGTGAGACGATGTAATGTAGTTTACGTCGAATTAAATGTCATTTAACTATGAATGTAGTTAGAAATGGTTCAAAATTACTTTTTCCCTCAAGAAAAATTTATTCGCCATAGAATAAATAAATTTGAAGCATAATTAATAGTAGAAAACATCTACTCTACTTTTCAATGCCAAAAAATTGTTTTAACGCTGATTTCTTTTTGCTTAAATCTAATTAACATAAATATTTTTCAGTGAGTTCGAAAAATTTTTCATTTTATAAATTTCATTTTAATTCATGTTTTGAGGGCGACTACAATATAGTGAGTCAGCAGCACTATGAAAATCTCCCTCGTGTACCATTGGTGGCGCACGCTTAGGTCAAAGTGTCAATCCTTCTTTCTTACACATCAGACAAATGAGTCTATTCTAATAATGCCCATGATTTAAATGTAAAATTTAAGTTCTTGAGACCGTAAAACACACACGTTCATCAAGCACTTCAGAATAATCTCTTTCAAAATATTCGATAGTTACAAACACCAAAAAACTACGCATAATTATATGTTAATAAGTGTATGCATGAAATAATTAATATAGATTTTTATCAGCAAGTCGGCAAAACCCTCGTCCTGGACAAGCGTGACTGAGCCGTAACTAGACTCTGCATCTCATAAATGAACTAAGGTGAAATTAATCCGTAGACTTTATTTGATGACCGATGAGAGAAAATCTCACTGAAATGATTTCTACCAATTATCTAATCGCCAGAGTATAATAGAAAGTGTAGTATTACAGTTACTACAAAAAATCCAGTTGAAAATTTAGTACTACAATTGCTACAAAACATCCGAGAAGCTGTAAAATTAATGGGAGTGACTTCTTTTTAGGCAACATCACAAGTTTATGGCTTTTTTGTTCATAATTCAAAGTTTTACGCGTGGCCTAAAATTTCAAACTGTTCACACATCACAGAAATTCGATATTTCTCGGGTATGCGAAACAGAAAACGCAATCGAATTAAATTATACATCGATGAAGTAAAAATGGTCCATTCCCGCTAGAGGAATATCTGTTTCGTACAGACACTTGTTTGAGACTTGCAGAGCGCTGTGTTTTTGGTATTAAATTCTCCTTTGCTAATTGTCATCTTTCTGAAATGATTAGAATTTCCAGTATGTTGAAATTTTCATGAGGTCGTTAAAATTTTCGCCACAAGATATTCATATTAAGATATCGTAACCCATTGATGTACATGGAAGACGTTCATACTTAAACATTTCGAAATATTTTTTAAATGTTGTGCCTGAAGTGATGCGTGTGTATCAAAACGTTGCGTTGCGTTAATTTAAATTTTTGTCGTATATTTGATTTACGATTTTACAAGAATATTAACACTTCGTAAATTTGAACCATAATATTTTACTCCTGTCTTATAGAAAGAGATGAACTACAAGCATTTGAATAACAGTGCCTAATATTGAAATAAATACCACCATAAATATCACAATACCTGTAAATAGCACAAAATGTAACACAATAAACACCATAATAAATCCCACAATGAATAAGGAAGAGGGAGAATATAGGGCGCGGTAGCAGAAACAAGGTATGGTCAAACCAGTGTTTTCTTCATCGACCGTCATCGTCGGCAATGCTGACGTAATGGAAACGAACCAATAGCAACGCTCATATGCAACAATGCTAGCCCAAATCTGGCACCGCTATTGGCCTAACGACATGTCGCAATGATGACGTCACCAAGTTTGTTTGAAATGAAGTCGTTCTATTGGCTAGCCGAACAAGAGGAGGTGCATTTTCCCCCCGTAAAAATGACTTCACCTTGTTTCCTCTACCGTGACATGCAGTGACGTTACCGTAGTGTCTATGCGCCAGGCGCGCAACACGTCACGTGGTACGGGCACCCGCAGCAACCGAGCCACCAGCAACGACGCGCGTCTGCGCAGTTCAAGCCTTCACTTAGCTTGGTTATTAATTAACACGTGAACTACGTATCGGGACAAATGTAAACCAATAGGTAAATTGCCCATTTACGAGCCAGTGTAAATGACTAACATTTCAACCGGTTCGTATCGTATTTTCGAATATTCGTATCGTGTTCCAATATTATCGAGCGAGGTAAATATTATCGCGCACTTATACTTTGTACATTTCTTGTAAAAGCTGGAAACTTATTCGAAATGTGAAGTCTATTTTCCAGTTCATTTTCTTACAACTTAACTAAATGAACCGTGCGATCCGCTCAAACGTGGTCAACGTGTTGACACTTTGAGAGGTAAAACTAAAGTACAATATTCAGCTCAAATTCGAATTTAATTTTCGTAAGTGATGTTGAAAATAGCAGACATGAACTGGATGGACTGTGCGTTCATTTTGTTTTGATTGAGTATTTATGAAAATTGAGATTGTGACTACTGGTCGGTCAAGAGTTTTATAAAAATTACGCCCATGCACCACCGGTGGCGCACGTCGCATCGAGAAATAGAAGTCATTAGGGGGCATTAGTGCACATCCTCATATTGAGTTGAAATTCTCGACAACTGATTTTAAAACGGCAAGAGGGTACATAAGTCTTTGCTCTCAAGTCTCTCTCAGTATGATATAGTGAGGCCAAAATTTAGTGATCTCACAGCCAGCCAACGTGAGAGTTCATTAATTAATCAACTGTGCAGTTTAGCAGCATATATGTAGAATTTGTAATGATGTTGTAAAAAACTAACCTAAATATGAATTTAGGCCTCAAATAACAAAACGCAAATACTGTGTATATATATATATATGTTTCGTCGATTAAGCCCTAAAATACATATGCAGAATTTGTGATAATTTAAAAAAAACTACTCTGAAAATAAATTTTAGGCATCAATAACGATGCACACATAACGATTAGGCATAAATAACGATGCCCTACAACTTTATGAATATGTTTAAAAAAAGAATATTTAGGACACATGTCTGGTTGAATGCAAATCTGCTCCTTCTCATAACGTGATATTTTTGTTTCACTCACTATATTGCAGTAAAAACTAGTTTGTTAAACTAGCTCGTTAAATCAAAATAATTCCGAATCTAAATAATTTATAGAATTCAAAGCAAAAGACGTAGTGACATATTGCAGCATTGCATTTCAATTGAAAATGGAAAGACGCCGTCGAATGCGAACAGGAATTTCCCCCCCAATAAAAATCATCGCGCTCTTCCATTACCGTAGGACACGCGATTTGGAGCTATTCTGTCTCGCTGAGATTTGACAAGCTTAAATGAATGCCTAACTTTGTGCTGCAATACAACACTCACGGAGAAATGGTAGTGCAACTACGCACGTAAAATCATGATCTACTCTGCATTTGTGGCCAATGTCATTAGTTTCATTTTATAGAACTTGCTTGAGCTAATAATCGATGAGGAATCATCAACGAATTGTCACAGTGACGCTGCTTTCCCCAACCGAGGTGGAAGATTGCGGCGTAAAACTTGTTCGATAATGATAAGGTGATTGTATATCGTAACAGTGCGTTTGATGCCGCGATAGATAGCGCAGGTTTATTGAAATGCTATGACTTGCTTTATGCAGAATTTTCTCCCGTGATTAGTGTGATGGAATTAAAGTGCTTTTCAATACCGTTTGATTTTACCGGTTATGCGTTGATTTGTGGCAATAAGCATCACTTCAACATCTTGCATGTAAACTTTTACTGGTTTTGCTACATAACTTTTAACTAATTATAAACTATTTACAATTAAGATTAAGTGTCGAACAAATGAATTTCTATTTCAGTACTTCACATGTCTCAGCTTTAAACGCTACTTCCCTGTGATATTTGATAACCAACATTTGGTCTAACAACTACCAAACATCTAGACGGGCCTGAGATTCTCTTGTATGTTTTCTGCCGAGGCTAATCGGAGGTGATCAATAGCTGTTCGACAATTGGCTGATATGTAAGCCTAAAAATAAGTTACGTAAACAAGCTAATGCTGGCAGTGCCCCATGCATGGCGAAAGAGGTACTCGCCTGATGAAGTGAGGTACCCTGAACCCCCGGATGCCAGCGTAGTTGAGGTTGAGCACATACACCGAGAACGCGATGTTCGACGTGATCAGCGACAGGCAAACTCCGTAGTACAAGCCTGGTGTGTATTGGTACAAATGTTTATTAGTATTCGTATAGTACATGAAATGTTACTCGAGATGAGCGACAGGAAAAATCCGTAGTACAGGCCTGGTGTGTATTGGTACAAGTGTTTATTAGTATTGGTATAGTACAAGAGATGTTACTCGTGATGAGTGAAAGGCAAACTCCGTAGTACAAGCCTGGTGTGTATTGGTACGAGTATCTATAAGTATTAGTATAGAGATGTTACTCGTGATGAGCGACAGGCAAACTCCGTAGTACAGGCCTGGTGTTAGTGTGGGGCTACACTTTATATAGAATTGTTACCATCAAGAACCAGAAGTCAGCAGTGAGCATTAGTACGCATGTTCTAACTGAGTTGAAATCCTCGACAACTGATTTTAAAAAGTGAGAGGGTACATAATTATATACCCAGTTAACGATTATAATTGTTAACAATTGAAAATTATTAGCAACTGAATTTAGGCCGTAAACTGTGGAAACTGGTATGGCCCTAAAGAATTAATATATTGTCCTCTACATCCTGATCATAAATACTAGGAAGATTTTATAGCAGTAGGTGCTAACCAGCAAATATGTAGCGGGGAAGTAATTAAACATTATTTCCAGTCCCACGAGGCACCTCAAAAAGTTGAGGTACTAACCAGCAAACATGTAGCGGGAAAGTAATAAGCATTATTTCCAGTCTCAAGAGACCCAAAAAATTTCTGCACAAGCCAGCAAATATGCAGCGGGAAAGTAAAAAAGCACAATTTTCAGTCTCACGAGACACCCAAAAAGTCGAGCACCAACCTGCGAGGGGCAAGTTCTCAGTGGGCGGCATGTTTTCGGTGACGGCGATGAGGAAGACGATCATGGCGAGCATCGAGTTGACGCCCAGACCGACCTTCTCCCCCGTCTCCACGGGCAGGGAGAACACCAGCAGCGCTGCTGGCGCAAGCCAATTATTGCGAACTTTGCATATTATGATTGTGGTTAAGGAAATTATTATTGGATTAAGGAAATTATTGGGAACTTTGTAAATTATTGCTGGGATTAAGGAAAATGTTATAGGGATTAAGGCAATCACTGGGAACTTTGTAAATTATTGTTGGGATTAAGATAATTATTATTTGGATTAAAGTGATAATTGGGAACTTTGGAAATTATTATTGGGATTATGAAAATGATTGGGAATTTTACACATTATTATCAGGGTTAAGGATATTATTATTGGATTGAGGAAATTATTGGGAACTTTGTAAATTATTATTAGGATTAAGGTAATTATTATTGGAATTAAGGCAATCACTGAGAACTTTGAAAATAATTGTTGGGATTAAGAAAATTATTATTTGGATTTGGACAATTAGGCCGTTTTAGGAGCTTATAAAAGAGTATTCATAGCTGTAGTATTGACGTTTTATTCTTTAAGCCCATTACTTACTAGGATAGTTAAAATTCATTCTATATTTACATCAATGCCATATTCGCTTTCTCAGTGGTATTCAAAGACCCATGAATAGCCAGTATGTAGTTTTTCAAGTTGTTCAGTGCCGCAGAAAATCGTTGTTTGATCACCTTGACTGACTCAAACGCGCGTGAGGCACGCAATGTAATGACGTGTCCTAGGCTTGGCTCATTTAACTCTAAGGAAGCTCGTACTGAGAAACTAGGTATTCTTTCCACCTTTAACATTCATTTTTCTTCAAGGCTGTACCACAATACTTTTATCATTTAACTACAGTGATCTTGAGGCGGTCTGTGCAGAAATATGCGCGTATCTAGAGTACAACTAAAAACCTCAACTTCGGTAAGTAATTGACAATTCCGTGCTATTAAGTATGTCCCACAAAAATTCAAACCGACTATTTATTTTTCCGTATCAGTAATACCATCATAAGATTACCATAAGCATTTAATTTCTAGCAAAATTATCCGTCAAAATGAACCTATAGAAAAGGTATTACTGATTATGATGGTATTACTGATCCGGAAAAATAAATACTCGGTTCGGGTTTTTGCGACACATGCTGTGGTGCTGGTAGCAGCAAGTCCTCACCGCATATGTTGATGAGGATGCCCGGCATCACGAAGAAGAAGAGCGCGAATTTGCTCTGCCGTTGCATCTGCACCACATACGTCATCGCTGTCAGACAACAGAGCAGCAATGAGCGCATGCGCACAAATGTATTCAGATTATGATGGAACTCCAAAATCAGCGTACGCGTATTTGTATTGTGTTAATGATGAAAAATTTCTTTTTCAGTGACGCGCAGTTTGTTGCTTCCTTGGTTACTCAGTACGGTATAGGAAACAAGTTAGGGTCATTTCTATGGGAGAAAATACACCTGATAAAGCAAATAGAAAGGCTTTATTCCAAACAAACTTTATGACGTTACCAAAACGCCAAGCCTTTGGGCCAATAGTGGAGCCAGATTTGGGGGTAGCATTGCTACCAGAGACAATATGAGCGCTGCTATTGGTTCGTTGCCGTGACGTCAACTAAACCACACCGTCAACGAAAAAAAGACTGGTTTGAACCCACCTTGTTTCCTCTACCGTGTTACTCAGTTTGGCTATGGTGCTCTCTCACCAGTAAAAGATGGTAATTAGTTTTTATGATAAGTAGTCGACGAGTTCTCCAACGACTTAAGCTTTTTAAAAATTATGATGTTCGTAATGATGTTGCATGCTGATGAACAGGGCTTTAATAATCAATGCGACATCACTGATGTACTTGGTACTTATTACTGCCAGTGCCCAAATCAGTCCGGATATAATAAACTACTTGTTAAGAAACGTACTCAGGGAAACACATCGAAGAGACCTCTCAAATAGTTCAAGCTTTCCCGTACTACCAATATCTTCTAATATAAAAAAAGTTAAAATTTATCTCCAGCTTATGAAAAACGAACTATTTACGCGTATAGAATTTAGTTCTCATCTGTGTAAAATTCCCGATTAACATTTCTAATTTAGTCAACGCTAACTAAAGCTTGTGAAGCGTGTGTACATAGAGTAAATGAGGCTTACTCGAGAAGGGCAGCTTGCAGCATTCGTTGAATTCATCACTGATCGTGACGTAGAAATTCTCCAAGTAGAACTCCGGATTGGGCGTGTAGTGACTGATGTCTGCCTTCGCTGAGGAGATGATGATCTGCTCGAGCGGTGCAGTAATGACTATTTTTATCGAGCCCCGTCTTCAGATTGCTTTACTTCCCTTCCAGCAGTCACGGAATGTTCCATAGGCACGATGGAACAATGCAATATTATTCTTATTCAACTATCATGTTAACACGGATTATGGGGGATGGAAAAATTTTTCCTACATAACGTCTACGACTCTTAACATGTTTCTTTGTAATTCACACTGAGCTATACAGTCACCATTATTCGCAGAAAAATATATTCTACAAAGTCAATTTAGAAGAATAGCCCTAAAATTTCAGACACGATGTTTTTGATATTTATTTTTCTATCATAAGCAGCAGGACGACAGACTGAAATTTAATATGTTTATGCTATTGATCTACGATGAAAAATTTATAATGGTTGGAATTACTATCCTTTCCGTTTTGAACTGAAGTTAAAGCCAAATAATTGAATTATAAACCAGTTAATATTTTTTGATTTTACAAATATAAAAAATGAATGGAAACATTTCTACACCAACACCGGCTAAGCAATGACTGATACACTGTCCTATGAGCATTTGGAAATTCTCTTCAATACAAATTTGTAGGATATAAAGCCGTTTTGAATTGAGAGAAAGAATATTTTCATAAAAGTGGTAGTACATCTAATGCGTAAGCCAAGAAAGTAGATCCCAAGTAAATGATCTGGTTACCACTTTACCATCTCGTAACGAATCAGGTTACGCATGAATGTATTAATAGCAAGTAATCACTTCATAATCCACGGGTGAAAAATCCAAAAATTACGTTCTTTTTTCAACTGATTTACGGTAATTTCGACGTACTAATTCGAAAATCCCCTCAGCATCCCAATCAATTTAAATCTATGAGCTTTTGTCACATGTTTCAACCTTTTGCTGTAAATGTCCTTTTTGTTTAGTTTTATGAGGTTGCAATAAAATCGTAACGCGCATCGTTCTTTTGAGGTAGCATAGGAAACTTTAAAACAAATAATAAAAATACGTTTCTTTTCTAGTGATTGATTTGACAAAGGGCACAATATTTTGTAATTATGTGTCTCACTTATTTTGCTGTATATACAACAACAATATAATTTATAAAAGGAATCACGCACAACTCTCATAATTCGTGTGTACCAAGTTTATTTTAGTGAGAAACTAAGACCCCAAGGAAAACCTTGGGCGACGCACATTTTGTACCTACAAGACATGCTCCGAGTATCGGCTTCAGAGGACCAAGGGTAAAAAAAGATTTTTGATGTTTGGAATTCCAATAGCATGGAGAGAGCTGACAAACCAAACGACTGATTTTTTTTACGCTAATGATCTGGTTTGGGTTTACAGAAAGAACTGGAGGCAGCAATGAGTATCTCGACCTTGGATCAGCACGTAGTCCAAGAGCTCCTTCTGATGAAATTTCACCACCTGCATTCCGTGGTGGAATTAGTGACGTAGACTTGCCATTAGTGACATAGACTTGCCATTAGTGACGTAGACTTGCCATTAGTGACGTAGACTTGCCATTAGTTACGTAGACTTGCCATTAGTGAAGTAGACTTGCCATTTGTGACGTAAACTTGCCATTTGTGGCGTAAACTTGCCATTAGTGAGGTAGACTTCAGAGTCACACGTACTTACATTAACCTACAAATGCACTACGGTAAAAATGCTTTAATGTTTGCATAAGATTGCTCCCTGCGCACACGTGATCAGCTCAAACAGTGACAAGATAGCAGCTGGATTAAATAACATTTTGACTGCGACGTGAGCCACCGGTGTTACACAGAGGGGATTTTCACAACGCTGCTGACCGACTAGAAATCACAAACACAATTTCCATAACTATTTATTCAAACTTAAATGAAGGCACGATCCAATTAATGCTTGCTATTTTCCACCTTGCGTATTATATTTGACTTTAAATTTGAGTTGAATATCAAACTTCAATCCGGTTAACGTTTTTTTATTCCACATTGCTTGCTTCGCGTGACTTTAAATTTTAGTTAAATGTTAAACTTCAATCAAGATAATATTTGCTATTTTTCACGTTGCTGACTACGATTGACTTTAAATTTGAATGTTAAACTTGAGTTTTACCTGCCTCAGCCAAAGTGTCTAGTACTGACCTCAGTGTTCTCGTACGTCCAGGAAGAGAAGCGCATGCTGCAAGTCTGCTCATCAAAAGGGTAAAACTCGACGTTCACTTCACAGATGGAGCTGAACAGAGCGTGGCTCACCACCTCGATCTTGCCGTCGTGGAAGATGATCGCGTTCGTGTTCAGAATTGAGCTCTCGTAGTCCGGCTCAGCTCTTAGAAATAGAGTAAATCAGTTACAAATCAAATTGGAGGTTAGCGCAGAACTATGGGAACCTGTGATAGCTTCAGGAAGCGTATGTTGTCTCCAGCAATGAAAGTGTTCATGCTGTTGAAAATCCGCATCTGATTTATGCACACGCTTTCGTTATTTATCATTAAACTTATTTTTTTCCCCATCGAAGAACTTTTTGCAATATGTATCATTTGAAAAATAATAGGAAAGCAATGTACATAAACTGAAATGTTTGTTTTAGCTATCCGTATTTTGAGAACTACTTTGTTCAGACATCAATATCGGCAAACTTATTTATAGTATTTTTACTTTAGAGTACAAAAACTAGTTACACATCTGAATCCCTGTTATTTTTCCCATTTATTCCTTTCTGAGCTCAGACAAACAATTATAACGAAAGTAACAATATTTAACAACGCTTGAAAGTCTGCGTAGCGAAATAATGACGACCTCACGTGTTGAATAATATGATGTCGGGGACCCAGATGTGGTTGTAGGGCACTCGTATGGCCGTCACGCCTTCGTTCAGGGCAGGATCCCATGAGAGATGAACGTCTTCCCACAGCATGATCATCTCCGTGTTGATCCGCAACATCCGGGACTTTGTGTTCTGCGCAACATGATCGTGGTCACGCAGCGCGTGCTCAAGAAGCGCCACTCTACGCAACAACACTGAAAGTTACATGCGTGAGAAGTCGCCTTGCGACGGGCAACGGATGCTTCGTCCCAATTCCCCATGTATTGGGTTGGCCAAAAGTTCGTTCGTTTTTTTGAATGTCATTTTTCCGACCTCCTAAAGATTCATTTCATATTCTTATTCTCTAAATTCAGAATTTGGTACAGCGAGCATACTTAAGTCAGTGTGTAATACGAGTAAGCCTCCAAGTATATAGAGAAGTTTTGACATTTTTGCTTGCGTTTGAGCCCTTGAAATGGTTGAAAAACCGAAGCGTTACTGACATCTAATGCATTTTTCCTTTGAAAAAGAAATGAAAGCAATAGAAACGACCCATACACAGGACATTTGCTTTTTAAATGTAACTGTTGTCTTCTTTCCTATCTGAAGCAAAAAAGCATTAGATATCGGTAATGCTCTACTTGGCCCACCATTTCATGGGCTCAAATGAAAGTAAAAATGTCGGATTTTCTCTACTTAACCTATTGCACACTAACGTAAACATGCTCGTTGTACCGAATACAAGATTCAGGGATTAAAAACAAAAAACGATCTCTAGAAGGTCGGAAAGCTGACATTCAAAAAACGAATGGACTTTTTGGCCATTCCAATATTTCCTAACCTTGTTGGTTTGTAGTGGCAGGCCAGAGTCGTGTGTAATTATCATTTGCATTAACATACAGTGCATTACAATAAAAAATGTTTCAAAAGAATGTCGATACACGAAACAGTCCTTTCCGTCCTAAAATCAAGCCTTCTACTGAGACAGATAAAACATATAAGAAGTTTCATTTACACATTCATTTGTAAAAAAAAAATAATTTCTTTTCGGAAATGTCATCTCTTTCATATGAATTAAATTTGGACTCATTCTAAGTAAGCTGAAGGTTTTTGAGTACTCACCATCTCCATGATGTCCTGCAGAGAGAGCTTGAAAGTGATGTACGACACTTCTCCCCCGTAGATCGTGGGTCGAATGTGCTTGTTGTACCGCGAGAACAGTTTTGCAAAGAGCCGATGTTCCGTGGTCTCGTACTCAGTCTCAACTATGGCTTCATTCGTCAATGAGGACATCAAATTCGTTCTATTAAACTTGGGAAGGTCGTTGAAATAAGAGTCGTCTAATTCTATCATGTGAGGTTTTCTTTCTTCCATCTTTAAGGTATGAAACTTTCCAGCATTCGGTGCTGAGCTGCCAAAATTCTTGGAGTTGGGGTTTAGGCGACTAGTGGGGTGCAAACCTTGTTCTGAGGCTGAATTCTTCGAAAAAGTTGATTTGGAAATAAAACTTGGATTATCTTCCGTGTCTTTTCGCCTCGGAGAGAGCGCTGGATTTTCGTCTTTGTTTTGATGCGCTTCCAGTTCTGGGTCGTCGTGGTTGACCATCGTTGCTTCTCCGCGAGAATGAGCATGTAAATATTTCTTGCTGATTTCTGGGAGAGCCTGATTCACTGATGTCATACTTCCATGAGGATGTATGTCAGTTTTTTCCTCGACCTCGTTGTATGCGTGCAGAGAGTCCGAAGCGAAAAGTTGTACAGGCGTGTCCTTTTGTTTTTCCAATTTTTGATGGTATTGCGTCGTATCTGATGAAGTATTTTTGCGCTCATCAGACGCATTCGCTAATTTAATGTTTGTAAAATCAGTTTTTGACGGAGATACCTTAGGTTCTTCGGTCGGATTCATCGACATTGACCTCGGGTTCAAATTTTTGGATAATTTTAGTTCGCCCAATTTTTCCGTTGCCTTCTTAGGAATATTTTCGGTTTCAAATTTCGAATCGAAAAATCCTCGATCATTGTTGGGAATATCATTCCTTTCGTTTTTGAAGTCAGATCTGGCCTTATGGGAGGCGATGAGCGAAGCAAGATCTTCGACTGGGTTCACAAAGTCGAGGCCAGGTTTCTGAGGGACGTTGTGGGGGAACTTCGGATGCTTGAAGTGCTTATTTGCCAGCGCTGTAACGGAAGGACATTCGCATACTAGAATGATGACACTGCATGGCGTGTCGCTAAAATTCCTGATAAGTTTGTACGCAAAATAAGCGAAGATGAGTTCCCCAATACTTGCTGCACTGATAAAATTGATGTTTGATTTCTTTTTTTAAGGGAAATTTCTAATTTGAACAAATTTTATTAACTTATGTATCATATGTTCGAGTTTTGGCTCGTCAACTCGCCCATTTCAAAAATTTGAGATCATTTAAAAAGCACCGTACGGTATTGGACTGAAGAAACGAGTTCATAAAAACTTACACCATGGAAGCATAGTTACATAATAAAAGCTCCGTATTTCTTAATTTTTTAGTTATATAAGTTTTCTTAACAGTACAAGTTTGGATTTGCACTGCTTTGTATTGTCTCGAGTTAACGATAATTTTTTCTCTTCGATTGTTTTAATTTGACTGAGAGGTTAGGTATCAACTGCAGGATAATTTTCTAATTGAAAAATTTCATTTTCTGATACTTAGGTTTGTTTTGACTACCGTGTCTTCTGCACCGATTGTCATTATAATTATTTTCTCGTAACTTGTAGCAAAGATAAATTGTTCCCCTTAATGACAAATTATTCCCCTTAATGACAAATTATTCCCCTTAATGATAAGTTATTCCCCTTAATGATAAATTATTCCCCCTTAATAATAAGTTATTCCCCTTAATGATAAATTATTCCCCTTTGAGTACTTACAGAGATTGATTCCGACTAAAATTCGGTACCTTGTCTATTATTCCGTGGGTACAATCGGATAATTTATTTATACTGCAACACAGTCCAATAAAATGGCAGCTACTCATGGAGTTCAAAAACTTTGGCAATGATCTTCGGGTGATCTCTTTTTTAAATATGTTTCTAGCCCGCTTGCTCTTAGCCCTGAAATTTTTACAGCTCTGCTTTCAGATCGTCTTCATCAAAAGCTGCGTAAACGAGAATTTTCATAAAAGTGAATATTAGGGTTTTAATAATCAAGAGCTTTTTTCTAGAGCAGGAGGATGATATTCGCTATTTCTATTAACTTTGTTAGAGCTTTTTTTAACTTCCTACTGTTTTAACGGCTGTTGATTTGTTACTGTCTTTTAAATGGAACCTCATTACTTCTGTGAAGTAATTGCAGGGAAATCAAATAGTTTTGAAGAGATTAACCGTTCAGCAGCATATAGACGACTGCCCTAATTTTATTTTCGAAAACAGAGAAGAAAAACGAAGAATTATTGACATATGCGAAAACCATTTTGCTTAAATGTTTTAATCTTTGAGCAAAATGAAGGGCTCACGGCCCAGGGAGAAGGGATTATAGAACAGAGGATGCCAAATTTTAACTCTGCAAATGCTGCGTTCAACAAATTACTGTAAAATAAAATTACAAAATACGATGGGAATATTTGAAACATTAGCTACTCTTGCGCATTTTACGTGTAAATAGTGCGGAAATATCATTGATGAAATAACGCAAACGACCTATTGAGTAAATTTAAATTCTTATTACCTTATTTGGATGTAGTGAGTAATGAAATGTTTAATGTTTTATCCGTAGACTAAATATTTTTCAAATTAGGTTTTTTAATAGTTCTGTTTGTATTTAAGATTATTCTGCGCTCATTATCCCCCAAATTATTATGAATAACGTTAAAATATCAAATTACAAGCACTTCAACTAAAATTACTTACCTTGTTGTACTAACAACAGTGGCAACAGATAAAAGTTACGCATATTTCGCAGACAATAATTCATCTCTAATTATTTTGCCATTTATTTCCTGTTTCATGCCATCCAATACGAGTATAGAATTGGTTCATAAATTCAAAACTTCCATGTTAAAGTTCTTAGATGCACGGGCTTGCTGCGTTGCACCTGCCTTTCTACCGTGCAAGTTTCGGAAGGACTGCGCTCTTCTCACGCCAGCACCGTCCCACGAGAAATGTTTTTCTTGACCTCTGCAAGGAACTCGTGACCTAGAAGTTACATTCCGATACATCGATGGAGCGAAGTAATTGGTTATGGCAAATTCATACGACATATGCAGCAGCAAGGCGTCGCTCCTTAGCCTGGCCTGCGTGTCGAACTGAAATGAACTGTCGGAGCTCCGAAAAAAAAACTCTGAGGTGTCTTGCAACGCAATAATCCATGCTCTGTTCAATCGGCTTGATGTAAGGATTCCGATTGCATTTGCTTCATAAAACAATCCCTGCACAGCACAAGGTTTGAGGTTCGCAAAATTTGACATTAACCTCTCGTAAATGAAGGCCAACAGAACATTAACACGTACATATTTGAACATTCTCAAAAATACTATTCCACCTTTCAGGAATGATAGGAAAATAATGAGCTCTATCAGGAAAACTTTACTGGGTAATTAAGTAGTAAATACCGTAAGCTGTAATAGTAATCCAGTTACTTTGAATAAATTAGTCTCTTTCGGGAATAAAATGAAAATAATTAGATACATCAGGAAAACTTTACTGGGTAATTAAGTAATAAATACCTTAAGCGATAATAGTAATCCAGCCACTTTGAATAAATTAGTCTCTTACTTCTACCCTGTCCGTTGGTGCCTGACGTTATTCTGTGGAATCTAAATCTACATCAAAATAGACCATAGGGTTAGTTGTAGTATATTTTACTCTACTGTATTTTTATTTTATATTTACTCTATATTTTATTTCTTCACTACTCTACTTCTTCTATACCTCTCCTTTGCTTCTATTTATTTCACCCATGCATCTACCTTGTACGTGAGCAGAGTAGTATGAGAGGCTTGGGAGTTGAGCTATAATAGTGATGGGTCACCCGACATCATGCACTTGTCATTATTTATTTTTGTTTCTATATTCTGAGCCGCTGAGGCTGATTCAGTACCACCGGCTGCCTCGGCTGACGCTGAGTGTAAAATGCTAACGAGCTTTGCACCTCACGATCAGGTCTTTGAAGAGTTACATCGTGAAATTTTAATTGCTCGCGAGAAAGATGAGAAAAAACTTTAACTAAGGCGAGTAAATATACCTTTTCACATAAAGTAAAAATTACTGACCCTAAATAAGAAGATAAAATCATAAATTTTCTTTGGAATCACCGGATATAATTCTTATGCTTTTTCAAAAATTGTTTACTTATTTCACTTGTCAACAATACAAGTAGAATTATAATTAAGCTTATTTAACGACACATTCGTGCTCTTGATAGTAACTTGGCATGGCTCGATATGAACCCATTTCAGCCTAAATTTTTTTACTCATATTCCCAATTTCACAACCACTGTCATTAGACCGACGCTGGCATCAGGTTATCACCCACATCAGAACGGGGACGGAACTGCCGTCCGGCAAAAAGCTTCAAAATTACACTAGGGCTCAAATTTGACGAGAAAAAAATTGTGTTAGCATTTTTAATGAGTGTACCATATATGGCACATGGGGCTGAAATGTGTTAATTTAATAGCTTCAGTGTTAAATGGGCAGAAATTGATCATCGATCATCGCGCTTAACAAGAAAATGAACTATTAATGTAGAGTTATTTCTAATTTTCAGAAAATTTTCTGAATTTCCAAAATTATTCTTTTAGAATTTAGCCACCCATTACTAGTTTACTCCACCCGTCCATTGAATTAACAGCTTGTAGCGAATTTGTCGTTTTTATATGTTCTTGGGACTAGCTAATAGTTAATGCGAATACGTTCATAGAGAAGATACGATTAGATTTTAATACATTTTGTTGTCAACCCCACGAAATAATAATTTCATACGTTCTACGTACATTACATGCATCAACAAAATCAACAATGAGCAAATTGTAGAAGCGACTTCTTAACGCATATTTTAATATGTAAAGATAAGTATTTCCCTAGAACCATTGATGAAAGTTTATAATAGGCCCTTAGTTAAGATTAGGGTCCGTGCAGTTACTCCTCATGGTAAATAAACAAAACTTGAAAAACAGACCAGCTCTCATTGGAGGCCCGTAACAAACATTTCTTGTAAGAGACGTCGCCATTGTTTAGGCACCTATCTGTCTTCTGGCTGCTCAGTGAATCTTGCTTCTTCGTTTTCTGTTGTTTGCGTTAGTTCTAGCGAATGATAGGAGGTAAGTAGGAACGTTGGTTCCTAAACGGAGAAGTAGATGAGTTTGAAGCAAAAAATGTTAATTTAAATTCCTTCAAGTGAGCTTCTTCATTTTCTTCTTTTTTCGTTAGTTCTAAGCGAATGATAGGAGGCAAGTATGAAAGGGGGTTTCTAAATGGAGTAGTCGGGGAGTTTGATGCAAAAAAATATTCATTCAAGTTCCTCCAAGTGAGCTTCTCCATTTTCTGTTTTTTGCATGAATTCTAAGCGAATGATAAGAGGCAAGAATGAAAGGGGGTTTCTAAATGGAGATGTCGGTGAGTTTGATGAAAAAAATATTCATTCAAGTTCCTCCAAGTGAGCTTCTCCATTTTCTGCTTTTTGCGTGAATTCTAAGCGAATGATAAGAGGCAAGTATGATAAGGGGTTCCTAAGTGGAGAAGTAGGTGAGTTTGACGCAAAAAATATTCATTCAAGTTCCTCCAAGTGAACTTCATTTTCTGCTTTTTGCGTTAGTTCTAAGCGAATGGTAGGAGGCAAGTATGAAAGGGGGCTGGGCTTCTAAATGGAGAAGTAGGTGAGTTTGTCGCAAAAAAAATATTCGTGTAAGTTCCTCAAAGATGCGTGCTGCACAAACTGCAGCAGCGGCCGGTGTAGGGAGTGGTCCAGTCTAAGTCGGAACGCTATTTGCAGCCCTTCTACAAGAAATTCTAAATTCACATTTTTTGTGCTGCGCGAAACATACAAATAATGCGCACATGTTCTCCATTACAGGTAGTTTTTTAAACGAAAGAGGACTTGCTGATCTATTTACTTCAACTTTTCTTCACTGATTGGGCCGTGAAGCTGTGGTCAAATTTGCAATAAATTTACTTCATGTGCTGACAGATTCTTGTCGTCCTCACGATAAATTGACGGTAGTATTTTATTCATAACGTTGGTTTGCGCATTTATTTTACTTAATTTGTTACCGAACTCCGTATTTCTTGGAGTTAGAGTTGCCTTAGTAGAATAAGTTTAAGTTAGTCCATTGCCTCTGATGCATTCACTACGATGCAGTCGACTGAAGACCGTGTCAC
Source organism: Morinoia aosen (assembly GCA_030386875.1). Classification (NCBI taxonomy): domain Eukaryota; kingdom Metazoa; phylum Arthropoda; class Malacostraca; order Amphipoda; family Talitridae; genus Morinoia; species Morinoia aosen. The sequence goes on from CM059563.1 coordinate 27,104,151, forward strand.
GGTCTTCCCAAACTATAACTAAAGCAATTGTAATATATTGAAATATCCATTTCTATTCAAATTTTGTATTATTACTCTGAAATATTTCTAGCTAAATCTGTTGTACCTTTTTCTTGTTGCACATCATTCTCACAATAATTTGAAACTAATGGTAATTTAGTAGTAACAGTAACGTGTAGTAGCAATCATAGTAATGACTGTGCTATTTGACCGAATAAAACCCTGTGAACTTTGAACAAGAAACTAATGGTGTCTGATTCTTCATTCGTCACTACTATCCTTCATTAATGAAGGAATCGTGGTGCTAAACTCAAATTTCGAGCCTTCATTTTTGGTGTGGTCATCATATAGAATCGCATATTTTCCAGGAAAGCACTTTATTCTGGAAACACTAGCGCTCGTTCAGAACGTCTCCTATCGGGCTTGTAATAGAAGCTTTACTTTGGATAAAAAAATATTGAACGTTTTCAATCGATGGAATTAACACTTATCCAGGTTGTCTTTTGACGTCTACGGGCATCTCATAATAGGCAATAAACGCTTGTAAAGAACAAGACGTAAAGCAAGATAAAGTTTTATGTTTGAGAGATTCTTCGAGCATCCTGATCCACTCGTGTCCAAGCTGCAAAGTATTGCATAGCCATGTTTCTGATCCGGTTCCTGTATACGCTTCGAACTCAAACTCTTTACATTTTTGTTGCGATGATCAGCAAACAAGGAAGGGACACCAGGAAAGATACCCAATTAGTAAATTTAAATCCCCTTCACACAATTTGGTTGCTACTCTCTATGGGGTGTGGAGGAAGTAGAAAATTAAATAAAATGCATTCATTAATAAGACTCCAAAGGGGGTCATTCCCGAGGACATCCGGTTTGTACTGTTAGTGATGGGAAAATCATTCTAGATAAATGTACAATGTTTTGTTTCAGAGCAGGCGTATGTCTAAAATGTTCCTGAACATATTTACAGACACATCAATTAAACAAAGCTGCTGGCGTTCATTCATTTTACGCTAAGTGTCGTAATTACCCCACATTTAGTTTTTCTCATTTGTTTCATGTTTCAAAAACTTCTTCATTTTTCCAAACACGAGGCACAAGAGCAGCGATTGTTTCTTTCAAGCTGCTCAGCACGCAACTATTCTATTGCCTACTCCCAAATACTAGTCACGAAGAATTACCAAATCTTAAATTTTAAAACTGAAAATACTACGATACCACCTGCTGTTGCTCCTGCAGTGATATTAGAAAAAATTAACATACCTGCTTCATGAGTTAAATGGCGTACTCCTTGAAAGAATTAGAATTGCTGCAAAGACTTTTACGTATTGATGGATACTACAATATTAACGTGAACCGAAACTGAGCTGTCGTTGCACACAGTAACCTTTTCAGACGTCGACAGTGAATTTTTTCGAATGATTCAAGACGATGCGTGGGTTTGAATATCAGTTCGAGTACCTAAGACATCAATAATCCTAGATGAAGTGTCACCTATGTAACACAAAATAAAATCTGTAAGGTTAAAATAAAATAATTTCTGTTAAGCACGGAAGTGTCGTGAGGGAGGTACTCCCTGACGTCAGCTATTTATTTACATGGCAGCAGAAGCCGTGAGACCGTCAGCCTTTCAAGTCTCGTCTCGCCGTTGCCTGCTGCAGTCTCGTGCTGAGCGTCGGTCCAGCAACTGCCGCTTTCTGTTCCCGCCTGTCTCGCTGCGGTCTCTTTTCTAGGCAGTGCTTTGCGTTTCTACATTTGCTTTTGTGTTGGTTTTTATTAAAGGTGTTTCAACTATTGTTCCATGTTTGACTTCTTTCTGATCAAAACGAAATACCCTGCTGTGTGTTCACTGCTTGTAGCAACGTTGTGTCGCATTTTGTTACTCATAAACCTCGTATTAACATCTGAAGCGAAATGATGTATTTTATAGTCATGAAAATATCTGCTCATGTACTAAATTGATCTATGTGCAACCAGTAAGAGTCGAGAGTTAGATACGCAGTGCTAAGTGGGGGGCTCGAACGCGTAAGAGGCACGAGATAGCGGCGCAGCATCTGCGTGTTGTGACGGCTCTTGAGAGACGACGTCTCTAAAAAAAAATCTCAAAGGCTGCAGTAGATTAAGGGAAGGCTTCTTTGACTGCTCCTTGGTTTTGGTTGCGGAGTAAGGTAAGGTTTTATTTTTACTTGACTCACGTTCTATATGAGTGGAAAGCAATCGTGTCATTTTACGAGTAATAGGAGGAGGTATCATTTGTGCGAGTAAAAGGCGGACGTATCATTTGTGAGAGTGAAAGGCGGACGTATCATTTGTGCGATTAAAAGGCGGACGTATCATTTGTGCGAGTAAAAGGCGGACGTATCAATTGTGCGAGTAAAAGGCGGACGTAGGTCTATCATTTGTGAGAGTAAAAGGCGGACGTATCATTTGTGAGAGTAGTAGGTTTATGATAAGACTGCAGACACATCATTTTTAAGAGTAGAAAGTATACGTATCGTTTTATGAGTAAAAAGTAGACGTATCAATCAAACGAGGAGGATACAGACTTATCATTTATACGAGCATACATGCAAAGGACGATGCAGACTACGAGATTTTACTTGATGAGCGCCATTCCGTTTTCGTTTTCGTATATTGTCGTCGAGTCATTGTGATGAAATCGTATGATGTAATGAAATACCGGATTGTCAACCAGGCGTTTTTAGTCCTGTTGTTTAGTTCTGTAAATATTAGTAATTCTAAGGGAAATAACTAGTAAAAAACGTTTTTCCATAGATCATATTTCTGGACTTCCTTAAAAGCGGTAACTATTTTACATATGCCAGGTCTTGTAACAACACTATGAGCAAAAAATGCACTTTAACTATTCAATCTGATCTGTTTGATAATAATATTCCAATTTTGTATTTAATTTGTAATATTTCTATTTTTACAAAGATTTTATTTTCTGTTAGTTCACTTTAACGGCTGATCATATTGATTTATTTGATAATATTGACCCAGATTTGAGTCATTTGAATGTATCCCATTCAAACCTAAACTCTAAATTAATGAAGAAACGGTTACTATATTCACCTTTAAAAATTTCCTGAATCGAAGTTGCAATATTTTTTGTGATTGTGTTGGAACTGTATGTAGGTCACTCTATCCAGAAATATATTAAATAACTTGGACCATCACTGAGCTAAATTAGCTAGATGACTCCGTAAAAAACAAGATTTAAATGCCCAGCTATCATGGCCACCATTCACTACTTTAATAACAAACTTTACGAAAGCGTGAGTGCGTACATATCAAAACACACGGCTTCCAGAATTTGACATGGAGTACCACAAGGGTCTGTCCTAGGGCCTCTCCTGTTTTTAATATTTAAAAACGATTTAGTTAAATCTACTTCGTTTTCAAACTCATACTATAGAGTATAGAAAGTATAAACAACAAACTGTAAAAGGTTTCAAAGCAACTCAAAGCTAATATAATAAGCATCAATAACGATAAGACATAATACATTATTTGATTTTACCAGCGGAATGCATATCTTAATCGAACGCATATCTTGTGAGCCCGAACTCATACGGGCCCACAAGCAGCTATACTCAAATGTGCCCATTGTAATAGTCTCAATAAACAATCTACTGATGTATTGCTAGTGGAAAATAAATTTTTGTTTAAATTGTGGCTCGAAATTGTTGTTTAATATCTGAGTACACCTCACCGTTGAGAAAATCCGAACACGCAAGACGGTAGAAATCGTTCGTTTAATTTTATATTTATAATCTGATACTAATTGTCAAATTAGGTTGGTGAGACGAGTTTGAATTTGATTGTAACTGGTGATCAGTAATTCGATTAACCGTTGAAGTAAAGTTAAAGTAGGTATGATCAGTTGATGTAAAATGCGTTGTAATGACAAAATAATTTATTAACGACTTTGGAGTATGAGTACATAAATATTGTTCCATGTTTACACTCTTTGAAGTAACCTCTACCTAGTCAAACATTTTGTGAAACCCCATCAACATGCAAATATTCAGAATCAACCAAAACACATGTATTTTACGGGGCCATTACCAAGGCATTGGAAATCAAAACAGGTGACTATTTTTATAGAAAATGTGAAAGAATAAACGGATAGTCTGGAGTCATTCAGAAGTAGTCTAGAGTTCACTAGTAAAAAGCTATCAAGCCAAAATTTGTCAAAAAGATATCATTGAACCAGGGAAATGAATAACCAAAAGCTCATCTTAATACAGAAACGTATTTGCTGAAAAAGTAAAGGTTTGAAAATTCGTTGAATGCTGGCCCAGTCTAACTTTTTCTTGTGAGCATATATTCTTTTAAACGCACAATGCAGAAGCTATGCTTGAGCTGCAAAAAATCAGTGATCCCAAAGCGCAAAATTTAGAGTGGAAAGTCAACCGAGCATGAGGTATATTAATCTACAGCCAAAATTACCTCACATTATTTGAATGACTCACTGCCAAGCTCGGCCAAATAGCGTGTGGTCACGCGTGAAGTCTTCGTGTGAATAACTTACGGTCGTTACAAAGAGACAAAGTGAGCCGAACACGGAAAGCTTTTTCATATCGACCAACTACCAAACCGTACGAAGTTGGTGCGTTGCTCAGTGAGTGACAAGCTACTTCGGAGCCGATAGTGGTGCACATTCTGCAGCTGGTGCCATGATCAGCCCACTGGTGCTGTTGTGTCTGCTGAACGTGTCATGTGTGCCAGTCGTAGCGACGGGAGAGCCTCCAGGTAACACTTTCGTGGTAACTGAATGTTATGAAATTTATCGCAAACTTTTTCCACCGATATTGAAACATAATAGCTCTTAGTTACCGTGTCAACAACGTAAATTAGATTAACATTTTACCATTCCCTGTTTTTTCTTTTTCTCAGACCCGCCGGAGACAAGCGAGCAGAGGGCGCTCGCAAGGGGGAGCTTGTTGCAGAGTGCTGCCAGTAAGTGATTTGATCCATGTGTGTGTTCAGCAATCTCTCATATTGAAAACTCTCGTTAAACATTTGCGCATTCGGTATGTAGATCAACACGAAATAAATCGTAAATCACAGGTACTTCGAAGCCAAACTCATCTAAAATGGCAGCTTGCTAGTCTTCTTTTTTGGGGGCCGTTGAGCGCTGCTGCCGACACTCTGATGGTGAACTTCGAATTGGCTTTACTCATTTCATTCATTAAAATATCCCGTGATACCAGGATCGCCGCCCAGTGACTCGTATCAACGCCCGGCGGCGCTCCAGGCCACATCCCCGGCAGCGATGCACTGCTTCACTCCAACAGCGATTGCGGCCGACAGGCTGGAGCTGAACTCTGTGCTGGTCGCGTCCATGTTCCTGAAAGTGGCCGCCGACGGAGGGTGGATCGCGGACTTCGATGAGGACTTCTGGCTCAGCAACCCCACCCTGCCTGGCACTCAGCAGCCGGCCAGGACTTTCTTCTCGCTCAAGTTTAACGATTTCACAATTGAAGCGAGTGAGATATCTTTCTTTCGATTGTAAGAGATGCTCCTCCTGATCATTCGATGTATTCTATTTAACATTGATTGAAAAATTTATCTCAGATAATTATGCATGTCATATGGATCTATAAGTCCCAAATTTCGTCGGTGCTTTCTCAATTAGAGTTGCTACTGTTTTTTCCTCCAGATGCCTATATGTCATAATGAATTCCTATTTGAACACTTTATAATCTAATTTATCCTATAATAATAGATTACAAATATTATGAAGGCAGGCATCGCATGAATACTTGCGAGCTCTAATGCTCAATTCATTCCGGTTATAATCAACTCCTCATTGAACACTTTGTTAACTAATTTAACCTATAATCACCGTTTACAACTATTATGGAGGCCACCATCATATGAATGCTGAGAGTTTTAACGCTCAGTTCATTCCAGAACTGAACCGCTCGGCAGGACTGAACATCGTACACTCCTTAGGAGTGCATAAGTCCTCTCTCCAGCTGGCGGTTAACAAGTGGATTTGGCTCAGATTAGCACTCGTCAACAATTTCTCTCGTGTAAGTCAAACTAAAATATATTTTCTCGTACATAGTTCAAACAAGCATTAGTTACAAGGTTTTAATGAAAATACAACGATTTTCATGGTTGGAGAAAATGCTGTGAATTGTTATGGTATTTTGAGTCTATGTGATTGCTAGGGAGACTGGCTGAACTGTTCAATAATGGAATATTCGTTTTCTAGTATCAGGTTGGAAGAAGTTAGCTGCTATTAATTCAGGTAAGGATCATATTTGACGTAAGGCCTCATCATTGAAATATATATCAGCAGTGCTTGTCACATTTAACGCATCTCGCAATTTTTTTCCTCTCGTTAAATGAACTTACTTAAATTTTGCCCTTTTAAAAGCACTCAAGTAATGCAAGGCATGTGCCATTGCTTCAAGCTTCAAATTCGAGATCTAATTTGGGTATCAAATAGAATGTCCCAAAACTTTATCAAGTGAAAGATAATTGTTGTAGTGTCCTTGCTGTTGACCCTTGACCTGCTGTTTTTAGCTGACGTAGCAGTTCCACCAACTTCCACATAGGTTACGTAGGTCAGGAGCAACAAATATCTTTCGACTCAAGAGGTAGGTTAAAATCACTATTATTGCTAAGCATCAGTTTTGCTCTGAATGAAGACTTTCATTTTCCGTTACTAGAAATCATTCGGTCCAAGAACAGGAAAACTTCTAAACGAGAATTCATACACAAAATGTAATATTCTACCGAACATCAGATGCAAATAAAAGATAATTTGCTTTTCCAGGTTGTTCTGTCAATCGGAGGTGAAAATGATCCCGAAAATGTAATTTTGAGTTCTAAAAATGACGTTGTAATGAACCAAGTGGCGGCAGCCCAAAACGCCCTCAGGAATGAAACTGAACAACAATCACAGCTGAACAACAAGAGAATCTCTGCTGTGTGTCACGTAGATGAGGCGGAAGGTGAGAAGCCTTGGCTTCTCTTACGAAATGTGAGCGTTTATGCCGTGCCTCACGTGGATTTTTCTAAAACATGTGGGATGGAATTGGACGAAGGTTCACTTATTTACGCACAAGTCCCAACTGATGAAGACTCGCTTCAATCACTCTGCAAGGATAAGTATTCGTTGATTGACTTAAATGGTCATGCGCTGTACGACGACCACCTGAAGCAATGCAACAAGCTCAAAGGTTCCCTTTTATCGGGTTTTGATCTTCTGTCATATGAGGAAGATATAAAATTGATAACATCGTCCCTGTCTCCCCAATTGAATTTCGTTTCTTGGCTCAAAGACTCGACTGACGTTCACAGGAGCATCGATTCTTGGTGCCCTGCGCTGCTCAGAAACGGGTCGACTCATATACACCCGTGTCAAGACTCTCTTGAATTCAGCATCTGCAAAGTGAAAACTGCTCTCACTTTTCACCTCTTCGGTGCGGCGCATCGCTTTAACAGAAAATACTCACTCATTACCAGGCCGAATGGAAGTTTTATGCTTAAAAGTTCAACCTCAATAATTCGATTTTTGAATTATAAATGGATGTTGGAGTCCAATTTACACAAAGGAACGTGTTTCACAAGTTCTTCTGATTTTCCAATCGTGCGAAGCACGTGGATTTGTGGCCCGTCTAGTGTTCTTTTAGCACTATCCACGTGTGGAGCTGATTCATTCACGTGCGACTCAGGTGAGTGTTTGCCGAAAGAAACTCGATGCAACGGTGCCGCCGATTGCAGCGATAAAAGCGACGAAGCGCAATGCAAGACTATCCTAAAAGATCCAGGCTACGAAAAAATAGTCATGCCTCCAGCAATTGGAGGAGATTCTCACCTGCGTTTCATATACACTTTAGATGTATACTCAGTAGCTCCAATCAAAACCAAGAATTTCTACGCCGAAATCGACCTGCAGTTTGTTCTGAGGTGGAGGGATCCTCGCCTGACATTATGGAATCCTGTGCAGTACAAAAGCGTCGATTGCGAGGAAATTTGGTCTCCGAGTTACATCGCAGCCGTCGGCCACCCCAACGGCCACTGGGTCGACATTCCAGATAAAACCTCCGAACGCTGCGCGATTGTCATCGACGACGACGCTGTCTACACGGATTCCTGGGATGACCCCTACATGGGTAGGTACAAATATTCCTTGACTTTTTTTGAGAACATGTTTTATTTTTGGCATTTTCATGGAACTAAAATCGTGGCTTGACATTTACTTCCCTATTGAAATTCTGACCCTTTTACAGAGCGTTTTCAGGCAGTTATAGGCCAAGAGATAGACGTTTTCAAGCAGTAAATTAGCCCTTTTCGGTGCAAATGTCGCTCATTTTAAGCCCTGTTAAACGGCTATTTCTGGGCATCGAAACGGCTAAGGAACAGTCATTTTGGGCTTCTCTACTACTTGAATGAGGCTAGAGGTTGTCGAAAAAGGCTTGAAAACGACTTTAAACGCCCCGAATGAGCCCGAAAACAGCCATTGACTTGATCTATAAAAGGCCATTTGAATGAAGGGCCCTTTTCAAGCCCTAATAGGCCAAGTATAGGTAGGAGTCGGTTTGAAGTCGTGATTTTTGGCCCTTTTGTGCCGTTTTTGACCTTTTACGACTAATTTACTACCTGAAAAGGGCGATAATTTTCAATTGGGTTAGAATTGACCATTAAGTATATGTATAAATAGAACGAATCAGGCTGCTCCAGGCTACTCACGTTTGGTGAAGCCCCTTCCTATTGAAACGTAGTACATATGATTTTAATCACAAAAATTAGTCATGAAATTTGAGAGGCTCTGAATAATTAAATTAATTGATCCTTCTCCATTTTGCTGCTGGTAAGCCTACTCGTTCTGCGTACGAGGACTTAATAATAATTTTTTCTAAAGAACGGCGTCAATTATCATTTAGGGAAAGTTTTCTGTTTTAATGAAGTAAATTGCTAAAGCTTGCACAAAGTGCAATTTTCATTATATTTTACTGAAGTACTAATGGTGTCAAAAACGACAGACACAAATGGTGTCAAAAACGACAGACATACCCTGACAACATGAGTTGATCAATAACTCTGCCTGGTTTATATTACACAATTGCATAATAATTTGCTTAACTTAAAAAACTCACGTACTAAAATGGAAATTTGCACTGCAATGAACAATCAGCCTTGAAACTACAGCTCGAAAAAAAATTAAATCCTTTAATTACGTTCATCATAATGATACTACAATTATAGTAACAATACTATCTAAAAATGTTAGCTTCTCTTCTTAAATAATTCATCTTGAGGCTTTGCAGTGTACCTGTGCGGAGGCAACAAAACAGAGGTGAAGATGAACGTTTAATGGAAGAAAAATAATTAAGTCACCAAGCTGTACTTCGAGCCCGTGCTAGGGGAACGAGTAGGATATTTTGTATGAAATATAAAAAAAATGAATAACTCAACGATGGAGTTTAAATGCATAGCATAACGAGAGTGCTGCATTTTACATAGTCTGCGCTCTGTTGCTGTGGCAGGTCGCTACTTGGAAGGATCTCAGGTTCTGATGGGCTACGGCATCGCTGGAGTCTTTCTGGTGCCCTGCGAATTTGACTTGAGGAAATATCCATTCGGCGACCAGAAGTGTGAACTGAACCTCATGGCGGACCTGATGGACACAACCACGGTCAGGTACGAGAGATACAGCCCAAATCCATACGATGACATACCCTATGAGGGACAAAGGAATGTCAGAGAATACATGATATCCCGAGTTTGGAGAAAAGAACTGGAAATGAATACTTCTGTGACCCTCGTGATCGACTTGAAGAGTCTGTACGGATACCATGTTCTCAACAGCTATCTCACAAGTTTTGTTATTCTGCTCATCTCCTTCGCAACATTGATGTTCCGAGAGGAAGATTTTAATGAAAGGGTCATGGTTTCCCTGACCGCCCTTTTGGTGCAGACTGGTCTACTGTCTCAGTCGAATTCTACGTCTGTGCAGACGTCATACCTGAAGCTCTTGGACGTTTGGTATGCCACCCTCATCGTTTTTAGCTTCGCGATCGTCCTCGCGAATACGATTTTGAACTCCTACCGCCACAAGTTGCACTGTGATGCAAAGAAAATGCAGAAATCACTCATGCCAGAGGATATCCGGATGCGAGTTAAAAAGATGAACATGATATGCGCATTAGTTATGGCATCTGCGTTATTTATATTCTTACTTGTATATTTCCTGGCTGTTGTCGATATTTTTTAGTTTGAAGTTAGTGGTCCATGTATCTGGAAATTGAGAATGAAATTCATGTAGGGAACAAGATATTTTTCATTTAATTCAAGTATTTCAGGTCCATATTACCCTATATAACGTCAATGTTTTCCTGATGAGTCAAGTTACATTAGGCTGAAGTTTGGCGAAATATATGATACAAATTTGTAAGTATTTTAAGTGCTGTTATTTAAAGTGAGATAGAAAAACCAAATGATAAATATTGTGCTTCTTGACGTCTGTCGAATACCCTACGGGAAGATGTTTTCAGCAAGATATTTAAGATGCGCCTAGTTGCATTTCTATCTATTACAAATAAATTACGTTATTCTGTGGATAAAGCACTTATTTCAGATAAATCTGCCAGTTGTACTTTTAAAATATCTGTTCTACTATATTCTACTGATGCGTATAATATTACCTGAAGTACTATGTGTGACATCAGCACATACATTTAGACCCAGTCTAACTTTTTCACCGGAGTATGCATGTTTTTCGCCACCCCAGCGATTTATTTACTTGGGCGGTGAAAAACATGCATGCAGGCAGCAAAAAAGTTAGACTGGGGAGTCAGGACCTGTCTTTCGATTCCTTTAACATCTGAGCATTTCCAGCTCTCGTAGCTAGAATAGATAAGGAACTTTAACACTAAAATTGAATCGGCATCACTAATTGCTAAATGCATGGGTAAAAAAGTCAATAAAATTATCTATTAAAGTAAATTAGAGTTAACTGCACTCGCCATAATTTGAGACGGCACTCGTAGAGCGTGTAAAAAAATTATTTTTCAAGCAACATAGCGCTAAGACAGATTAAAGAGGAACCTAAAAATCTATTGAAAAATGAGTAGGCGTTCATGCTCAAGCTGCAATTAATTTTCGTTGTATTTTATGCAAATAATACAAAACAAAACCTGAATAACATCAAACACTATAACGAAATTTCCTGGACTTACCTCATAAACCTATTGCTTAAAATACACAACTATCGTCTACCGATCACTAATTTATCCAGTCATCAGAACCGTTTGGGATCGTGCAGTCAAGCTCGCCAGCATCATTTCTCCCATTGACCTGCGCATGGAGGCCTCATTTCCATTCACTTTCATTTACGCATGGAGACCGCAGTGTCAATGAAGCACATCTGCCTGCAATGGTGGCTAAGCGTTCACGAGACCTAGAGGTGTCAAGGGGCAGTGCAGTTTGTGACTGATCTATGCCATGAAATTATCTGAACACTATGCCAGGCTCAACCCGGTGCTGTGGGAGGCATGCCTGAACAAAAATAAATCGAAGATTTAATGACAAAATCATAAAGGTAAATGATTGAAGAATGGTTAGCAGGGTTAATTTTAAGATATTGTTTATGGATCTCTATGAAAGTACTTAAATCGTTTCTCTTTATATTTCATTTGGGTATTTCACGGTTCATTAAGTATTACAATGTTCTCCTAACACTTTGTTGTTTATTCAGAAATTTCGAGTCGAATGACGGTAACGTGCTTTTTTTAGAGATCATGAACATTTCAGTTGCAAATTTACGCAGCTACTAAAATTAGGTTAAAAAAATAATTTACCATCATTATTTCTGATTAACTTTTGATTTACCATTTTTCCTGAAATTTGTATCGAGAATAAATAATATAGTTGTTTTGACTGAACGTTTGCTCTTCCGCACTTCTGTCGCATTCCGCATAAATTAAAAACTATTTTCGCCGTTACAACGTGTGATAATAACTTCAGCCTTAATAAAGTTCAATTTGCTCATTAACTGATTTTTTTATTTTACCTCTAGTTCTAATGGCGTCATCATTTACCTCCAAAATATTGTTCGTTGGGAGTATATGATGCTTAGAGGTAGTTTCTTTAGTATTGGTCATGATGATATCACAATGATAACGCTTAGTAATTTAACTTTTACTGAATCCCTCGACTTGTAAAAGTGACACAGGGCCCTGGGGAGTGCCATGTCGCTACATTAGTTATGCTCGTTACGTCCACAATCGGCACACAATGAACCTTTCTATCGAGAATTCTCGGCAATATTCGCGCCTAAATCTCGCAGTTTTCTGCCGTGCGGACTTGTCAACCCGTCGTCAGTTTTCTAAAAACCTAGTCATTTGAATGAATAAAAATAACCCTAAAAACCTTGATTCACGCTACAGTGAGAATTCCCATTCATATTTTTACGCAAGATTCCTGTTGAAGAGGGTAGAAGGATTATCTATAGCACTTTGAAGGCAGTTTCTATGGAAAAGTAAGGAATTGACTTTACTTTCATTTGTAGGCTACAGCTATCGTTCACGACATTTTGTGTATTTTTGCTAAGGAGGTCAGACGCAGGAGTCCGATGAGATGAAGACGCTAGAAATCATAAGGTCAATCTTATTTATTTATAAAGTATGTGTGGTCTTGGGTCGGCGCAATGGGGAGCCTCGCCCAATAGTTTCAGCTGCATCGAATCGATCGATTCATGAGCAAAACAGTTCAGTGAAAACTACAACACACGCATGCTGCTGTAATACACACTGATAAGTACCGCTCAGGTGAGTACCGCTCAGAGGAGTTCACTGCTGGAATTACTGCAGGTGGCGGAACATCACTTTTCCTAAGCCTTGACTACATCCTCAGAACTCGATTGACCATCATCCTAAGTAACAACACGCACACAGAGTCTAAATTTCTCAATTAAATATTCTTACTCCTAAACCCATTACGGGTTAAAGTCCTGTGCTTCTGCTCCACTCACTCTGTCTCGTCATACTGATCAACGAATGACAGAACAAGAAATAGAGCTTTGATTGGAAATATTTTTTCCAAGAAAGGAGATCAAGTCTTTAAAAATGAGCATTTCAATTTCAAAGATACATCCTCAGCAAGATTTGTTCTGGAAACAAGGGGATATATTCGAAACATTAAGTCAATATCTGGCGACAGGCCATGCTGAGAAGGACGTATACGATGTTTTGTTTATGTTTACTAGATCCAATATTATTGTCTTTCTTCCCTGAATTTCATTACTTGAAAAGCCTATCGGGCAATTCTTCCCAATTTGAAACATGAACTTGGGAGCGAAAGAATTTATATTTTTCGATGTTCTACCGTGGATTTTCATCCCTGCTCAAACGTTAGTGCTTTGAATTAAATTAGGGTCTAATTGCGTTGATGGAATTGCAGCACGGAGCTCAAGTCCGACCCTCATCTCCAGAAGCAGTCCATGCAACACGCTCGGTCTGTACACGCCAAGCTCTCCAGCACTTGGCGTGTACGCTTCTCAACATCATTTGGACTGAAGGCTTTTCTGTAAAGAACTTTTCCACATAACTCAATCACTTTTTAAACGATGCTTGATCAATTATTGTGTGTCACATTCTAGCAGTCTTATTGCATAAGAAATGCATCATTCAAAAACCGAAATGGCAAGAAGTCCGGCGCGCTGCGTCCGTTGGCGCAAAGACAATTGCGCCGAATCTTTCACCCACTGCGCTCCGTCAATTGACTGTTCCTCTTGATGGGCATAGCTTCCTTTTTGATTTGTATTAGGGATTTCTCTTATTACGTTGCTTTTTTTAATTTAATCTTATCTGATTTTTTATTGCAGCTTACATATCTAGAGATTAACTAATGAGTAATTGATATTTTGATTGAGGCTTTAGGCTTGCGGCGTTACCGGAATAAGGAGAAATCGGTAGTCGGTGAACCTTACCCTGTTCCCCCGTTTCGTAACGTGGTAGCTATGAGCAAATATATTTACAAATAAATACACAATTTTCAAGTAATTTTGAGTGCTTATGGGACCCCAAGTTTTGAGAAAACTCCTACAGTCACTTCCTTAACCTCGGGGTTATCAATTATTCTAACCATTCCTACGTTGAAAAGAATATTGTAATGTCCCATAGGTCCCACTCATCGCTATCATATCGGTGTTGCCATCCTGCAGAGATAGTAAGGTTGTGTCAACACGGTCCACTTGTGCAATTGAACATGCACCCGAGCGCTGGCACCACAACCCGACCTTCAGAGGGCGGTGCCAGCCCTCGCGTACCTGCTCAGTCGGCCGGTGCTGCGGGGTGTTGAGCAGCGCTCGCTTGCTGCTCTTCTCGCATCCTCAAGCCTTATTTTTGTGATACATTTGCGTCGTTGGCTCATCTCGTATCCTGAAGCCTTATTTTTGCGACACACTTTGCGTCGTTGGCTTATCTCGTATCCTGGAGCCTTATTTCTGTGAGACATTTTACGTCGTTGGCTCATCTCGTATTCTGGAGCCTTATTTTTGCGAGACATTTTGCGTGGTTGGCTCATCTCGTATCCTGGAGCCTTATTTTTGTGAGACCTTTTGCGTCATCGAGACATTTTACGTCCCACACGGTCACTCTCAACGTCCTGTCACGATGGGATTGCTAATAATAAAACCAATACATCCTATATTTTCCAATTTTCACCAATAAAGGATGTTATCATGTTATCTTCTAATGTTATCATTTTATTTTCCAGCATTTTTCGATACATATTAGGTAAGAAACTCAATTATGTCTCGTCGAAAGATTAGAGTTTTGGAAACAAGAACTGAAAGTTTCAGTTTTTCCGATGTTTCATAAAGCCAGCGTGAGCTCCGTTTACGCTAAAATAAAAATCGGGCCTTCCAGCTCAGTGCTACGTACAATGTGGCAGAGACTATATAATTTATATAGACCTCATAAGAATCTCCAGACTTCTTCCTACGCACGGAAAGTGATCTGCTCGTGTGCTGTACGAACTTGATTTATTTTCTGCTCCAATTTTCCAGTGAGAAAACATTTTAACAAGAACTATGTTTAAAATATCTTCAATTTCATACATTTTTTCATCTGATCAAGGTAGCAGAAATGATCTCGAGTGCGCATTCGAAAAAGATTTTAGAATCATCAATTTGCTACATTCAAAATTGTTACACAAAATACGAAATAGAGCACAAGCTCTACCCATATAACTTTACCTTAAAATGTGTGAACCAAACTTTTAGAAAATATAATAGTTTGACCCCTTGCTGCATCGACACGTGTAGCCATCACTGACTTGTAATATTTAGCTAAAACAATTTTTCGGATATGCTTGCCCTACATGGAGATGTACAGTATGTGATCACTTTATTAATAATATTTTTACTTTTTCTAATCATAGTTTTTATGACGAGTGAAAATGTCCTCATAAGAAATACGAACTAAACGTACCAAACAAGGGAGCAGTCGTACATCTCTTCATAACGTAAGTGGGCGAATCTTCACACGACGCTGTGTGGCCAGCGTGCGCAGAGATGCAGCAAGTCTGCAGGCCTCTGCCGCTCCTCTGCCTGATCTTCTTCTCTCTCTCCGAGTCCCAGGCAACATCAGGTAAGACTGTGTGTCTGAGAACACTATAAGGGGGCAGTCGATGTCAAAACCCGAAATATTCTTGATTTTTTATTTTTTAGCTTATGTTCTAAAGAATTTTTTTCTGAATCTAACGAGTTTGTCAGGCTCTCCTGAAAACTTGAACGTGTTGACGTTTGAAATGCTACTCTCCCACAGCTTTAAAGTCCAGGAATGGCGAATAAATCAATTTAGGTATTTGGAAATCTGTTTAGTTTGGAAATTATAACAGAAGTAAAATGACAAAATTAAATAAAACATGCATTTTCTTGGAAAAACCCCAAAATTTACAAAACGAATTCAAAGAATCGTTGCACAATTTTACACCAATGCTGGAAATTGCGGGAAAATCGGTTGGACTTGGGAAAATATGTTGCGCTTAGATGTTTACCCAGACGGTTCCCCTAGGTCGTCAAGCTGACGACCTAGGGGAACCGAATTTTCTGAACCAAATTTTTTGAATGTTCAGTGAAACTAACTTCTCCATCCACAATCAATTCGCCATTTTCCCAATTTCCTGCCTTTAAAATTTGATTAATTTAGTGTCCGAGAAATATACTACTCTTCACTAAACTAATAGGCAAAAAGATATTAAACCACTAATTGCACCACTGCAAAGCTGCTAATATCACAAATTCATATTTTTTATTTCTTTAACAAGACGATGTGTAATTTTTAGCCACCACATTGACAGAAAAAATGAAAACTGAATACAATGATCGGATAATCTAAAGTGTTTTTTTCTGTGCCCTTTCCTTTCACAAATATATACTGAAAGTTTTCGCTAGAGTAGTGCTGGTCCAGAAAAGGAAAAGTGCTTGTGAACCATTAATGCTATCATGATATTTCCATCTTGAGCACGATTACCCACCTGCGTTACTGTGGGAGAAACTGATAGGGTGTGTGTGAAGTCATGTACTGGTTTAAAAACTTGTGCTGTACTCTGCTTACAGCGACTGAAAACTAGTCCTACTCATTGATTCGTCTGCGTTTGACTTCTCCGAATAAAAAAATAACATCAGCTGAGTATTCCAGCCGTCGTGACATATAACAGAATGAAAAATAACGGATTATAATATTATATGCGTGTTTCCTCCTTCATTATTGGAGGAGAAAACATTATTGGTGCTTTACGGAAGGTTAAGAATTTTCCATTGCCTTAACCCACATCCCTTGATTCAAGATGCCGTGATACCAGGATCACCGCTCCGTGACTCATATCAACGCCCGGCGGCGCTCCAGGCCACTTCCCCGGCCGTCACGCGCTGCTTCACGCCAACCCCGATTACGGCCGACAGGCTGGAGCTGAACTACTCGCTGGTCGCGTCCATGTTCCTGAAAGTGGCCGCCGACGGAGGGTGGATTGCAGACTTCGATGAGGACTTCTGGCTCAGCAACCCAACCCTGCCTGGCACTCAGCAGCCGGCCAGGACTTTCTTCTCGCTCATGTATAACGACTTCACCCTTGAAGCGAGTGAGATACTGCCACTGATGTTGCTATCCAGTTTCTATTTTTCATGTGATTCTTAAGATGGAAATTTACTCTGACTTTTCAAGAGAATGATAAATTCGTAGCGTGACGAATGATAATATTTATTACTTTCATCCTGTGACTAGTATGGACACACATATTGACGACACTAACGTAGTTTTTCCAAAAAACCTACGAATTTGACGTCATTTAGTTAAAGCGAATTTGAATTATTCGAACACTCAAGGATAATAAAAAACAGAAAGTAGCTTTTACGTAATTTTTATTCACTCAGAACTGACGCATATAAGCGAGTTGGAAGTGGTGCTGCCATCTGGCACTCACACACCACCGACCTACTTCCCAGTGGACAAATGGTTGAAACTTGTCCTCGAATTTGATCATGAGGACAATGTAAGTTTGAAACCTAAATTATATATGTATACGATTCTCATCTAGGAAAACAGTAACTTTAAAGACGAACAAAACTTGTTCTAAAAGTCCTAGTTGTTTGAGCGCTTCAATTTTTCACGTCATTATTATTTTCGTTTGCCCACCATTTCGGCAATCGAAAAAATTTCCCCAAATCGAAAAATTTTTCTGTGTGAAAGAATGAATCCCAATCAGAAAATTTCCTACTATTTGAGTACAACGGATATAGAATGACCAAATATTTAAGATATACTTTTGTAATGGGGTTGATATTTGTAATGGGCTTGATATTTGTAATGGGGTTGATATTTCACATTTCGTGGCCGACCAAGTTCAGTGGCTTCATCAGATGTAGGTGACCTCAACAAGGCGGTTGGAAGGATCACCAATTCGAACGCCCCATGATCATCGAAGACATGATGATTTTTTTAACATTATCGATGTAAATATTCTCAAATAATTCGCCACATTAACTTGTCCAACATCGCTGATCTAGTATTTATGCGACCGAGTTCATTTGAAAATAGACCAATATGTTTTTTGCTCCCATAGTATTTGTGCGACCAAGTAAACCACCAAAATTAACCAATATGTTCTTTGCTCCCATTTCAGAGGTAATTTGTTGGGTTTACTTGCAATTCATCTATAAATGTAGACATAAGCTCCTTTAACTTCCAGTTGAAAATTTCTGACCCTTTCTACTTATATGTGACTCACTTTTATTTCACTTCTTGTAAATCAGAGTGAAGGTTTCCTTGCTTCTTAACGTTAAGATTTCTAAACAGATTGTCATAACCTGAATTCAGATCATTTTTAAAATAAATAGCTTGTTTCATAGCCTCATAAGCTATGTTTTACTCTAGTAACTTCGTAAGCCATGTAAACTTAAAATAACGCACAAGCTATGTATTGAAATGAATCACAATTTCAGATAAACGTTAAAGTTGGAGGCGGTGATAACGTGAACTCTTACCCCGCATTAAGAAAAATTACAAACTCGACCGAGGAGCCACTTGATGAAGAACAGCAGGAGTCCCAAACCGAGTCACCCTTAGAGGTGGAGACAGATGCACCAGTGGACGGAGTTGCATCTAACAAATCTCGTCTCATCCAAGTGGAAGTTTGTCACATTGATGCATCAACTGCTAACAATCCGTGGCTCTACGTATCTCGCTTGGAAGTAGCCCGCGTTTCTGGATTTGACATCTCCATGAAATGTGAGGCACAATTCGATGGGATGCACACTTTCTACAAACAAATTGAGAGTGACCCTGAAAATCTCAGCACTCTGTGCAAGGACGGATATTCCTTGATTGTTCTCCCATCTACTATTTCTTACTTCGATCATGATGAGCAGTGCAGAAAATTTCAAGGTACAGTACTGTCAAATGAAGACGTGCGTATTTACGAAAACGAACTTTCTAAGATTTCATCAAGGTCAAATTCTGGGACAAATGAAAATCTTTCTTGGGTTCAGAGTCTAAACGATACTTCAGAGAGTTTCAAATCTTGGTGTTCGGTATTGCTGAGGAATGTTACATTGAATATGCGTCCGTGTTATTCACCTCTCCCGTCAAGTATCTGTAAAGTGCAAACCTCTTTACCGTTCTACCTCTTCGGTCGAGTTCACAAGTTTGCCAGAAACTACACTCTCATCACCAAACCAGATGGGACTTGGGCAATAAAAGGGTGCAGTTCTTTGATGAGATACAACGAAACCGGGTGGATCATGTTTTCAAACCTCCATGACAAAATTTGTCGTTGTGCTGACTCTATTCTACCGCTAGTGCGGACCTCATGGCAGTGTGGTGAAGTTTCTAATTTGACTTTATCTTTTTCATCATGTGATCCCAACTCCTTCAGCTGTAACTCTGGGCAGTGCTTGTCCAGAGAATCACTGTGTGACGAGGTATACGATTGTTATGACAAGACGGATGAAGAAATGTGTGACTACATCGTCAAAGAGACAGGGTACACAAACGTAGGAGAGCCTCCTTCACTTGAAGATGATAATTATATCAGAACCAAATATACCGTAGTGCTTTTTTCAATTGCTCCCATACGAACAAGTAATTTCTATATTGACGTTGGACTTGCCATCATAGCTCACTGGAGAGATCCTCGTTTGACGATATGGAATCCCGTTAAGCGCAAGTTTGTGGACTGCAACGAAATTTGGCACCCGAATTTCATGTTGGCAGACGGGCACCCGCATGGTCAGTTGGTGTCAATGCTGGAGAAAAAAATAGAAAACTGTCGAATGGATCCTTACTCTGAAATCCCTCGAAAGAAATCTATCGACGATCCGTACATGGGTAAGAGTTATACCAGTACTCGTGACATCGAATTTTTTTTATTATTCAACTTCTCTCTTATGTATGAGAAAATACTTTTTATGATTTATCTGCTTATCGGCTCAATTCATCGCACTTTCATTGCTTTGGCTCCAAATGAATCTCATTCACGGTAACATCGGTTTTCTCCTGTCAGTTTGCGATCGTTGCGATAATGAAATACCTACTTAGATTTGAAGTGAATTATGATCCTAGTTAAAGGAAGAGTAATATATAAACATATTCCTATTTTAGGTGGGTAGCTGCCTCTACTACATATCTGTACAGTCAGAAGATCGTCAGAATGCTTGACTTGGTAACGAAATCAAGACCATTTCGAATGCATAACATTGTAAAACGAAAACTATAAATTTTTTGTCATTTGAATTTAACACTATAATCTCCACCATAAACAAACGACTTAAAAGAAACAATTATCCGTTTCCAGGTCGCTACCTGAATGGCTCGTCTGTTGACTTGATCTACACTCTCGCCGGCATCTACAGAGTTCCTTGTGAGTTTAGTTTCCGTAAATACCCCTTCGGAGACCAGCAGTGCGAAATCGCTTTTTGGAGTTACTTCGAATCGAGTTTTAGTTCTGTTAAATTTGAAAGAATTGAATATGAACCAGAAGACGAAATTGTTTTTTCCGGTCGTGATGACTTACGGGAGTACAGAGTCTCGCACGTTTGGAGAAAAGAAGTTTTTTTTAACCGTTCCGTGTCAATCTTCATCGAATTGAAAAGCTACTATGGCTACCACATGCTTAACATATATCTACCCAGCTTCCTCATCCTGCTCATCTCTTTCTCAACTGCTGTGTTCCGCGTCAAAGACTTCAACGAGCGCGTGATGGTCTCCTTGACAGCGCTGCTTGTTTTGACCGCCCTCTTCACGCAGGCCAACTCGTCGTCGATACAGACGCCGTACGTGAAGCTGCTGGACGTGTGGTACGCGGCGCTCATAGCCTTCAGCTTCCTGACCGTACTGGCCAACACTTCGCTCAACTATTACCACCACAAGCTCGACGCTGAAAAAGAGCTCGGAGAAAGAGGCTACGATGATGTTACTATCAACAGAAGAGTTAAAATATTGAACAAGATCTTGTTTGGCTCCCTAACTGCCGCATTTTTTAGCTTCACGTTTTTCTACTTTCTTTCTGCTGCAGATAAAATTTGAATAACATTCACTCGTTCTGAGTTGAGTAGTTGCTGTTATCAATCTTGCTCGTCCTGTTATGGGAGTAAATCAAAAGACTGACAAATTGGCAAAACTTCTTTGCCATGACTCTTTACATATACTGTATAGTCCTGGCTACTCGAGATCTGCGGTTACATTTCACACTTTCAGTCTCACGGCTCAGTTGAGTGTAGGATCAGACAGATTGGCGAAAGTGAATTTAATTAACTTATAGAGTTCATAGAGTGCGCTTCATACACGTTCTCGTAGAATGTGATATAATGAAAAGATGAGGAAGACAAGTTAGCCCACATATTATGTATAAATGTTATCAAATCAATATTTAGTCTGACAACCATAGCCCAAAACTCAGTCTTATACAAAAACTATTTGAAGTTTAAGTGTTATCATCCCACTAATCTGCGAGGCAGACCAGTAAACATAAAATTCAAATCTATAGCTTCGCTCCAGACTTATATTTAGTACATCTGCAAGATTTTAATCTTCCTGTTCGTAATCCGAATTGTATCGAGCGTAGTACATATGGAGCTTATTGCTTATTTTGGAATATATTATGAATTTCCTTAACCCGTGAAAGAACTTATATATCCCATTTTACATGAATATCTTCACGTATTGACGACGCAGAGTAAAGACCACTAAAATATCATATGTGCTCGGTATCTAAACAGCGAGTTTCTGGTTTCAGTTCGCTACTTCGTCTTCCAAGACACGGTCAGCAGTAAGCCAGCCGTCGTGTCCACACCTCGTATTGCACTTGATTAGGTGCAGCTGTTGAGGTGGCGAGGTGGTTGCAGGGCCACGATGCCGTCGGTGTGTGCTGGCAGGGAATGGGCAGCTCGTGTACTGTTTTTGACGCTATTCACTTGATGGTACTAACATTTGCAGAATTGGGTTTGGCTTCCTTCGAATACCTGTAAATATATGTGTTTGAATGTGCTATATTTACAAATAAAAGATAAAATGAAAGTAGATTGTGAGTTTCATTGGGTGAAAAGTATTTTCCACTCATATGAAATACTAGTATCTGCATTACTAATGCTTCTATTGGAATAATTTGAACTGACGGGGATATAATTCCTTTGAAATTACTACGCCGCGTAGCTAATAGAAAAGTATTCATTCCCATAAGCATTTCCCCGTTTCACAAGCAGATTATTTTATTTTGACGCACAGGGAAGGTGAGCGCTTCTTTTGAAAAAAGACTTTTCGCTGATAACATAACGCCGTCTGTTGTTGGGTGTGTGTGCGTTGTGGCATGAGATATTGATGTGTAAAGTCGAGACTGGAATTCAGACCTCATTTCTCAAAATGAATAGCTCCAACATCACTGCCTGACCTCGACAGCAAAATAATCTTACTGCATAGAATGCAGCACCTCAGAGCCTTACATCGCATAGGTCTTCAGGTGGCTGTGAGATTTGAAAGAGTTTAAATCGACTTCAAGAGTCTTGACTTTATTTTGTTGCTTATTTTATTGCTTCCTTAATTTACAATTTGATACGCCATGTAGCATTCTATGGAAGTTTGCAAAATCTGAGGGTAATTCTTTATCATTATTCTGTTCTGTTGAAGCAAAATTAGTACCAAGACAGTTTCATCAAGTGAGAATACGACTTTCCATGGCGTCAGTTTACCCTTAAGAAACACTTTTTAGCAAAGTATATTTGTTACACGCAAATGTATAACGCACCTCCTCTCCGAACTAAACTGAGAGCGAACAAATTCTGTGAGTGAAACTCGTAGATGTGATAGGTCCTGGAGTTGTGTTTACTAAATATTTGCATAATTTCGCTTTATTGAAATTCACAAAATGCTTGCTGCGCACTATGTAACATCAGTACATGCACATGCCCTCAGTAAATGTGTTTCAGTTCCTTCTATATGGGAAAATCTTTCAGTTGTAGTAGTTGAAATACAGAACAAATAGAAGATCTAAAATTACAGACCCATGACTAGTTACAAAATGGTTGAGTGAGAAGAGATACAAAAAAAACATTATCTGTTTACATGCATCAGCGTAAGCAACATTCGCCGTAATTGGATATGTACTCTTAGAGGTTGTAAGAAGTACATGTTTTCAATTATAGTTGCGCAATAAAATGGTTGATAAAAATCTCAACAATCCATTGATACATCAAAAAGGTCTCATGCTAATAACACAATTACTTTACATAGCATTTCATATGAATAAAACCAAACCCTTTCGCTGTATTTGAAAAATTAAATTAATCCCTACCTCTATTTAATCTATCTAAATATCAGCATCGTTTTGGGTCATGCATCCAAGGTCAGCAACCACACTGCTCTCGATGATTTAAGCATCAAAGCTGCAGTTTATATTGAAGGATATTAGGCAGGCAATTGGCGCGAAACGACCAAGGGGTGAGTATGCCAGTGAGCTGTGACCTTGCCAGTTAGTCAGTGAACCAGTGAGCAGTAAGCCAGTGAGGTCCTGAGTGAGTGATTGAGATAGTGATGCCAGAAAACTGGTAAGCTCGTAAACCAGTAAATCAGTAAACGAGTAAGCCGGTTATGCAGTAAGCCAGGAACGAGTAAGCTGTAAGATCTTTGAGTGCTACCGGTACCGTTTCGTTGCGTTAGGGCAACAGTATGACGATCGTGCCTAAGAGGTGGACGCCCTGTGGGTTGGATAGGGCATTTGAGCTACGGTTATGTGCCTGCTTTGAAAGTGATCTTCCTCTATGTTCTACCATAATCGACAACAGTTATACACGAAATTTTACATCGAACTACGTTTTAAGAAAACTTTCATTTGTGCATTTTACAATTACTGGACACCTTAATAACTAGATCGAATTTTATGGATAACTAAACTAGAAATGATTGAAACACATTGATATCGGTGAGGAGTAACTAAACCACTACAAAGCTAACAAAACGAAAGTTAGTAAGCCAGAAAGTCAGTAAGCCAGTGCACCCCCGTGCCAGAGGGCTCTTTCAGTGCAAAGTGCAACAGATCCCACAACAAAATTCACTAGTCACACATGTGTGTTTTCTCTTCGAACTCTGCATGGAATAATTTGAAGGATTTCATTCAAATATACAGTAATTTACCTTTCTTCTCTATATATTTCAACAGGATTTCTATAGTCAACCGTTATGAGTCGTCCTTCTACATTGTGAACGCTACGTTGTGCACCCAGAAAAAGGCGGCTTAAATTACGGCAGCAAGGTCCAGTGTATTTCTGCTGTTATATGAGCATGATGCGACAAAAAACTATTCCGCAACATTAATATGTACTCTCTCCAGTAACGAACTTAACAATTTAAATTTACTGTTTGCTATTGGAAATTTCATAGCGGAATAGAGTGAAATTTCTATTATAAAAGTACATTCATCGTTTCTACGGACTTCCGCTCTATTCATAGTCAATAAGAAATATTTTCGCCGTCACTTAGTGAAGCTTTGAGTTCGTTCTTTTGTAAATTTCACTCAAAATGAACTTAGTTCAAAATCGAGTTATATCACAACTGAATTTTTTCATTTTCTCTTGTGGCGGCGTCGAAAATTTCTAATTCATGGTTTACTGGGAATGTAAGATGCTTAATAATAATTATTTAGATATTAATCATGTTAACGTCGTCGTGAAAGTATCAAAAAATAAAATTACCACAGCGTTATTTTACATGAGGGAGATGAAAAAGGTAGGTTCATCTCATGATCTAACATCACGTCATCTAACAAAATGAGGACAGACGCGCTGTAAAGAGATTGGTGAAGAAAAGTCATCGTTTATCAAAGCAAATGATACCTAAAAGTTTGTGACGGTTTCAAAAATCCTCAAATGGTTCTTCTATCATTGGAATATGAATTTCGGCAAATGAAAATCCATTAAGATGACATTTATTCCAGCAGCGAATCCGAAAAGGGTTTGTTTTTTACTCAAAAATACTGAAATATGACTGTTGAGAATTGGAATCATGTGCTGAGGGCTAATGAGTCCACATTCCCTTTCTTTAAGAACGATGGGCATGTCAAAGTATCGTGATAACTACTTGGAACACCGGACTGCATTCATCGAAATACACACAAAGGATTTCTTCCGAATTCTAATCCTAAAAATAACGAGAGAATCTGCATTTTTCGATGTCCAACCCTACATTTCTTTTCTCTGTATGAACGTTAGGCCTTAAAGTTGAATTTACTCAACGCAACTGCAGCATGGAACGACAGTCCGGCGCTCATCACCAGAAGTGGTCCATGCAACACGCTTGGTCTGCACACGCCAAGCTCTCTAGCACTCAAAGAGCTGCGTGTTCGCTTCTCGGCATCATTTGGACTGAAGGCTTTTTTGCAAATGACGCTTTTGCATTACATAGCC
The DNA here is from genome assembly GCA_030386875.1 of Morinoia aosen. NCBI lineage: Eukaryota > Metazoa > Arthropoda > Malacostraca > Amphipoda > Talitridae > Morinoia > Morinoia aosen. The sequence continues at coordinate 27,129,568 of CM059563.1, forward strand.
TCTCTAACAAAATACTTGCTTAATCGTTATAATTTACCATTTCCGCGCATTTCCTCATATAAAGTAGATTATTCAAAATACCCTTGGAGTACTTTTGTTGAGAAAAATTACAAGGTGGCCAATTAATAATATTGGTTTTATGAAATATTTTTTCTCATTGTTGTTGGTACTAAAGAAGCCAAAATATTTAAAGAATATGGAATTATAACCTAAGCTCTAGGCATCCAAGCCATGTCTAAGCGGCATGAGAGCAAATCTGATAGGCAATTTATTTTGATGACCTCAAGTCAATATCAAACTGCAATGAAGTCAGAGAAGTGTTCAATTGACCAATTCTGCTTTATATAAACTTGCCTATATTCCAATGAGGCACTTCGATAACACAGTAACTTTGACTTCACCTGTCGTAAGGAATAGTGTAAATAAAAATATATAAATAGTGTTATGGAACAGAGTCAACAAGTCGTACATGAAAAGTTCCCGTCGTGAACAATAAATCTTTAATTTCAGGCTAGATCACAAGGGCTTATAAAAATCAGAAATGAAGCAGAGTGGATAAAAAACAATAACGAATATCGGTAAGACGTTACGGAGCTTCGCAACTGTCATCCTCTGACAATCAAAGTAGGAGAAGGGAAGAAATACATTCGAATCAGTAGAACGATTAGCTTTTACCAGTAAATCCGTAGTCATCATAAGAGCAGATTTTGTGACGCAATTATTGTTTCCAAACCCTTCTGAAGACGCGCTAACGAAAATCATGCGCGGAGCTCCAAAAGTAAACGTGAGCTTTTCGTCGGGTGATTGGTAAATAAAACGAACATTCTAGTACCACGCTTATGTGATACCAAAATCCTTTGCAACGAAAGAAGATCTATGGAAGACATTCTTCGTTTTAGCTGAAATTGAATAGTTTCGATCCGCCATCGGGTCAATGAAGTCATGAAATTTCCAGATAGAACATTGAAGATCGTGGATCTGGAATATTGAGCGTCTACTTCGCAAAGATACTTGAATGTCTCACGCGTCCCTTGCATGACTGACCTTCAGTCCCACAGAGATAGTAAGGCTGTGTCAACATGGTCCACTTGTGCAATTGAACATGCACCCGAGCGCTGGCCCCACAACCCGACCCTCAGAGGGCGGTGCCAGCCCTCGCGTACCTGCTCAGTCGGCCGGTGCTGCGGGGTGTTGAGCAGCGCTCGCTTGCTGCTCATCTCGTATCCTTGAGCCTTATTTTTGTGAGACATATGCGTCGTTGGCTCATCTCGTATTCTGGAGCCTTATTTTTGTAAGATATTTTGCGTCATTGGCTCATCTCGAATCCTGGAGCCTTATTTTTGTTAGATATTTTGCGTCGTTGGCTCATCTCGTATTCTGGAGCATTTTTTTTTTTTTGTGAGATATCATGGAATTTGTGGAATTTGTGAGGAATTTTCACTGTTCCCTTTACCACGTTTTACTGATCAGATCAGTGTTTTCGGAATCAGTGTTTGCAGATCAGATCAGTGTTTTCAAACTGTATCCGTACGGAAGCACGGAATCATCTCTGGAAGATGAATCGCCTTGCCGAGCTGCGCCAAGTGGAGCATTGTGTGGAGTCTGCGATGGAGAGGTTGGGCAGTTCTCGCTTAAGTGTGAGTCCTGCTCCTGTTACACCCACCTGAAATGTTCGGGAATGCCGTCGTACCACCTTGTTCGACTGGAGTTGACCAGAGCCTCGTATAGGTGCGAGTGCTGTGTTACAAGGGAGAGTGGCGAGAGGTACCAGGAGGTTCTCGACTCGATTGAGGAGGAGCTCAGAAGTTCCGGAGACAAGGGTCTGGAGAGCCCTGGAAGAGAGCCAAAAACCCCTACTGCACCACCGCTGTCGGGTGTGGTCACAGCGCATGGGAGGCAGTCGTTGAGCATGGACAGCTTGAACGACACGGCCGAGTGCCCTGAGAGTGCAAAAACAGGGGAAGCGAGTGGAGAAAAAGCTGTGTGCCGACATTACCTGAAGGGACAGAGAAAACATGGTTTGAAAGGAAGCTCCTGTAAGTTTGCGCATCCTAAGCTCTGCCGTAAGTTTGCGAAGCTGGGAGGTAAGCGAGCGGGAGGTTGTAAAAAGGGCCGAGAATGCAAATTTCTCCATCCTGCTGTGTGTTGGAGGGTGGAACGGGGGGAGCAGTGCCCGTACAAAAACTGCAAATTCTATCACCCCAGGGGACTGATCTCGGCTGTGTCGGGGGAAAAACAGCCGAGCATTAGTGACCAGGAGTCGAGAATGCTCCCCAGGAGCGAACACCGCGAACCGAGGGGCGCACCACCACAGAGAGGGCTGTCTTATGCTGATATGGTGAGCAAGCGTGCGCCGGTTGCAGCTCAGAGGGACACGCAGCCTGCTGGTTCGTATGGCCAGGATGCAGGACTACTAGGGTCTTTTCCGGGATAGACTGAAAGTTTGTCTTTTTTAGAGCTGCGCAGGCAGGTCCAGGAAATCCAGAACCTGCTGACCTTGCTCCTGAAGGAGAGGGACAACGAACGCCCCCCTATTCAAGGGCTACGTCCGTGCAGCTGCCGAAGCCATTTGTAGAGAGTAATGTTTGCCCCACAATTATTTCCTGCAACATCGAAGGCTTGTGCCCACGTGCTCAGAAACATAAGGTTAAGATATTAGAAGAGAGAGCCTTGTTGGAGCATGCGGTTGTTGTGGCAGCGGTTGAGTCACTCCTACGTGAGGAGATCCTTGATGCCGAGGTGAGCATGAGGGGCTACTGCTTGTACAGAGCTGACAGGGCTTCTGACAGAAAGAAAGGAGGCATTGCTGTGTTTGTCCGTGAGGATCTTGCTGCAGCTGCAGTGGTGCTCAAGAGTGGTGCAAATGGATGGGTGGAGCACATCGCCCTGTGGTTTGAAACGATGAGACTTATTACTGTTGTTATGTACAGACCCCCCGCGTGTCCTTCTGAGATGTTTGTTCCGGTTCTCCTTGATATCGCAGAGGGGATTGAGGACCTGGGCACACCTCTGCCGACTCTGATTATACTTGGTGATTTTAACTTTCCCAGAATAAACTGGTCCTTAAACAGTATCTACGGTGGCTCTCGAGAGGGCCGATTACAGGCCAAATCTCTTCTCGAATTCACGGACAAGTTCGCGCTTGAACAATCGGTGAACTGCCCAACTAGGCTGGATAGCTTATTAGACCTAGTCTGTACCAACCATGGTGAACTGGTGAGGGACGTGGTTGTGGAAGACACAACATTGTCGGATCACAGACTGATAATAGTTAAAGCTGATATTGGATGGGCCAACCAACAGTCCAACACTGAGCTGAACTATGGGAGTACCTTGGGTTCACTTAACTTCATGAGCTCTCGAACCGACTGGTGCAGTATAAGGGAGGACCTTGCAAGAATCGACTGGGCTTCGAGAAGCGAGGGCATGCTTCCCTTGAACATGTATGAAGATCTTTGTGGTGTCCTGACAGAGGTCTGTTCAAAATACGCCCCACCGAAGACAGCAGTTCGTCAGGCGTCAATTCCAAGAGATCGTAAGATCCTAATGCGGAAGAAAGCCCGTATACGTAGGCAGCTGCTCGGGGCAGTCAGCTCGGCCATTAGAATGAAACTACTGAGCAGGGCAGAGCTGATCGAGTACCAGCTGATACAGTCGCATGAGCTAGAAACTGCAACCAGGGAGAGGCGGGCAATTGAAGCAATCCGCAACAACCCGAAGTATTTCTATGGGTACGCACGGAGTAAGTCAAAGACCAAGTCCCAGATTGGCCCTTTCTATGCTGGGAAAGAGCTCGTTGGTGACTCTTTGGCCAAAGCTGAGGTGCTGAGTAAGCAGAACGAGTCGGTCTTCAGTAGGCCGAGAAACTCGAACACGCTAGGTCTCCTGCAAGGACTACTCGAAAAAGACAGGCCCTCCCTTCTGGACGATGTTCGGTTCGGCGAGAACGAGTTGGTGACATGCATAAGGGAGCTGCCGTCCACGTCCGCAGCGGGTCCGGACGGGATTCCTTCGATCCTCTTAAAAAACTGTTGCGAGGAATTGAAGGCTCCTATACATGCACTGTGAAGATCATCAATGGATAAAGGATGTGTGCCTGCTCCTCTCAAATTGGGAGTAATTATTCCGGTTCACAAGGGGGGCGTGAAGCATTCCCCCGCTAATTACCGTCCTATCGCCCTAACATCCCATGTAATTGAAAATTTTAAGAAGATCGTAGTTAAACGACTAGTTACGTATCTCGAGAGCAATGACCTACTGAACGACAATCAGCACGGTTTAAGACGGGGTCGGTCGTGCCTCTCACAATTGTTGGAGCATCAGCGGCAGGTTACGGAGGCGCTTGGCTCTGGACTCGCTGTGGACGTGGTGTATCTGGACTTCGCTAAGGCCTTCGATAAAGTAGATTATGGCGTGCTGCTTAGGAAGCTCCGTCTTTTTGGAATCAGTGGTAGGCTCCTTGAATGGATTTATAGCTTCCTAACAAACAGGAAACAAGTTGTCTCAGTGGACGGGAGCCGCTCGACGAAGTCGGTGGTGGTGAGTGGTGTGCCTCAGGGACCCGTTTTGGGTCCACTCCTTTTCCTGATCCACATTTCGGACATCGATGTCAATCTCTTGCACTCAAGGGCCTCATCCTTCGCTGACGACACCAGGGTCTTGAAAACTATTGCTACGGTGGAGGACTGTGAGGCTCTACAGAGTGACCTCCAGAAGATTTGCGAGTGGGCAACGCGAAACAACATGACCTTCAATGAAAATAAATTTGGGTTGGCGCGGTACGGTTTGCACCCTGACGCCTCCTATGCGTACAGCCCCACTTGTGGTTTAGCGATCGACCGCAATTCTTTGGTCAGGGATCTGGGGGTCGTAATCTCAGATGACGGTGGCTTCGGAGAGCACATTAACCAGGTGGTGCTTAGGTGCAGACGCCAGATCGGATGGATCCTGCGAACCTTTAAGACAAGGGAAGCCCCACTAATGCTGAAATTGTTCAAATCGTTAGTCCTCCCATTGGCAGAGTACTGTTGTCACCTCTGGAGTCCGAGCACTGTTGGCGAAGTACAGAAGTTGGAGGGTGTACAGAGGACCTTCACTGCAAGGATCGACGGAATGCAGTCGTTTGACTACTGGAAACGGCTATCACACCTGTCCCTGTTTTCATTACAGCGTCGCCGTGAAAGGTACCTCATCATATATACCTGGAAAGTTCTGAATGGCTTGGCTCCGAACTTCAGGGACCAGGCGATGCGACTAATAGCCCAGCGGCACATTCGGCGAGGGAAAACTTGTAACATCCCAGCTTTTACCAGCAGGGCGCTGGCGAGCATCAGAACGAGGCATGAAAACTCGTTCTCTGTTATGGGACCTCGTCTGTTCAACTGTCTTCCGGCTGGTACCAGGGAGTTTGAGGGGACACTGGAGTCGTTCAAGGGGAGACTCGATGAATTTTTGAGGACGATCCCGGACAAGCCTCCCTTGCCCCATTACTACCAGCCTGCTGAGGGTAATAGTATCCTGCAGCAGCTGGCATATATGAGAGCGGCTGCCCCCTAACCTTGCCCCGGCAAGGGAAGGACGGCTGACACCGTTCTGGCGGCGTCGTGGCCTGCCTCGGCTGTGGTGGAGCTGCTGGCTCGCTTTGCTGGGGACCTGGGGCTCCGTCGCTGCGGGGAGGTTGGCGGCGTCGTGAGGCGGCGACTCATCGTGGCCTGGAGCTGTGCTCCAAACTATATCTCAGGAATCTCAGGTATCATGCGGCGTTGGCTCATCTCGTATCCGAGAGTCTGATTTTTGTGACACATTTTGCGTCGTAGAGAAGATATTTCCATTGTGGTCACTCTCCACTCCATGTTACGATGGGATTGCTAATAATAAAACCAACAGAACATGAATCTTCTACTTCTCATGAATGGATGATAGTTTTTCATGTAATAATTTTTCTTCTTAACATTTTCCTGTTAAGCACTTTGGATTGGAACAAGCACTTAACGCATGGCTCACCGGAAGCCAAGTAGAAGAAAACTACGACTAATTGAAAAATTTCATGCTCATGAATAGGGTCTACTCCAGTCTACCGTCTTACCTTGCCACTCAACTTAGCGTCTTACCTTGCCACTCAACTCAAGGACAGAAGCGGTAACACCTTAGCGACTCTAGCTGAACAAGGGACAAATTTCTACAAGCCCGACCCAATACAACTCTCCAGAAACTGTGTGAAAACCGTCCGTATTTTCAGATACGTATTAAATGAAAAGTTAATTTTGTTTCGTCGAAAGATCAGATTTTTAAATACAAGAACTGAACGTTTCAGTTGTGTCCATGTGTCAGGCTATTGTCGAAGATGCCGACTAGTGCTTTGTAACTTAACAGGAAGGAAAATAATTCTCCTCGCATAACTAAACTCTCGTATCACAGATACTTGGGAAGCATATATCCGTCTCAGATTTCAAAATTTCAACAGCTAGAATTCGTTCGGCTCTAAAACCTCGAAGCTTGATTAGCTCGTAGCTTGAATTCATTTCGGCTCAAATTTTCGAAGCTTGAAAAACAGCTTGAAATCATCTCAAAAACTCTACCAGAGAAAAACTACAAAAACTGCTGGAAAATAATTCGCATCCGGAAAAACCTGTGGGCAATCCCCTACTAAATAAATTAAGTCAGCAAAACCTGACTTTCTATTATCCCTGAAGATATCAGGAAGATCCCTCCGGGATAAGAAGACTCTGAAAATTCGGCCCTCAGAATCCGAAAGCAAGGACAATCTACAATCTGGCTCCCAAGAAGGACCAGCAAAAATTGAATAATCTATAACTGGCGCCCAACGTGGATCCGCCTTAACAACTATCTAACTTTTGGCGCCCAAGAGGATACAGCCAAACCAAAATATCCAACAATTTGGCGCCCGAAACAGAAGGACTACGAATCATGAAAGCTAAGAAAAACTAAAATAAAATGAACAGGAGGACTTGACTCCCAGAAGCAGAAGAAAATAAAGAAGGACTTTGAATCCTGAAAACCAAGAAAAATAAAAAGGAACCTCGACTTCCTGAAGCAAAGAAAAATCTCAAAATGGATTGCGTCCAACGTGCCCGAGAGTACATGACTGCCCTAGGCCTCACTCCGGAGCAACCAGACTACCGTGAAACCTTCCTTCAAAGAATCCAAATTCTAGAGGAAGCTGCAGAACGAGAACACGCACTAGAAAGAGAAAAACGAGAACGAGCACTAGAAAGAGAAGAACGGGAACGAGCTCTAGAAAGAGAAGAACGAGAATGAGCTCTAGAAAGAGAAGAACGTGAACGAGAGAGAGAACGAGAACGAGAGAGAGAAAGAGAAGAACGAGAAAGAGAACGAGAGGGAGAAAGAGAACGATAACGAGAGGGAGAAAGAGAACGATAACGAGAGGGAGAAAGAGAACGAGAGCATGAAATCCATCTCCAACAACTCAACCAGCAAAGGGCATCAGAAGCCAGACGGGTCAAAATACTCGATATCGCTGCTTTTAACCCTGAACAAGAGGGGATCCAAGAATTCATGCAGCGTTTCGAGAGTCACAGCAACGCACTCAAATACACGGAATTTGAGGCTGTTCTCGCACTAGAAAATCTTGTAACGGCTAAGGAAAGAAGGCTCATCCAGGCACTGGCCGCTGTCGACCGGTACCAAATTAGGGAAATCAAAAATTTACTGCTGGAATCCCACAAGATAAACCCCGCTAAACTGCGCAGTAACTATTATGAACTGAAGCCTGAGGAAGGAGACAACATGAGTCGATACATTCGGAGATTGGAACAAGCACTTAACGCATGGCTCACCGGAAGCCAAGTAGGAGAAAACTACGACCAATTGAAAAATTTCATGCTCATGGATAGGGTCTACTCCAGTCTACCGTCTTACCTTGCCACTCAACTCAAGGACAGAAGCGGTAACACCTTAGCGACTCTAGCTGAACAAGGGGACAAATTTCTGCAAGCCCGACCCAATACAACTCTCCAGAAACTGTGTGAGAACCGTCCGTCGAATAACAAAAACGACAGTCAAGAATCTTCAATGGGAAAATCTTCCAGAAGTTCTCAAGTGAATCGATTTTCTAACACCACAACCGGAAACTATCGACCTTCACCTCCTGAGAACCAAAATCCCCAGTATCGACCTGCAACGCCGCAGAATCAGAATTTCCAGTATAGACCAAGGACAACTGGACCAGCTCACGTAGAAGGCAGACCCAACTACTTTAACCGTCCGCCGATGACGTGGAGAACATTCTTCTGTAATCACCATGGAGAAAATCCAACTCATTCTAGCGAGGAGTGCCAAGTACTTAACCCGCAATCTCAGCAAAATACCTCTTCCCGAAATGAAGGAGGCACGGCACAACCTACTGCTCACATAAATTATATCGAAGAGGAGTCTCCAGGATATACCTTGCCATCAGTTGAATGCAATCATGCTGCGGATACAACCGGACTATTACTAGGAAAATTGAAAAAGTGTCAGGGTCAACTCAATAACCAACCTGTAGAAATCTTACTGGATGGAGGAGCCACAGCCGTGTTTGTGAAGAAAGACCTAGTGCCCGAACAAAATATATCCAAAAACAAAATCACCATCAAGTTAGCTAATAGCCAAACTTTCGAAGCACACTTAGCCAACGTCAAACTTGACTGCCCATATTATCGAGGCAACATCACAGTCGTAGTGATGGATATTCCGGCAACCGAAGGAATCCTAGGACGTGTGTCAGGAACTACATCCTTCGAAGAAGAGCCAACGCCTCTTATCATAATTGAAATCTCTCCTGTCACTACCAGAGCGAGCGCAAAGTGAGAAGAAAATGAAAAACCTAAGGAACCAGAACAGCCGCAAGCCAACAAGGAAGAGTTCATTAAACTACAGCGAAACGGCGCCACCTTAAAACCTCTCTTCAAAAAGGCCGATGACGAAACTGAAAAGCATCAGAAAAATGACGGAATCACTACGACGAGCTTCACCAAGAAGTTCTCTATCGAAAGACCCTCCGAGATGGCCAATCAACTTTCCAACTCGTCGCACCATTGGAGCTGCGGAAACAAATCATGGAACTGGGCCACGATAATCCCTTAGCAGGCCACTACTCACAAAAGAAAACCCTACAAAGAATAGAACGTGACTTTTGCTGGCCTTATCTAAGCAGAGACGTCATCCGGTATTGCCACTCATGCCGTACGTGCCAGATCCACGCTCCAGCTCGACCTCCTAAAGCCCCGCTCGCAACACCAGCCTTAGCTGGAACTCCTTTCGCTGTACTTGGTGTAGATATCATAGGACCCATTCAACCTTCTTCCAGTCGCGGCAATCGATACATCCTTACGGTAGTTGATCAGGCAACCCGATATGCAAACGCTAAGGCTTTGCAACATATTGACGCAGTCACTATTGCAGACGCGCTCAATGAAATCTGTACTCGGACAGGATACCCGAGAACCTTGACCACCGACAACGGAACGCAATTTACGGCCGAGTGCTTCGAAGAATTTCTAAAGAAAATGGGGATTCAACATCACAAAACTCCACTGAATCATGCCCAATCAAATGGCATAGCGGAAAGGTTTAACGGCACTCTAAAAATGATGCTACGGAAACTCGCGGCCGAACAACCCAAAGACTGGGACCTATATTTACCTTCTTTGCTTTTTGCCTATCGTGACGCGCCCCAATCTGCCACCGGTTGTTCACCTTTCGAACTAATCTACGGCCATCGAGTTCGAGGACCTTTAACCCTATTAAAAGAATACTGGACAACCGAGACTTCCGAAGAAACCGATCTCAACACCCAGCAATATTTGCTTGAATTTAAAGCATCGTCTCAAAGAAACATGTGCCATAGCTCGTGACAACCTCGGGAAAAGCCAAGAAAAAGCCGTGAACTACCTTCATAGAAAAACTAAACTTAGAAGTCTTCAGCCTGGTGATCAAGCCCTAATCTTCGTTCCTTCATAAAGCCAATGTGAGCTCATCCTGCGTTAAAATAATAATTGGGTCTTCCAGGGCTGTGCTACGGAAATGGCAGAGGCTATATAATTGGTTCCAAGCTCATAAGAATCTCCAGACTTCTTTATGAGCTCGGAAAGTGACCTGTTCGCTGCTCTGTGAACTTAATTTATTTTTTAGCTTCAATTTTCTGATGAAATAATTTCTTGGCTAGATGTATTTTTAAAATTTCGTTAAGTTTTACATCTTTTCGTCTGACCAAGGTAACAGAAATAAACTCGAGTGCTCATCCGGACCAGATATGAGAATCATCAATTTGCTATATTCAAAATTTTTATATTACTTATTAAATAGAGTCCGAGCTCTACGGACCTAACTGTACCATAAAATGTTTGAACTAAACGTTTAGAAAGTAGTTGAACCCCGAGCTGCCTCGGCAACTGTAGTCAGCATTGCCTTGAAATAATTACCTAAAACCATTTTTCCGATAAGCTTCCATGACATGGAGATGCATGTGACCATTTTATCAATAAAATTTTCCTTTTTTCTAATCATAGTTTTTCAGACGAGCGAAAATGTCCTAATATGAAATACGAACATAACGCACCAAGCAAGAAAACAGTCTACATCTCTTCATAACATCAGTGACCGAGGCTTGACAGGACGCTGTGTGGCCAGCGTACGCAGAGATGCAGCAAGTCTGCAGGTCGCTGCCACTCCTCTGCTTGTTCTTCTTCTCTCTCTCTCTGAGTCTCATGCAACATCAGGTGAGATGATGTGTCTGAAACCACGTTTAAAGTAAATCTAGAAATGTCACATTTATTTTCTTGTTGGTAGCTTTTGTTCTGTCATGGACTTAACCATTACAAAAGAAAGTAATAATTAACTCATAAAATACTTGTTTCATATATTTAGGTTTCTCCTTTCCATTCTTTGTAACAGAGTAAATATTTAAATTTCGATCGCTCATATTTCATGCAGACCTGAGTAAACACTACATCATTGATTCATACAAGCCAAAGATGCACGAAAAAAGTTCGAAGCGAAATGAAGCCTCCTCAAAATGCTGCTCCTAAAAGTCGCTGTGAAATGTTATCATCTCGGAGAATTTTCTGAAAACTGATCTCTCGATTCACAAGTTATTCGCCATTTATCTGCATAAAAAATTTAGCAATTTGGAGTCCATGAAATATATCACTGGTTGCTAAACTAGCAGGCAAAAGGATATTAAGCCACTGATTGAACCACTGCAGAACTACTAATTTCATTAATTTAGTATTTTTTTCGTAATTCTTGCCCTCTACATTGACAGAAAACAAACGAAAATTACTTGCAATGATCGGAAAAGCAAGGACTGACTTTTTTATTTCCTCTCCTTTAACAAATATTTAATCAGAGTTTTAACTGAAGAGGTGTTCGTCCAAACGATAAAAAGAAGTTTGTGAACCATTAAAGCCTTAATGATTTTTCCATAGTATGCACGACCACCTCCTTGCGTTACTGTGAGAGAAACTGGAATGGTATAACAATGGTATGTAGGCAGTGGTATGTAGGCATGAGTATTCGAGTGGGTAGGCAGAAGTATGCACTCTATGCTCATGTTTTGGTCTAAATACTTTAGCAGCTCTCTCCTTACATCGGCTGAACATTGCAGAAATCGTTGATGTGTCATCGTCTGAAAAAAATTAAACATCAGTTGAGCAGTCAAGCTGTCGCAACGTATAATATATTAAAAAACTACTTTAAATCATTATTTTAACTGCTGTCGATACGTGCTTCATCGTTTATTATCAGGATAGGTGAACAATATCGGTAGTTCATGAAAAGTAGAGGATTTCCTAAAGACTTTACCCATTTACTTAAGTAAAATATGCCGTGAAACCAGGATCGCAGCCCCGAGACTCGTATCAACGCCCGGCGGCGCTCCAGGCCACATCCCCGGCAGCGATGCACTGCTTCGCCCCCACCCCGATTGCGGCCGACAGGCTGGAGCTGAACTCTGCGCTGGTCGCGTCCATGTTCCTGTAAGTGGCCGCCGACGATGGGTAGATCGCGGACTTCGATGAGGACTTCTGGCTCAGCAACCCCACCTTGCCTGGCACTCAGCAGCAGGCCAGGACTTTCTTCTCGCTCAAGTATAATGACTTCAGCCTTGAAGCGAGTGAGATATTGCCACTGATGTGTCTATCAGGTTCTATCTTTCCTGGGACTTTAAAAATTGAAATTTACTCTGAATTTCGAATTAGTTGATAATTCGTAGCGTAACGAATGATGATATTTATTGCTTTCATCTTGCGACTAGTATGGACACATATTGACAACACTACCGTAGTTTCTTCAAAGAACTCATGAATCTGATCTCAGATAGTTCAAGCTAATTTAAATTATTCGAACACTCGAAGAGCTAAAATGACGGAAAGTAGCTTTTATGTAATTTTTATTCACTCAGGACTGACGCATACGAGCGAGTTGGGAGTGGTGCTGCCATCTGGTACTCACACACCACTGACCTACTTCCCAGTGGACAAATGGCTGAAGCGTGTCCTCGAATTGGATCATGAGGACAATGTATGTATGAAACCTAAATGATATAGGTATACGATTCTCATTTAGGAGTACAGTAACTTTAACGACGAACAAAACTTATTCTAAAAGTCCTAGTTGTTTGAGCGCTTCAATTTTTTACGTCATTATTATTTTCGTTTGCCCACCATTTCGGCAATCGAAAAAAATTCCCCCAATCGAATAATTTTCCAGTGTGTGAGTCCCTTCATGAGAATGAGTCCCTTCAGAAAATTTCCTACTATTTGAGTACAACGGATATAGAATAACAAAATATTTAAGATATACTTTTGTAATGAGGTTGATATTTCACATCTCACGTAGGCCACCAAGTTCAGCGGCTTCATCAGATGTTGGTGACCTCAACAAGGCGGTTGGAAGGATCACCAATTTGAACGCCCCATGATCAACGAATGCATTACGAATTTTATATTATTATCAAGGTATAATATTCGCAACAAATTTCGCCACGTTAACTTGTCCAACATGGTTGATCTAGTATTTGTGCAACCAAGTTCATTTGAAAATTAATCAACATGTTCTTTGCTCCCACTCATGAGGTAAATAATTGGGTTTATTTGCAATTCATCTATAAATGTAGATACAAGCTCCTTTCACTTCCTGTTGAAAATTTCTGACCCTTTCTACTTACATGTGGCTCACTTTTATTTTATTTCTTGCAAATTTGAGTGAAGTTTTCCTTGCTTCTTAACGTTAAGATTTCTAAACCGATTGTCATAACCTTAATTCATGTCATTTTTTAAATGAATAGCTTGTTTCATAGCCTCATAAGCTATGTTTTACTTTAGTAACTTCATAGCAATGAAAACGTAAAATTTCGCACAAGCTATGTACTGAAATAAATCACAATTTCAGATAAACGTGAAATTTGGAGGCGGTGATTACGTGAACTCTTACCCCGCATATGGAAAAAGCACACACTCGACCGAGGAGCCACTTTATGAAGAACAGCAGGAGTCCCAAACCGAGTCACCATCAGAGGTGGAGACGGGTGGACCAGTGGACGAAGTTGCATCTAACAAATCTCGTCTCATCCAAGTGGAAGTTTGTCACATTGATGCATCAAATGCTGAACACCGTGGCTCTACGTATCTCGCTTGGAAGTAGCCCACGTCTTTAGATTTGACATCTCCATGAAGTGTGAGGCACAACTCAATGGGACGCACACTTTCTACAAACAAATTGAGAGTAACCCTGACAATCTCAGTACTCTGTGAAAGGACGAATTTTCCTTGATTGTTCTTCCATCTACTATTTCTTACTTCGATCATGATGAACAGTGCAGAAAATTTCAAGGTACAGTACTGTCATATGAAGACGTGCGTATTTACGAAAAAGAACTTTCTAAGATTTCATTAGGGTCAAATTCTGGGACAGATGAAAACCTTTCTTGGGTTCAGAGTCTAAAAGATACTTAAAGAGAGTTCAAATCTTGGTGTTCAATATTGCGGAGGAATGTTACTTTAAATATGCGTCCGTGTTATTCACCTCTCCCGTCAAGTATCTGTAAAGTGCAAACCTCTTTACCGTTCTACTTTTTCGGCGAGTTCACAAGTTTGCCAGAAACTACACTCTCATCACCAAACCAGTTCTTTGATGAGATACAGCGAAACCGAATGGATCATGTTCTCAAATCTCCATGACAAAATTTGTCGTTCTGCTGACTCTATTCTACCGTTAGTGCGGACCTCATGACAGTGTGGTGAAGTTTCTAATTTGACTTCAGCTTTTTCTTCATGTGATCCCAACTCCTTCAGTTGTAACTCGGGGGCAGTGCTTGCCCAGAGAATCACTGTGTGACGAGGTATACGATTGTTATGACAAGACGGACGAATAAATGTGTGACTACATCGTCAAAGAGGCAGGGTACACCAATGTGGAAGAGCCTCCTCCACTCAAAGGTGATGATTATATCAAAACAAAATATTGCGTTATACTTATTTCAATCGCTCCCATACAAAAAAGAAATTTCTATATTGACGTTGAACTTGCCATTGTAGTTGACTGGAGAGATTCTCGTTTGACGATATGGAATGAAATTTGGCACTCGGAGTACATGTTGGCAGACGGTCACCCTCATGGCCAGTTGGTGTCAATGCTGGGGGATAAAATCGAAAGCTGTCGGATGAGTCCTCTTTATGAAATCCCTGGAAAGAAATCTATCGATGATCCGTACATGGGTAAGAAATATACTAGAACTCCTAGCTACTAATTTTCTTGATTATTCAACTTCTCATTAATGTATAAGAAAATACTTTTTATGATTAATCTGCTCATCGGCTCAACTCCTCGAACTTTCATTGCATTGGCCCCAAATGAATCTCATTCACTGTAATATCTTTTTCTCCTGTCCGTTTGCAATCGTTGCAATAATGAAACAGCTTCTTAGATTTGAAGTGAATTATGGTCCCAGTTAAACGATTAAATAAACATGTTTCTATGTAAGGTGGGTAGCTGCTTTTACCACATATCTGTACAGTCTGACGCTTGCCAGAGAGCATGACTTGGTTACGTTATTAAGACTATTTCGAATGCATAACGTTGTGAAATGAAAACCATAAATTTTTTTACAATTTAAGTTTAACACTATAACCCCACCCTAAAATAAAGGACTTAAAATAAACAATTACCCGTTTTCAGGTCGCTACCTGAATGGCTCGTCTGTTGAATTGATCTACGCTCTAAGGGGCATCTACAGAGTTCCTTGTGAGTTTAGCTTTCGAAAATACCCCTTCGGAGACCAGCAATGCGAGATCGCTTTTTGGAGTCACTACAAATCGAGTTTTAGTTCTGTTAGATTTGAAAGACTTGACTATGAACCAAAGGACGAAATTGTCTTTACCGGCCGCAATGACCTACGGGAGTACAAAGTCTCTCACGTTTGGAGAAAAGAAGTTATGTTTAACCGTTTCGTGTCAATCTTCATCAAATTGAAAAGCTACTACGGCTACCACATTCTTAACATATATCTACCTAGCTTTCTCATCCTGCTCATCTCTTTCTCGACTGCTGTGTTCCGCATCAAAGACTTCAACGAGAGCGCGTGATGGTCTCGCTGACGGCGCTGCTCGTCTTGACCGTCCTCTTCACGCAGGCCAACTCGTCGTCGATACAGACGCCGTACGTGAAGCTGCTGGACGTGTGGTACGCAGCGCTCATAGCCTTCAGCTTCCTGACCGTACTGGCCAACACTTCGCTCAACTATTATACCAACAAGCTCGACGCTGAAAAAAAGCTCGGAGAAAGACGCTATGATGATGTTACCATCAATAGACGAGTCAAAATATTGAACAAGATTTTATTCAGCTCTCTCACTGCTGCATTTTTTGGGTTCGTGCTCTTCTACTTTCTTTCTGCTACAAATAAAATTTGAATAACATTCACTTGTTCTGAGTTGAGTAGTTGCAGTGGTCGATTTATGTTTTGCTCGTCCTGTTATGGGAGTAGATTAAAAGACTGAGAGGTTGGAAAAATTTCTTTGCTATGACATTTTACACATATAGTCCTAGCTACTCTAGACGTGCGGTAAACTTAACTTAATTTATAGAATTCATAGAGTGCGCTTCATACACGTTCTCGAAGGGTGTCATATAATGGAAAAATAAGGAAGAAAAAGGAAGTCCAAATATTATGTATGAAAGTATCACTTTCTACTTTGGTAACCATAATTCAGACTTCAGTCGTGTGAAATAACTATTTGAATTTCAAATGTTATCTTCCCACCAATCTGTGAGGCAGATCAGTAAACATAAAATTCAAATCTGTAGCTTTGCTCTAGATTTATAGTTAGAAAATTTGTAAGATTTTAATTTTCCAGCTCATAACCCGAATTGTAGCGTTCGTCGTACGTATGGAGCTTATTTTGCAATGTTTAATGAATTTCCTTCACCAGTGGAAGAACCTAGATATCCCATTTTACATTAATATCTTCACATATTGACGACGCAGAGTAAGGGCCACTGAAATATCATATGTACCCGGTATCTAAGCGCCGAGTTTCTGATTTCAGTTCGCTACTTCGTCTTTCAAGACACGGTCCGCAGTAAGACAGCCGTCATGTCCACATCTCGTATTGCACTTGTTTTGGTGCAGTTGTTGAGGTGGCGAGGTGGTTGCAGGGCCTCGACGCCCTCGTTGTGTACTGCAGGGAATGGGTCGCTCGTGTACTGCTTTTGACGCTATTCACTTGATGATACTAACATTTGCCGAATTGGGTTTGGCTTGCTTCGAATACCGAGATATATATATACGAGGCGTGTCCGTAAAATAAGTTCCACGGGCTGCTGCTGGCGCCAGGATCGCTTCTATGCGCAGCCAGGCAACAGAGGCAGGTTGTTTGGCTCCCCCACTCCAATCCCCCACCAAGCCAGCGTCGCTGCGACGCTCAGCCTTGGCTCAGCAGCCGTCAGCGATGGAGCCCCCTCCCGCGTCTCCCGCCAGCTGCGAGTTACGGTCTGTTATTCGTTTCCTGGCCGCTAAGAAGAAATCGGCGAAGTAAATTCACGAAGAACTTTGGCAAGTGTATGGAGAAGAGTGTATGAGCTCCGGGATGGTTCGCAGATGTGTCAGGGACTTTAAAAATGGCCGAATATACGTCCACGATGAAGCCCGTGCAGGGCGGCTATCGGTTTCCGACGAAACAGTTGCCAAAGTCGAAGCGGCAATGCGTGGAGATCGATAGATTACAGTTCGGGAGCTGTGCGAAAAGATTCCGGAGGTCAGCAAAACCATAATTGACAAGATTTTGACTGAACATTTAGGCTATTCAAAGGTCTCGTAACAGACCGCAACTTGCAGCTGGCGGGAGACGTGGGAGGGGCTCCATCGCTGACGGCTGCTGAGCCAAGGCTGAGCGTCGCAGCGACGCTGGCTTGGTGGGGGATTGGAGAGGGGGAGCAAAAACCTTCCTCTGTTGCCTGGCCGCGCATAGAAGCGATCCTGGCGCCAGCAGCAGGCCGTGGAACTTATTTCACGGACACGCCTCGTACATATGCTTGAATGGGCTATATTTATGAATAGAAGATAAAATAAACGTAGTTTGTGAGTTTCAATGTGTGAAAAGTTCTTTCCATTCATGTGAAATACTAGTATCAGCATCACCAAAGCTATTGAGGATATAATTCCTTTCAAATCATTGCGCCGTATATCTAATAGAAATGTACTCATTCCCATAAGCGTTTCCCCCTTTTCACTACCAGAATTTTTTATTATGACACTCAGTGGAGAGTGAGCGTTTCTTTTGAAAAAAGACTTTTCTCTGATGGCATAACGTCGCGTGTTGGTGAGTGTGTGCGCGTTGTGGCAAGAGATGTTGATGTGCCAAGTCGACGCTAAAATTCCGAGCTTATCTCTCAAAATAAATATCGCCAACTTCACTGCCTGACCTTATCAGCAAAATATCAGCATTTACTGCGTAGAATGCAGCGCCTCAGAGCCTTACATCGTACAGGTCTTCAGGAGGCTGTGAGATTTTTGAGAGAGTTTAAATCGACTTCACGAGTCTTAACTTTATCTTAATTCTTCCTTAATTTGTAATTTGAAGCATCATGTAGCATTCTACGGAAGCTTGGTGAAACCAGAGGGTAATTCTTTGTTATTATTCCGTTTTGTTGAAACAAATAGTAGTACCAAGACAGGTTCATCAAGTGAGAACACGACTTTCCATAGCGTCAGTTTACTCTTGACAAAATCTCTTTAGCAGAGTAAACATGTTACTCATATATATATATATATATATAATGCACCACCTCTGTGAACTACCTCTGCACCACCTCTGCTACTGTGAACAAAGTCTGAGGGTGAAACTCGTATATGTAATAGTTTCTGGAGTTGTGTTTGTAAAATACCTGCACAATTTCGTTTTATGTTCATAAAAATACTAGATGTACACTATATAACATCTGTACATGCATATCCGTTCAATACATATGTTTCAGTTTCTTCTATATGAGAAAATCCTTCAGTATTATTAGTTGAAATACACAACAAATAGAAGAGCTAAAATTATAGACACGTTGCTGGTTACAAAATGTTTGAGTGAAAAGAGATACAATAAACATTATCTGTTCACATATATCATCGGAAACAACATTCGGCGTAATTGGTCATGTACTCATAGAGCTTCTAAAAATCATTATTACCCAATATTTCTAATTATTTCCAATTATTATTTCCAAAAAATATTTCCAACTCTTATTGCCCAATAAATAGGTTGGTAAAAATCTCAACAATCCATTGAAACATCCGAAAGGTGTTGTACTAATAGTACAATTACTTTACATAGCATTTCACTTGAATGAATCCGATCCCTTTCTTTATATATGAAAAATAACATGAATCTCTACCTCTTATTAATCTATCAAAATATCAGCATTGTTTGGCTCATGCATCCAAGGCCAGCAACTGCATTTCTCTCGATGATTTAAGCATCAAAACTGCAGTTTATATTGAGGTATCTTAGGTTGGCAATTGGCGCGAAACGACCAGGGGGTGAGTATTATGGACCGACCGGGGCCCCGGCCCCGGCCCCGGCCAACCCCGGCCATTTTTGCTGACCCCGGCCCCGGCCCCGGCAAGCTCCGAAAATTTTTGCCCGCCCCGGCCCCGGCCCCGGCAGAATAGTGCCCTAAACCGGGGTTTTGGCCGGGGTTTTTAGTATTGTACTACACCTTTTTTACATCAAATTAATCCAAGTCAAGTTCAAATTATTCCAAGTCAAGTTCAAATAAATCCAAGTCAAGTTCAAATTAATCCAAGTCAAGTTCAAATTAACCCAAGTCAAGTTCAAATAAATCCAAGTCAAATTCAAATTAATCCGAGTCAAATTCAAATTAATCTAGCCCTAAGTTGAGTTGAAAATTGACATAATCACACGTTAATTTGAGCGGTTTTGTGTTAAATATGTATCAATTGGATGTGGTGAGCGAGACAATCGTTTTTCCTTTAAGCAAGGAATACAAAAAATTTCCGCCAGTGTTGCAATCTCAATAAAAACCAGCTGTCGTAAAATGTGCTAAATCTGCCAAGTGTCCAGCATCAGGAGGCTGAGTGTGATTCAAATCTTTGACCGGCGTAAAAGAAGCGAGTCAATTATAAAAACTTAGCATTATACTACTCATTAATGTTGCTTTAAAATTCGATATTGATGGCAGTGTTCAGACATTCAAATATTTATGTTCAAAAGGTAATTTTATGTTAAACATACACGTAGTAGTTTCGAGGATTTATTTACACTCATAAATATTTATATACGTGGAATTTCACTTGATCACATATGTGTATGGAATCGTATACATGCAAATACAAAAGATTATCACCGGACGATACGTAGATTTTAATCTTTAAAAGTAATATACAAATGAGATTCACAGAGTACTAAAATACGGTTCCGTTTGATTGCAGTTTATATGAGTATTACACAAATGTGAAGAAATGTAGGATCCTCTGACAATCTATACTATAATAAGAGCCGCGTCCGTCCGTCCGTCCGAAGCCCGCCTGCAGTGTGTGATGAGCGTATCTGTGATACAAGCTCCAGCCCCTATATATTTTGACGGGCCGTGTTCACGCGGCCTCATCAACTCTCGAGAGATTGTATTTTTTTATTTCTTACGGCCTTTCTCTCATTTCGCCCTCTTTTTCATTTCAAATAAAGGGGGATGGACTATTACACTATAATAATGCAAGTTACAATGTTTCTGACTCAATGCGTATTTTGTATGTATGTGTATACAATTCAATATATGTTCGTGTATACATTCAATATATCTTGATATGGGTGACAATATTCATTAAATGATTATCATAGAAGTTATTTGAGTCTTGAAATTATAATATATATTGAATTGTATACACATACATATAAAATACGCATTGAGTTAGAATCATTGGTACTTGTATTATTATTGTGTATTGTAAGAGGATTCTATGTAAATTTCGTCTCATCGACTAACACGGATTACGGAATAGTACATTAGTGCGCAGTGAATCCCATTTGTATATTTATTTTAAAGATTAATTCTGCATATCGCCCGGTAGCAATCTTTTGTATTTGTATGTATATGATTTCATGTATATATGATGTAGTGAAATTTCAGGATCGATGTAAGATCTATGAGTAAATAAATCCTCGAAACTACTATGTGTATGTGTAACATAAAATTACCTTTTGAACATAAATATTTGAATGTTTGAACACTGCCATCAATGTAGAATTTTAAAGCAACATTAATGAGTAGTATAATGCTATTTTTTTATAATTGACATGCATCTTTTACGCCGATCAAAAATCTGAATCACACTCTACCTCCTGATGATAGATACCTAGCACATTTTACGAGAGCTTGTCTTTCCATAGATTGCAAAACTGACGGAAATTTTATGTATTCCTTGCTTAAAGAATAAACGATTGTCTCGCTCATCACATCCATTAGATACATATTTACCTCCAATAGATACATGTTCACAAAAACCGCTCAAATTAACGTGTTAGTATGTCAATTTTTAACTCAACTTAGGGTTGCATTACTTTGAACTTGACTTGGATTAATTTGAACTTGACTTGGATTAATTTGAACTTGAATTGGATTAATTTGAACTTGACTTGGATTAATTTGAACTTGATTTGAATTAAATTGAACTTGACTTGGATTAAATTTAACTTGACTTGGATTTATTTGGAGGGAAAAAGGTGTTGTGTGCTCGGCAAACCACACGTGAAAAATTCACGTGTTTTTAATAAAATTTAAAATGATTTTTCGAGAGATTTGCGACTTCATCGCAATCCTGAAGAACAAGCAGTCACTAAGTAGAAAAAGCAGAGTGTATACTACCACCCAGTGTAATTATAATCCAGTGCGCAGTTATTGACATGAAAGAATCTCTACTTGAAAGATCGAAACATCAGTAGCTCATGAGAAGATGCTATTTCCGTTTACTTGCTTATGTATTTTCTCTGGAATGGTACACTGAATTTGGATACTGAGGTTCAGAATTAGTTTTGTTCTAATTACCTTCTCTGATGGAATTATTAAAAACTCTATAAAGTTCAAAAAGTTTCCTTTTCCCCAGGGTGGTAAGGATTGAGCGCGTCACAAATCCAGTAAATTAACAATTTCTCTCCATGTATTTGGTCAGTATTAGTAGGCACCCAGTTTTTGGATTCAGTAAATGTTTTTTTTAAAGTCAGCTGTTTGTCAGTAGACGAAGACAGCGTGCTACTATCGGCTGTTTTGCCACTGCTGCAACCTAAACTGGCTTTGCTTTCAATACTTAGACATTTAGTTTTTCTTCTTGTTCATTTTGTTTTTATTTTTAAATTCTCTTTCTTTGTTTGGTTTTTCTTTAGCTTCCAGGAATAGATCATTTTGTGTTGATTTTAGATGGCCCCATGAAGATTTAGTAGAGAAAGTTTTCTGAGATGCAACAGCCGTTCCTTGTCGTATATTTGCTTCACAAATGGTGCACACTGCAATTCCTACACTCTTCACCAGCATATAAAAGCAATCCCATGCTTCTGATGCACTGCTTTTAGTCATTATGCCTGGTGTCCCACAAAAATGTCCCCGACTTTTTAATTGATTATATTTCCGTGTTAAATTAACATTTTGTAGTTGTCTTTTTTAACAATGTAGTACATTTTGTTCTCTTTTAGAATAATCTATGTTTTTACAAATCTTTTAATAACCACTTTACATTGATGGATTTACTGAAAGGGATAGAAAAATTAATTGTTCAAAGGAAAAGCGTTTAAAATAATGTTGATATTCTTCCATATTTTGTACTTTCCAAAACAACGAACAAACAAAATGTTTTTAATACATTTTGTTACGATTTGTTTTTGCCCTACATTTAGTACATTTTGTTTTTGGTAGTACATTTTGTTTTCTTTTAGAATCTATGTTTTTACAAATCGTTTAATAACCACTTTACATTGATGGATTTACTGAAAGGGATAGAAAAATTAATTGTTCAAAGGAAAAGCGTTTAAAATAATGTTGATATTCTTCCATATTTTGTACTTTCCAAAACAACGAACAAACAAAAATTTAAAAGTGCAACAAAACATTACCTTAAATATTGTATAAATAACTAAACGAATTGCGTTTTCTTCGACATACCCTCCATTTCTCTCAAGGCAATTATTACTTCTAGCCACCATTGAACGAAGAGTTTTGCGGATTTTTTCACTGTTCACTTCTTCAATTCGTTGTCGAAGAACTATTAATGATGGAGGTGATGTTATGAAATTGCGTTCGTTTACAGTAGTTATTGAGAAATTCTTCTTCTTCACTCTCTCTGAGTCCAATGCAACATCAGGTGAGATGATGTGTCTGAGAACGCGTTAACGTAAAACCAAAAATTTTAGATTTATTTTCTTGTTGGTAGTTTTTGTTCTGTCATGGACTTGACCATTAAATAAGAAAGTAATAATTAACTCATTAAATAAATGTTTCATATATTTAGGTTTCTCTTTTCCATTCTTTGTAACTTTGCCCGATTGATTCCAAAACTGAGTGAGCATTTAAATTTCGATGGCTTATATTTCATGCAGACCTGAGTAAACACTACATCATTGATTCATACAAACCAAAGATGCAAAAGAAAAATTCGGAGCGAAATGAAGCCTCCTCCAAAGTGCTTTCCCTAAAAGTCGTTTTGAAATGTTATCATCTCAAAGAATTTTCTGAAAACTAATTTCTCGATTCACAAGTTGTTCGCTATTTTTCTGCCCAAAAATTGAGTGATTTGGTGTCCAAGAAATGTATTACTGTTCACTTAACTAGCAAGCAAAAACATATTAAGCCACTGATTGAGCAACTGCAGAACTACTCATTTCAATAATTTAGCATTCTTTCGTAATTCTTGCCCTCTGCATTGACAGAAAACAAACGAAAATTACTTGCAGTGATCGGATAAGCAAGGACATATTTTTCAGTTCCCTCGACTTCAACAAACATTTACTCAGAGTTTTAACTGAAGAGATGTTCGTCCAATGGATGAAAAGAAGTTTGTGAACCATTAAAGCCATCATGATTTTTCCATTGTATGCACGACAACCCTGTAATATCGCTGTTTTCTGGCGATATTAGGTTCGTATAGCAGGAAGCTTTAACTTCAATTCGCCTAGCCGCATACCAGGCAGGAGCGAATGAAACTCACAGCAGGACTTCTAGTAATGTACTGACTCAAAAAGGAACACACATGCCTTAAGACTAGAGCGCCCCCGGAAGTTAAACAAAGCCCTTCCGGTAAGTGCACCCCACGGCGGCATCCATCGGCTGCGTTTATGACACTTCCTCCAGGGACCGCGATATCCCAAACCAAGCACGATAAGGACATCCTGTGAGCTTGCCATGCGAGGCTCACAAAAATGATCTTCCTGGACTCGTAAACCTAGGCCTCCGGAACTCTCACTTACAAACCAGTGTCATACTATAACGACGCATATTTCAATATATAACAATTTCCCTCCCTTTTAGATGAATATATATATGACACAAGGAAGGAAGAACTCAGCAACCTATTCGCATAACAGGTTTAGTTAATCTACCTGATCTACGAGGTTCATTTTGCACAGGTGAGCTGCTAACAGGCTGAAAAGCAGGAGTCTCTGCTGCCCCACTCCCGGTAGATTCCAAACTACTGTGCAACAGCTGATTTGAATGTCTCTTCCAGATTACATTTAATGCTAATATTTGAACATGAAAGGTAACAGCAACTTTACTAACAATAATTCCCTTCAACCACTTGGGACCATTTCTTAAATTCAGAGCTAGAACATGATCACCGACATCAAATTGAGTTACATACATAGGCTTAGACCTGGACACAGAAAATTTAGGATGAACTCTATCTATGGAAGTAACAAATTTACGATTGTTCAGCGCAACAGAGGGAGCAATTTTTGTAACACTATGCGGAATACAATGCGATTGAAATAATGCTTTTGCTAGACGGGATTTGAACGATTCGGAAGAAGAGAGTTTTTTCAACAAGTCTTTAATGACTCTTACCTCCCTCTCAGCTTGACCATTGCTTGCTGGAGAGTAGGGCGGAGGTGTGAGGTGCTCAATGCCGTTGGAAATAAGAAAATCTTTAAAGTCTTGAGATGAAAAGTTAGAAGCATTGTCACTTACGAGCACATCATACAACCCGTTTCTGCTGAAAATCATTCTCAACGCATCGACAGTATCTGACACACTCGTGGATGGTACCACTTCGCATTCAGTATATTTAGATAATGCATCTATAGCAATGAAAAAATTTTATTCTCGTAGAAAAAGTGATCGACATGAATGCGTTCAAAAGGACGAGAAGGAGTGGGCCATTCTACATTTCTAGACTTAGGTTTTGCTCGATTTAATTGACATTGGGGACAACATTTTACGATGTCTTCATTAGTTTTGTCCATTCCGGGAAACCAAATAACAGATCTGGCCAACGATTTCATGCCACAAATACCAGGATGTCCATCATGAAATGTTTCAAGGACTAAACTACGCAATGACTTGGGAATAAAAACCCGTTCTTCATAAAGTATACAACCTTTCATGATGGTCATCTGAGGTAGCAGGTTCTTAAATTTAGACAAATTAGGATTAGGTTTAGGAGGCATGCCAAACTTTATGTATTGTTTAAGTTGGCATAGTTCGCTATCCATATCAGTGTGAGTTTTTATATTTTCACACGTGACAGGAGTTTTATCAAGAGAGTTCACAGCAAAAATCATTTCGTACGGTTCTAGCTCTTTTACAGTCGTGGGTAGTGGCAGCCTACTGAGACAATCGCTATTTACGTTACATTTACCTTTCGAATAGTTAAAAACATAATCAAATTGGGAAAGTCTGAGAGCCCATCTTTGAATTCGAGCAGAACAGTTGAGAGGTACACCCTTGTTATGTGCAAAAAGTTTACAAAGAGGTTTTTGATCATTATGGATAATGAACTTAGCACCAAGTAGAAATTTTTTGAATTTCTCCACGCCAAAAACAACACTAAGGCTCTCTCTTTCAATGTTAGAGTAGTTTGGTTCTGCATTATTTAGAGACCTCGAAGCAAATTGAACCGGACACCAATCATGAGAAGGACTAACGCGTTGCATGAGTATGGCAGCAACTCCATAACCCGAACTATCAGTTTCAAGAAGAGTTTCATGGTTGGGATCAAACAACTTTAAAGGTTTATGCGAACGATTGATGTCTTTGATTTTCTGGACACTTTTATCCTGTTCTGGAGTCCACCGGAACTGTACATTTTTCTTAAGCAGCGAATACAGAGGATGCATGACATTAGAAAAGTTGGGTACAAAACGATTATAGAAATTACACAATCCAATGAAAGCTTGCAACTGTTTGAGGTTTTTAGGAACAGGAGCATTGAGAATAGCTTCTACTTTCTCAGGGTTAGGGTGAACACCCTTGTTATCGAAAACGTACCCTAGATAAGACACACGATCAGTTATAAAGGCACATTTAGACAGATTTAAGCGAATTCCAGCGTTTTTGAGGACAGACAGGACCTTGTCAAGAACTTCCAAATGAGCATCATATGAAGAGGTCAAAATGAGGAGGTCATCCTGGTACACAATGATGTTATCGATGCCAGAAAGAGTCCTATTCACGAATGCTTGAAAAATGCGGGGGCTTGCACGTAAACCATAGGGTAAGTAATTGTACATAAATATACCTTCAGAGGTGTTAATGGTCGTAACTTTCTTTGATTCTTCGTCCAACGGAATTTGCAAAAACGCATTAGACAAATCAATTTTTGAGAAAAACTTAGCGTCTCTGACTTGAGAAATGACATCATCAATAACAGGGAGTACAGATTGAACTGGATTCAGAAAATTATTAATGGAGGCTGAAAAATCTCCACAGATTCTCACACTCCCGTCAGACTTTAGAACATTAACGGTAGGAGATGCCCATTGGCTATCATACACTTTGGAAATTTTGCCCATACTCTGCAAGCGCTCCAGTTCGGTTTTGACAGAGTCTCTTAGTTTTACAGGAACTGGGCGTGCTTTACAAAATACAGGAACTGCATTAGGCAACACATCAAGATGAACTGTTTCTCAAACGTTAGACTGTGAATCAGATGATAAATATGAATCATATTTCAACAAGAGACTTCTCGGCAAATTAAAACAATCCGTTTTATTTATGAAATCGTATTTATCAGGAATGACAACGTTTACGTTGAGTTTAGAACAAATATCTTGGCCAAGTAAATTGACTCTATCATCTTCCACAATGAGAAACTTATGATCAAAACTGACATCTTTATAAGCGACAGTTACCGCAGATTGACCAAGCAGGTTTACCGTGACACCACTGTACCCGAGAATTTTGCTGCATGTAGGATTTACAACACCACCAACTTTGAGTGCATCTCTTTTACGTATAGTTGACACGGCACTGCCGTTATCCAACAGGAATTCAACAGGTTTACCATTTAAGTTGCATGTAATCATAGTGGGCTCTTTAGTAACGGGAATTACAGTGATGTTTACTCTAAAAAATTAGAATCATTTAAGGAATAATCAGAACCTCTATGTACATGATTACCGTCACCACTTTCGTTCCTAGGTTTTTGTAGATCAGCTTCGTTCTTCTTCTGTAGAGGCACCCGTGAACTCTTCATTAACACGTCTTCTCTTCCGACGTTGCCACAGCAACCGCTTCTTCCCGGCTGCACTGTGTTAGTGCGAGCTGCGTCAAATTCTCCTCGTGTAAGTCCCCTTCGTGTAGGCATAGCAGGAGGAGGCTGTGCTGCTTTCGTAGATTTGCAAACTTTAGAAATGTGGCCTAATTTTCCACATGTGTAACATTTCAATTTCAAAGCATAGCAATTCTTTGCAAGATGCTTTTGCTTAGTTCCGCAGCGAATGCATATGTAGTTGGGCGGGAGTTTTTCTGTAGTGAAAAACGATGAAGATGAATCCTCACGAATATCTTGAGCGTCGGAGCTTAATTGTTCGGTGAGTTTTGCGTGTTCAACACATTCGTTGAAGGACTTGCTATCGCAATTCTGTAGAACCGCACTGAGAATTTGTGCTGAATGTAGCCCAGCCACGAAGGCATCTCTCAATAAACGATCACGACAGCAATTGCCATAATTGCATGCAGATGCTAAGTCATTAAACGTTTTAGCATAACTTTCTATGGATTTATTAGCACCTTGTTTTCTATTTAGAAATGTAACCGATGCACCGACGATGAATTTTTTTGATTTCAAATTGCTGTGTTAATTTTTTTTTTCTTCAAGTTCCTCATATGTAGCCTCAGTGAGTAACGTAGGTTTAATTCTTCGTTGTAGATCAGTAATTATGTTTACAGGCAATGCTTTAATTAAAATACTAGCTTTTTTACCGCCATTATTTCCCGCTTTCTGAAGAGCGTCTGCACACTGCATTTGAAACCTTTGCAGGAATTCACTCACTGTTTCCACTTAAAGATCGAATGGAGGACAGCTAACTGTAGAACACGCCATCCTAATTTTAGAGCACTTGTAAAGTTCAAATTCACTTAGGAGGTTCGAAGTCTCGTCGCCAATTGTAGTGTCGCTGTTTTCTGGCGATATTAGGTTCGTATAGCAGGAAGCTTTAACTTCAATTTGCCTAGCCGCATACCAGGCAGGAGCGAATGAAACTCACAGCAGGACTTCTAGTAATGTACTGACTCAAAAAGGAACTCACATGCCTTAAGACTAGAGCGCCCCCGGAAGTTAAACAAAGCCCTTCCGGTAAGTGCACCACACGGCGGCATCCATCGGCTGCGTTTATGACACTTCCGCCGGTGACCGCGATATCCCAAACCAAGCACGATAAGGACATCCTGTGAGCTTGCCATGCGAGGCTCACAACAATGATCTTCCGGGACTCGTAAACCTAGGCCTCCGGAACTCTCACTTACAAACCAGTGTCATACTATAACGATGCATATTTTAATATATAACAAACCCCCTTGCGTTACTGTGAAAGAAACTGGAGTCGTGTGGCAATGGTATGTAGGCAGTGGTATGTAGGCATGAGTATTCGAGTGGGTAGGCAGTGGTATGCACTTTATGCTCATGTTTTGGTCTAAATACTCTAGCAGCTCTCTGCTCAAAGCGGCTGAACATTGCAGAAATCGTTGATGTGTCATCGTCTGAAAAAAATAAACATCAGTTGAGCAGTCAAACTGTCGCAACATATAACATAATAAAAAACTACTTTATATCAATATTATAACTGCTGTCAAAACGTGCCTCATCGTTTATTATCAGGATAGGTAAGCAATATCGGTAGTTCATGGAAAGTTTAGGATTTCCTACAGACTTTACCCCTTTCATTTAGTAAAATATGCCGTGATACCAGGATCGCCGCCCCGTGGCTCGTATCAACGCCCGGAGGCGCTTCAGGCCACATCCCCGGCAGCGATGCATTGCTTCGCCCCCACCCCGATTGCGGTCGACAGGGTAAATATGAACTCTGCGCTGATCGCGTCCATGTTCGTGAAAGTGGCCGCCGACGGAGGGTGGATCGCGGACTTCGATGAGGACTTCTGGCTCAGCAACCCCACCCAGCCTGGCACTCAGCAGCAGGCCAGGACTTTCTTCTCGCTCAAGTATAACGACTTCAGCCTTGAAGCGAGTGAGATATTGCCACTGATGTGTCTATCAGCTTCTATCTTTCCTGTGACTTTTAAAATGGAAATTTAATCTGAATTTCCTAGTAGTTGATAATTCGTAGCGTAACGAATGATGATATTTATTACTTTCATCTTGTTACTAGTATGGACACATATTGACAACACTACCGTAGTTTCAAGAATCTGTTAAGAATAATCAATTTTTGCGAATGGAAAATGAAAAATTTAGGAAAAATTTTTTCATGTGTAATAAATCTTTTAATTTCGTGTAACGAATTTTGTGCGCATCTATTTTTTTTTGCATGAACTAAAATTGTGAGTTTATAAACTGTGTTCAGGCGCATTCCAACGGAACGAGTGGGTCGCTCTAACATGTGTGTAGGCTTGAATGTTTACATTCAACATAGATTTATGTATCGGGTGAGCGAAGCGTGAACTCGAGTTGGGGCTAATGTTTTGCTTTGTAATCAGACCTCGAGAGCTCGAACAAGAGGGACAGTGTTGTGTTACCACAAGGGCAAAATTTATTGACCATAGGCCCAGTCAAGGGTAGGGTTAGAGTCGTGGGAAGCCTGCTCGCCAACGGGTTTTGACTTCAAGATTACCTCGCAGCGAATAGGATGCGTGCAACCTCGAGAACAGCCAATGGGACAGAGTAGGCGAGTGTTTAGAAGTGCACGAGAGGTACCATTGGTCATGATTGGAAAGAGGGTAGCCCCAAAAGAACACTTTGGCTAGCACGAAAAACAAGAGTCAGTGAGTTTTTGCGAGCCTCTCGATAAGGTGCGTCGTGGCTAGGTATTAACTTAAATTGTTATACTCTGCGTCGTGAATAGGTGTCAACTTAAAAATGTTATACTCAGAAAAATAAGTGAGAAGCGAAACCTGTTAAAAAAATATTTTTTCTTGAATCAACAAATTAAAAGTTTACATTTTGTTTTGCAGAGGGGAGAAGGTCCCGTATCGAGGAGGTCGTTTAAAAGAAAATTTTTAGTAGCGTCGTCAGGGCGGGTAAGACTCGTTCTTTTGTTACGATAGATACCGCTGGAAACGATAGGTTCATATAACGTAAAAGAAAATTGGTGCAGTTGAATTAAATGTGGAATGTGTGCATGTATATATGTATGAGAAAATTGTAGAACCAAAGTAATCGTCAAAATTTTGTTGCCCTACAGGAGGGCGGTTTTTTTTCCTATTGATTGCAAGTACGACCTCTTCATGAAAACGTCCAAAGACAGTATATGCACTGTGTAGGAAACAGGGATTGAACTGAAGCTGCTCTTGGGCGTGGAAACGAACCAGCGGCGCCACCACAGCCTGAAGAGGAAGTCAACATGCCAGTGGTAACCAGTTGTGTGGGAACCATGGGGGCCAAATTCCGGAGGGGCTATAACGTGGGAGAACATATGGCAAGGTTGAAGTTTCTGGCCGGTAACCTGAATAACAGCGAGCAGGTGCGAGCCTTCTTCCTATGCCTAGATCCACGAGAGGCAAAGGAGTGCAATCAAATAATTGGTACACTAACGAATCTACGAGAAGCAGAAACACGGCTGCGTGCATATGCCGATCAAGTAGAACATCCCACTCAAGCGATGTTTGAAATTGTCACCAAGAAGCAGACAAGCCGAGAGGGAGTTTCTGAGTACCTGACGCGCCTGGAAAAGCTGTACAACGAGAATTATCTAGAACATCCGGAACGAGTCATTATAGATTTGATGTGGCTCGGATTAAGGACAGACATCACGAGACCCTTCCGAAGTGATGCGCGACCTACCACCGTCCAAGAATTGAGGGACATGGCAGTTGAAGTGGAAAATCGACGGATATTGCCAGTACCAAGGGAAACGACAGAAAGGAGGGAATCTGAGAGGGAGAGGCCGCAGCGAAGCGACAGGAGGCCGCAGCCTGAGATTGCGCGTGTTGGCCACACAATGCGGCATTTACCACAGCGGCAAAGAGGCCACCACAATGAAGCGCCACACTGGAGTGAAAGGGGCAGACAGATACGACACTCTCCTTATCATCGAAGAAGCAATTATGAAGCGCCACACTGGAGTGAAAGAGGCAGACTAAGGAATCATCAGCACCAAATTTATCACGTAAGAGAACCACAGCCGCATCGGGAGGTGCAACCTGCACCTGAGGTGAACTTAGCGCAGTATAGAACAGTGCCACCGACGTGCTTCAACTGCGGAAAATTTGGGCACCTAAAAGCTAATTGCAGGGCGCAACATTTTGCAGGACCGCCAAAAACGGAACAGGAGACCGTTAGCTACACTGATAAATCCAAGCGTCATACTCCAAGTGAATGGTACACCTGTAACCGCACTCCTTGACACCGGAGCAAATATATGCTTGGTAAAAGAGCGTGTGGTTGCGGGGATCAAAAATGCCAATGTAAAGGGAACGTCTACTGCATTAAAAACGATTGGAGAGGAACCCGTACCGGTGCTTGGGAAGATTAATGTGCCAATTAAAGTTAACGGTCAGAAAATTGTACAGAGATGTTTTGTGGTGCGGGAAAATGCATTCCCGGGAGACCTGCTAATAGGAGAAGAAGTAATGAACAAAGTCAACGCAAAGCTAGACTTCAGAAAACGTAGGGCATCATTCTTGGTACTTCCGTGAACATGTTTTCAGCACCGGGACCCGCTTCTCCGAAAATTCTGTGGGTAACGCGGGAGGAAGCATCGGTCACTCTCGCTGAGGACATTACAGTGAAGCCTCGCGCGCAAACCATGGTGAAGTGCCGAGCAGATGTCAAGTTTGATGGAAAAGAGGTAATTTTGGAACCTAGAATTAAGTGGGCGCCGTACGTGGGAGCCACCGCAGCGAAGGTACAAAATGGGTATGTTTTGATGCCTGTACTTAACCCTTTTGCTGAAGAAATCGCTCTAACTGAGGGAGCAGTAATTGCAACATGCCACGAAATCTCGAATGAAAATGCAACTGCAGAAGAAAATAATGATGAAAACAGCGAAGCAGAAAATCTCCGCAGAGAGAAACGCTTTCAGCAAATTGATGAGCTTGACCTCAGTCACTTGGGTGCTGAAAAACAAGAACAAGTCAGAAAACTGCTGAAGGAATATCACAAGACAATTAGTGCAGACGAGATGGATATTGGCCACGTTAAAGGAGTAAAATACAAAAATTTGTTGAGTGATTACAGGCCCATTCAAACAAATGGATGGCGTATTCCGTACACCAGTCAAGAAATCATTGATAAAAAGGTCTCGGAGATGATTGAAAGTGGGGTTGTGCAAGAGAGTACAAGTGCTTGGAAAAAAACCCTCGTACTCGTGAAGAAGCCTGGGGGAGGCCACAGAGTTTGCCTTGATTTGCGAGCTGTAAACATGCGGGTAGTGAACGAACATTATCCTATTCCCAACATTGTATGGACACTGGAAGAGGTGGCTGGCAAAGAGTATTACTCGATTGTCGATGCAAAATCAGCCTTCCATCAAATTGAGCTAGATGAAGAAAGCAAGCAGTACACGGCGTTTCAAACTCGACAAGGAAACTTCGAATTCTCTAGGCTCCCTATGGGACTCAAGTGTTCAACATCAGTGTACCAGAGAGTAATTTGCCTTGTTCTCAAAAGACAGCTTGGAAAATTCGCTGCCATTTATTTTGACGATGTGTGCATCAGCTCTATGACTTTTGAGAGTCACCTAGAAAATTTAAGGGAAGTGTTGCACGAATTTCAATGTGCCGGAGTAAAAATAGGCTTAGACAAGTGCAAATTTGCGCAAAAGCAAGTAAAATACCTAGGATGTTACATCAGTCTTGAAGGGCTTATCCCAGATCCCAAGAATGTTGAGGTCATGCAGAATTACCCTAGGCCTACTACCGCACGTAAAGTCCGCTCATTCGTCGCTGCACTTAACTTCTATCGGCGGTTCATTCCGCATTTCGCCACAACAGCTGCACCCCTTAATGCACTGACTAAGAAGGGACAAAAATCCAAGTGGAATGAAGAACACGAGCAAGCCTTCTGTAAACTTAAGCAGCTCATGATAGAAGCTCCAGTTCTGAAGAAGCCATCTCTAAATGAGACGTATTATTTGAGCTGTGATGCCTCAAATGAGGGCTCTGGCGCGGTCCTGGCACAAAGATGTAATGGCAAGGAACAACCGATTGGATACTTCAGCAAAAGATTCAATGATGCTGAAAAACGTTATTCAATCACTGAACGTGAAGGAATAGCAGTAGTGGCTGCGGTAAATCACTTTTCACCTTATCTGTACGGCAATAAATTTGTGGTGATAACGGATCACACGGCCCTCAAATATTTGTTCAAAGGTAAAAACACCAAGAACAGCAGAATTATGAGGTGGGCCCTAACACTCTCTCAATGTGATTTTGAGGTAATTTATTGGCCAGGAGCTCAGAACGTTGTGCCCGACGCATTGTCGAGAAACATCGCGGACCGCAACGAAGAAGAAAATCAAGACGACGAAGCGTGTTCGTCACGTCGATGTTAGATGAAGCCCCCAGTGTACAAGAAGCGGAAAGCATCTTGCAGAAGGAAAATGTGCGAGCAGAACAATTGAGGGATCCGGTGTGGGGGCCTGTGCTCAGCTACCTAGAGAGCGACAAAACGGGAAATGTGCCAAGTCTAGCCATGAGTCCCGAGATTTTTGCCGATGATGGAATACTGTTGTCGATACCGTCGTGCGGTCGACGTGAGGGTTCGTGGAAAAGGGGCTGTCTTCTGTACAGCTACCTTTTCCGGGGCGCTAGCTTTTCTTCGCAGCTGCCCTTCCTGAGGTTCGTGTGGGTACCGCCTACGCCGTAATCAGTCCGCTAGGGCAACAGAAGTAAATTCTGTTAGTGCCGAACTACGGCGGTACCGTTGTGTGTGGGGGGTGAGGTGAGTGTGGGTACCACCTGCGCCGTATTCAGTCCGCTAGGGCAACAGAAGTAAATTCTGTTATGTGCCGAACTACGGTGGTACCGCTAGGGTGAGGTGTGCGTGTGGGTACCACCTACGCCGTAATAAGTCCGCTAGGGCAACAGAAGTAAATTCTGTTAGTGCCGAACTACGGTGGTACCGTTAAGAAGTCGAGCAACTGTCTGCGCCGTGTGATACCGCTAGGGCAACAGAAGTGAATTCTGTTAGTGCCGAACTGCGACAGCGTCTTCCTATCGACAAACTATGCGAAATAGTTCGTCCTTCCGAGGTGGCTCCTTAAACCCCTTATTAGGCGAAGTGTCGTATAAGACTACAGCCTGTGTCTAAAAGGAGAAAGGAAACTCTTTGGACCTCAGGGTGTGACTTGTTTAATGCTGAATCTCTTTGAAGTCCCTATCACATACACTGATATATTTTAACAAAGACAGTGATTTATTTTCTATTGCAAAAATAGTGCGTACAGACGTGAGCTACTGCATAACAGGGTACAACACTCAAAATTGCATTTAAAATATTAGTCGTATTTAGCTAGATAACACAAGAAACATTGGAATATCGACATGTAATACAAATGATATTTAAGAGCTAACTAAAGTAAATGCACAAACGCAACATCAGCGCGGGGAAATAGATAAGTCGGCGTTCAGAGAGCTGGACACATGAAGAAAATACTTAAGTTTATGGGTAACTAACGCAAAAAGGCTCGACAACCCCTGTGCGGCCTGACAACTGTATTACAGAAAAACGCAGCGAAAGCCTAATAGAACGAGGCACTTGATCGTTGTGCCAGACGCTCTGAGAGAAGCAGCAATAACATTGGCACATGACAGCACAATCGGTGCCCACCAAGGTCGGGCTAAAACGTGGAAAAAGCTCGTGGAATTCGGGTACTGGATTAACATGGCGCGCGACGTTAACAAATACATCGATTCGTGCATGCAGTGTCAGAAGCGGAAGATCAATAATCGCATTTGTGTTGGTATGGGTTCATTCCCAGAAATTGATAAGCCACTGGACAGAGTAGGAGTTGATTTAATTGAAATGCCAGTTTCGAACGAAGGCCACAAATACATCTTAACTGTGGTCGACCATTTCAGTAGATATGTTGCCGCATTTCCGCTCAGAAGCAAAACCACAGAGGAAGTGACTCGAGCGTTAACTAAATTTGTAACAACGTACGGCTCTGCAAAAACGCTCGTCTCTGACAGAGGCGCGGAATTCACGTCTAGCTTGTTCAGAAGTGTATGCGAAAAATTGAAGATAAAATACACCAACACGTCAGCCTATCATCCACAATCGAATGGAATGACGGATAGGCAAAATCAAAACATCAAAACTGTGTTATCCCACTTAGCAGCAGATGATCAATCCTCGTGGCACCTTTCTGTTCCTTGAACGTGCCTGGCACTAAACACCAGCTACCAGAGCGTCATTGAAGAAATTCCATTCTATTTGTTCTTTGGTAGAGATGCTGACATTCCAATCATTGAATGGGTAAAAACCCCGCGAATAGACTACTCTCTGGGGGAAAACTACGCGGCAGTAGTAACTGCAAGACTCCATAATGCCTTCAAGGTTGTTAAAACAAAATCAAAAGCGTTGCACGACAAGTCGGTGCAATTAAAAGAGCGAGGAGTCAAGAACAACAAAGTCCATGTGGGCGACATTGTTCTGCTCCATAATCCGACCGGAAGGCCTGAAGCTAACGGCGCATGGCCGACGGATTGGATGGGCCCTTAACGAATAATGGGAAAAAGCGAGTTCAATGCAACAATTATAGCACTTTATAATGAACGTGTAGAGAGAGTGCATCTAGATAGGCTGAAGGTGGCGTTTCTCAGAGGGGAGGCTTACCCTTGCCATGAGGATGACGTGGCTGTGCCAGTAGGTGCTGGCAACACAGGTGATAGCGGAGATCAAGACATGAGGACAAGAGGCGCGAGAAACGCACGTCAAGCTGCGTCCAGGACACAGCGGGGCTACAATCTGCGTTCTCGGTGTAGGTGAATCGCCATTTAGAAACGAACTGCAGTGGACTGAGTGTCATGAGTCGCCTCAACTTTGTGGGATGTATTCTTGTGTGTTGAATTTTAGGAGAGCTCTTCAGTAGGAGTGAGTTTTCTTTGGCGTTGTATTGCTTTAATCTAAATGTGTTCTTAAGTAGGATTATGTTATTCTAGCTGTGAATTAAAGTTAATCTCACTCACTAGAGTGAGATGCTTCCTCCAGTAGGAATATGTTCTAGTTTGTGTAACTCCAACTTCTTTTGCTCACAAGAAATCTCGTCCAGAACGAGACTCTTGTTCGAGTGATCTAACCTTATACTATGCTTAATTCTCATTTTTCTTTCTTGCTAAGTAAAGGGAAATTGAGCGTTTCATTAGGTTAACTTCGTGTGTTTCTCAAGAGGAGTACTTTGTTTCCTTTGTAGTATGCTTATATTTCCTCGCCAGCATCTCGTAAAGCGTACGCGCTTGATGCGAAATAACTAGCGAATGAATTAAATTTCATCAGAAGTTCTTAGGCTGATGTAATCTCAGGATTGCTAATTTTATCAATACCTTTAGACCGTTCATTTTTCGCAACGGGGAAAATATGTTGAGCGTTAGATTAAAAGTAGTGTGTTCTTCCTTGCTGTAGTGTTGAATCTTTCTGACTTTGTGTCTTTATCTTGCTCCGAAAGGATATCGTGAAACACGGTATTCTGGAAGGAACAAATCTTATCTTATTCTGTCGAGAGTAGTACGTTTCATTTTCAGACTTAAGGAATTAATTTCTTGGTAAATTAGTGTAGGAAGTACTTCAGCACGAAGATTAGGCCAGAACATTGAATAACAAGTAATGCGTCTCGTATAAGTAACAAACGAAAGCACGGGCAATTAAGGAAGAATCACATGGAACACAAGTAATTATTTACAAGAACGAAGAACAGAGAGCAACGACACGACATGGGGGATACATTGCAATTGTATTGGAAGAATTTGACTGAAAAACAAATTCGAGCGTGGCATTGAGCAATGACGAAGACGAAAGTACAGCTGGAAATTTGGCATAATGCTTGAGAAGAATGCGGATGGCATCAGTAATTGCCTAGAGTTGCGCGCGGTTGAGCTGTGGCTGAACCCATCGTCCAGACCCCCTATCGTTCGCTAACAAGCTCGGGCCGGAAGGGCTGCTCAAGTAATTGGTACTCAATACTTCGAAGTGGATAGCACCACAGAGGAACGAAGCATCAACATAAGGATGGAAGGAGGAACGAAAAATAATGCAGATAATATTTTAGGATGCCTTTGTGTACTAGCGTTCAAAAATGCTTTTATATAATGAGCACTCATAAGAAACAGTAACAATGCTTTTATATTATTGAGTATTGAAACGAACTTGAAGTATTTGGAATTTGCAGTGTGACATGAATGCTTAGCAAGGCATTACTGAAACTCGAATGCAAGTGTCCTGTGAAATTTTTAACTAGGCAAATTATCACATTGGAATATTGAAGCCGCATTTTTAGGCATCTTTATTTAAACGTGAATAAAAAATTCAAAGAGATTACGTCGGATAGATTTCGAATAAGGCGTACGCTCCTCGAAAAATATTAACCCACGAAGTTCTCGCACAAATAAGAGTATTGACTCGGGAAAAATAGATGGAACATCATCGCGTGTCTACCAGAAAATTCTACGTCAACATCAAGGAATACTGAGACGCAATTCTACAGAATACCACCGTGCAGTACTCAGGAGTACACCTCGGATTCTTCAGAATTACCTCGTAGGATTCAGGACCTTATCGCGAATGGAACCTGTATTGAATGAAATTTATCTAAGCTTCAACTCGTATTTATCAACGGATCAACATGACTTCATGACTTGCCGACTCGCCTGATCAACGGGTCAGCGTTCATGAGTAATCTGCTGATTAAAAAATTGAGCATGAATAAACGTCATAAAATGTAAGTGAAACATTGCATTTGGCATGGTTCAGTAGTAATTTGAATCGTCAGAATGATCCATCTTACAGAACGGAATCGTGCAGTTAATGTGGTGCATAGAAATTGTATATGAGTCTGGATATTGGACTCGCAATACTTCCTCCTGAAAATGAGTTGCCTAACATCAACGCGTGTCTGATGCTATTAAAATGCCAAAAGAAAAGCATGAAGGAAAGCAAATTGTGTCAGCGATACCAAAGGAGCCAACATCGAATAATGAATTGCAGCGGCAAGAAGTTGTGCAACAGAACATGCAAGCGTGAATTGAAATCTACGAGATATAAAATCATCAATACTGTAGGATGTTTGAGAGAGTAGGAAATGTGCCCGTAAATTTTTGTGAATGTGAGTAGGGGTGAGGACTCAAGCATTTAGGATGTATTTCACTTCGGCGGAATACAGATACATCGGTTACATGAAAACGATACAATACATAACAATGTTGCTGATAGTAATGAATAAGATTCTTAATTGTAATATACCCTATTTGCTGCGGAATTAATATGAGAATATAGTGTGCTGAAGTAGAAGTTATCATGTGTGTCTTATATTGGCTTCGAATACGGCTGTAATTATTATTCAATAAATAGCTGGAAGCTAATTAAAAAAAATTGTTTAGGCCAATTTTTTTTAACTATAGGAGGGCAGTCGGTCAGGAATCTGTTAAGAATAATCATTTTTTTCGAATGGAAAATGAAAATTTAGGAAGATATAATCATGTGTAATAAATCTTTTAATTGTGTGTAACGAATTTTGTGCGCATTTATTTTTTTGCTTGAACTAAAATTGTGAGTTTATAAACTGTGTTCATGCGCATTCCAACGGAACGAGTGGGTCGCTCTAACATGTGTGTAGGCTTGAATGTTTACATTCAACATAGATTTATATATCGGGTGAGCGAAGCGTGAACTCGAGTTGGGGCTAATGTTTTGCTTTGTAATCAGACCTCGAGAGCTCGAACATGAGAGGCAGTGTTGTGTTACCACAAGGGCAAAATTTATTGACCATAGGCCCAGTCAAGGGTAGGGTTAGAGCCGTGGGAAGCCTGATCGCCGACGGGTTTTGACTTCAAGATTACCTCGCAGCGAATAGGATGCGTGCAACCTCGAGAACAGCCAATGGGACAGAGTAGGCGAGTGTTTAGAAGTGCACGAGAGGTACCATTGGTCATGATTGGAAAGAGGGTAGCCCCAAAAGAACACTTTGGCTAGCACGAAAAACAAGAGTCAGTGAGTTTTTGCGAGCCTCTCGATAAGGTGCGTCGTGGCTAGGTATTAACTTAAAATGTTATACTCTGCGTCGTGAATAGGTGTCAACCTAAAAATGTTATGCTCAGAAAAATAAGTGAGAAGCGAAACCTGTTAAAAAATATTTTTCTTGAATCAACAAATTAAAAGTTTACATTTTGTTTTGCAGAGGGGAGAAGGTCCCGTACCGAGGAGGTCGTTTAAAAGAAAATTTTTAGTAGCGTCGTCAGGGCGAGTAAGACTCGTTCTTTTGTTACGATAGATACCGCTGGAAACGATAGGTTCATATAACGTAAAAGAAAATTGTTGCAGTTGAATTAAATGTGGAATAAGTGCATATATATATGTATGAGAAAATTGTAGAACCAAAGTAATCGTCAAAATTTTGTTGCCCTACAGGAGGGCGGTTTTTTTCCTATTGATTGCAAGTACGACCTCTTCATGAAAACGTCCAAAGACAGTATATGCACTGTGAATGAAACAGAGATTGAACTGAAGCTGCTCTTGGGCGAAAGAAGTAGTGAGCCGAGGCCAAATAGCCATCCATTGTGCCGTTGGAATGCGCCAACCCGACAGTTAGGCATTATTTCATTATATGTGTTCGGTGTGTAATTTACTTGAAGAAAGTGACCGGTCAATTAGGCAGAGTATTATTTGTCAATATGTGTTACTTACAGTTCCAGTAATTTACGGTTATTGCTTTGTACCAAGGCGTTCCATTATAAAGGTTTCTTTGGCATTTTAATGGCGTTTAAAAACCCCGTTAACGCTAGCATCACAGCTCACCGAGGCAAATTAGCGCACAGAAACGCGCTAATGTAAGTCGAGTCAACCATCATCGGTGAGTAACGCTTTGTTTTTAGTATATGTACTGTAATGTTGATTATTGTCCATGAATTTTTTGTGTTGTTTATGCATTTCATGGAGGTGAAGCCAACCCCTCAATTCCGAGAGCCTGATCTTCTTACTAATGTAAATTAGTAAGGAGGCGGGACCTTTTCTCGTGACATCAGTTTCTTCAAAAAACCCATGAATCTGATGTCATTTGGTTCAAGCTAATTTAAATTATTCAAACACTCGAAGAGCTAAAATGACGGAAAGTAGATTTCATGTACTTTTTATTCACTCAGGACTGACGCATACAAGCGAGTTGGAAGTGGTGCTGCCATCTGGCACTCACACACCACTGACCTACTTCCCAGTGGACAAATGGCTGAAGCTTGTCCTCGAATTGGATCATGAGGACAATGTATGTATGAAACCTTAATGATATATGTATACGATTCTCATTTAGGAGTACAGTAACTTCAACGACCAACAAAACTTATTCTAAAAGTCCTAGTTGTTTGAGTGCTTCAATTTTTTACGTCATTATTATTTTCGTTTGCCCACCATTTCGGCAATCGAAAAAAATTCCCAGTGTGTGAGTCCCTTCATGAGAATAAGTCAATTCAGAAAATTTCCTAGTATGTGACTACAACGAATATAGAATAACCAAATATTTAAGATATACTTTTGTGAAGGGGTTGATATTTCACATCTCACGTGGCCCACCGAGTTCCGTGGCTTCATCAGATGATGGTGACCTCAACAAGGCGGTCGGAAGGATCACCAATTAGAACGCCCCATGATCATCGTAGATATTACCAATTTCATATTACTTTCGAGGTATAATATTGGTGAAAAACTTCATCACATTAACTCGTTTAACGTCGTTGATATAGTATTTGTGCGACCAAGTTCAGTTGAAAATAAACCAATATGTTCTTTGCTCCCATTTCAGAGGTAATTTGTTGGGTTTACCTACAATTCATCTATAAATGTAGACACAAGCTCCTTTCACTTCCAGTTGAAAATTTCTGACCCTTTCTACTTATGTGTGACTCGCTTTTATTTCACTTCTTGTAAATCTGAGAAAAGGATTCCTTGCTTCTTAACGTTAAGACTTCTAAACAGATTATCATAACCTGAATTCATTTCATTTTTAAAAATTAATAGCTCGTTTCATAGCCTCATAAGCTATGTTTTACTTTAGTAACATCAAAATCTACGTAAACGTAAAATAATGCCCAAGCTATGTACTGAAATAAATCACAATTTCAGATAAACGTTAAAATTGGAGGCGGTGATAACGTGAACTCTTACCCAGCATTTGGAAAAAGCACAAACTCGACCGAGGAGCAACTTGATGAAGAACAGCAGGAGTCCCAAACCGAGTCACCCTCAGAGGTGGAGACAGATGGACCAGTGGACGAAGTTGCATCTAACAAATCTCATCTCATCCAAGTGGAAGTTTGTCACATTGATGCATCAACTGCTGACAATCCGTGGCTCTACGTATCTCATTTGGAAGTAGCCTGTGTTTCTGGATTTGACAAATCCGTGAAATGTGAGGCACAATTCAATGGGACGCACACTTTCTACAAACAAATTGAGAGTGACCCTGAAAATCTCAGCACTCTGTGCAAGGACGGATATTCCTTGATTGTTCTCCCATCTACTATTTCTTACTTCGATCATGATGAGCAGTGCAGAAAATTTCAAGGTACAGTACTGTCAAATGAAGACGTACGTATTTACGAAAACGAACTTTCTAAGATTTCATCAGGGTCAAATTCTGGGACAGATGAAAATCTTTCTTGGGTTCAGAGTCTAAACGATACTTCAGATAGTTTCAAATCTTGGTGTTCGGTATTACTGAGGAATGTTACTTTGAATATGCGTCCGTGTTATTCACCTCTCCCGTCAAGTATCTGTAAAGTTCAAACTTCTTTACCGTTCTACCTCTTCGGTCGAGTTCCCAAGTTTGCCAGAAACTACACTCTCATCACCAAACCAGATGGGACTTGGGCAATAAAAGGGTTCAGTTCTTTGATGAGATACAACGAAACCGGATGGATCATGTTTTCAAACCTCCATGACAAAATTTGTCGTTGTGCTGACT
This sequence comes from Morinoia aosen, assembly GCA_030386875.1. Classification (NCBI taxonomy): domain Eukaryota; kingdom Metazoa; phylum Arthropoda; class Malacostraca; order Amphipoda; family Talitridae; genus Morinoia; species Morinoia aosen. The sequence goes on from CM059563.1 coordinate 27,171,851, forward strand.
CTATTCTACCGCTAGTGCGGACCTCATGGCAGTGTGGTGAAGTTTCTAATTTGACTTTATCTTTTTCATCGTGTGATCCCAACTCCTTTAGCTGTAACTCGGGGCAGTGCTTGTCCAGAGAATCATTGTGTGACGAGGTATACGATTGTTATGACAAGACGGATGAAGAAATGTGTGACTACATCGTCAAAGAGACAGGGCACACCAATGTAGAAGAGCCTCCTTCACTTGAAGATGCAAGTTATATCAGAACCAAATATAGCGTAATGCTTTTTTCAATTGCTCCCATACAAACAAGCAATTTCTATATTGACGTTGGACTTGCCATCATGGCTCGCTGGAGAGATCCTCGTTTGACGATATGGAATCCCGTTAAGGGTAAGAACAAGTTTATGGACTGCAACGAAATTTGGCACCCGAATTTCATGTTGGCAGACGGGCACCCTCATGGTCAGTTGGTGTCAATGCTGGAGAAAAAAATGGAAAATTGTGGAATGGATCCTTACTCTGAAATCCCTCGAAAGAAATCTATCGACGATCCGTACATGGGTAAGAGTTATACCAGTACTCGTGACATCGAATTTTTTTGATTATTCAACTTCTCTCTTATGTATGAGAAAATACTTTTTATGATTAATCTGCTTATCGGCTCAATTCCTCGCACTTTCATTGCTTTGGCTCCAAATGAATCTCATTCACGGTAACATCGGTTTTCTCCTGTCAGTTTGCGATCGTTGCGATAGTGAAATACCTACTTAGATTTGAAGTGAATTATGGTCCTAGTTAAAGGAAGAAATATATAAACATGTTGCTATTTTAGGTGGGTAGCTGCCTCTACTACATATCTGTACAGTCAGAAGCTCGTCAGAATGCTTGACTTGGTAACGAAATCAAGACCATTTCGAATGCATAACATTGTAAAACGAAAACTATAAATTTTTTGTCATTTGAATTTAACACTATAATCTCCACACTAAAATAAACGACTTAAAAGAAACAATCATCCGTTTCCAGGTCGCTACCTGAATGGCTCATCTGTTGACTTGATCTTCATGCTTGGCGGCACCTACAGAGTTCCTTGTGAGTTTAGCTTTCGTAAATACCCCTTCGGAAACCAGCAGTGCAAGATCGCTTTTTGGAATTACTTCGAATCGACTTTTGGATCTGTTAGATTTGAAAGAATTGACTATGACCCAGAAGACGATGTTCTTTTTGACGGTCGTGATGACCTACGGGAGTACAGAGTCTCGCACGTTTGGAGAAAAGAAGTTTTTTCTAACCGTACCGTGTCAATCTACATCGAATTGAAAAGCTACTACAGCTACCACATCCTTAACATATATCTACCCAGCTTCCTCATCCTGCTCATCTCTTTCTCGACTGCTGTGTTCCGCGTCAAAGATTTCAACGAGCGCGTGATGGTCTCCCTGACGGCGCTGCTTGTTTTGACCGCCCTCTTCACGCAGGCCAACTCGTCGTCGATACAGACGCCGTACGTGAAGCTGCTGGACGTGTGGTACGCGGCGCTCATAGCCTTCAGCTTCCTGACTGTACTGGCCAACACTTCGCTCAACTATTACCACCACAAGCTCGACGCTGAAAGAAAGCTCGGAGAAAGACGCTATGATGATGTTACTATCAACAGAAGAGTTAAAATATTGAACAAGATCTTGTTTGGCTCCCTAACTGCCGCATTTTTTTGCTTCACGTTTTTCTACTTTCTTTCTGCTGCAGATAAAATTTGAATAACATTCACTCATTATGAATTGAGGAGTCGCTGTTGCCAATTTATAACCTGCTCCTCCTGTTAGAGGAGTAAATCAAACGACTGACAGATTGACAAAATTTCTTTGCTATGACCATTTGCATATACTGTATAGTCCTGGCAACTCCAGTTACATTTCACACTCTCAGTTTTACGGCTCATTTGAGTGTAGAATCAGACAGATTGGCGAAAATGAATTTTCATTAACTTATAAAATTCATACAGTACGTTTTATTCACGTTTTTTAAAGTGTAATATAATTTAAAGATGAAGAAGAAAAATGTAGCTCCCAATATTATGTAAAAATTTCTATTTTCATTTCTAGTTTGGCAACCACATCCCAAAATTCAGTCTTATATAATACCTATTTGAATTTTAATTATTATCATTTCACCAATCTGTGAGACGGACAGGAAATATAAAATATAAATGTATAGCTTTGCTCTAGATTTATATTTAGTTCGTCTGCGAGATTTTATTTTCCTGTTCATAATCGGAATTGTAGAGTGCGTCGTCCATGTGGAACTCATTTTGAAATATTCAATGAATTTCCTTTACCAGTGGAAAATCTCAATAACCTATTTTACATAATATCTTCACTCATTAGCGACGCAGAATAAGAGCCACTGAAATATCATATGTGCTCGGGATCTAAACAGCGAGTTTCTGGTTTCAGTTCGCTACTTCGTCTATCAAGACACGGTCAGCAGTAAGACAGCCGTCGTGTCCACACCTCGTATTGCACTTGTTTTGGTGCAGCTGTTGAGGTGGCGAGAGGGTTGCAGGGCCGCGATGCCCTCGGTGTGAGCTGGCAGGGAGCGGGTCGCTGTGTGCTGTTTTGACGCTATTCACTTGATGGTACTAGCATTTGCCGAATTGGGTTTGGCTTGCTTCGAATACCGAATATATATATTTATATATATATATATATATATATATATATCATTAAAAAGTACGCCGTTTTTATTATTGATTAGTTTTTTATTAAGATTTTCTATTTTCCTGAATATATTCTAGCATCATTGCTAAGGAGGTTAAAAAGAGCACAACCAGAGCACTGGGACCCACCGCATTCTCAAACTTGTTTGACGCTGACCGCGTGCGTTGCACGTGGCCACGTCGACCGACTGGACGCCCCACGGATTCGACATAAGCCGCCAACAAAGCCAATCCACATTGGCGACTCTGCCACCCTACCTTTCATTTGATCCCGAGCAGCCATTACAGAAGCACCTCAGAAATCATAGCTGCATTTTGTTCGCATAGCTTGAGAATGGCGCAAGAGCGCCGAAACGCGTCGACTATTAGCAACCTTTTTAACCTCCTTAGCAATGATGCTAGGAATATATTCAGGAAAATAGAAAATCCTAATATAAACTAATCAATAATAAAAACGGCGTACTTTTTCATGAAATATGCTTGAAAGAAAGACTGTTTCCAAAATATACGAATATATATATATATATATATATATATATATATGTCAGTCTTTTATAATATTCAGAAATTGAATATTATTATATTATTGAATATTATTTCGAATGTAAAAGCGTACATCATATTCTCGTCTTGTGTTCATTCTAGCGCGACCTTTTTTTGACCCGGTTGTCATGTGACCTCAGGCAGTCCGCGCGTCACGCCATAGGGTCTGGTGCTGCATCTGGCGGAGGAGGGAGTATTCCGAGAACATATTATCCAACTTCTATTTTCACGTATTGTTCCGTGAAAGTTATCTATCGTTCCTGTCAAGTGTCATCTATCGTTCCTGTCAAGTGTTATCTATCGTTCCTGTCAAGTGTTATCTATCGTTCCTGTCAAGTGTTATCTATCGTTCCTGTCAAGTGTTATCTATCGTTCCTGTCAAGTGTTATCTATCGTTCCTGTCAAGTGTTCTCCTAATAAAATTTGTAGAACTTGTGCATAGTTATTCCCCTGGCCTGAGTCACCCTGAACCTTTTACAATATACATACGTGTGTGTGCGTGATTGAATGGGCTATATTTATGAATAGAAGATAAAATAAATGCAGCTTGTGAGTTTCAATGTGTGAAAAGTTTTTTCCATTAATGTGAAATACTACGAGTAGTATCGGCATCACCAAAGATATTGAGGATATAATTCCTTTGAAATTATTGCGCCGTATATCTAATAGAAAAGTACTCATTCCCATAAGCATTTCCCCCTTTTCACAAATAGAATGTTTTATTTAGACACTCAGTGGAGGGTGAGCATTTCTTTTGAAAAAAGACTTTTCTCTGCGGGCATAAAGTCGCGTGTTGGTGGGTGTGTGTGCGTTGTGGCATGGGATGTTGATGTGCCAAAGTCGACGCTGAAATTCCGAACTTATCTCTCAAAAAAAATATCGACAACTTCACTGCCTGCCCTTGTCGGCAAAATATCCGCATTTACTGCTTAGAATGCAGCGCCTCAGAGCCTTATATCGTACAGGTCTTCAGGCGGCTGTGAGATTTTTGAGAGAGTTTAAACCGACTTCACGACTCTTGACTTTATTTTGTTCTTTCCTTAATTTGTAATTTGATGCATCAGGTATCATTTTACGGAAGTTTGGTAACACCAGAGGGTGATTCTTTGTTATTATTCTTTTCTGTGAAGCAAAACGTAGTACCAAGACAGGTTCATCAAGTAAAAATGCTGCTTTCCATGGCGTCAGTTTACTCTTGGCAAAAACTGCTTAGCAAAGCAAACTTGTTACTCATAAATATATAATGCACCACCTATGCGAACTACCTCAGCACCACCTCTGCGAGTGTGAACAAAGTTTGTGGGTGAAACTCATATTTGTAATAGGTCCTGGAGTTGTGTTTACAAAATACCTGTGCAATTTTGTTTTATTGAAATTCATAAAAATACTTGATATGCACTATGTAACATCAGTAAATGCATGTCCATTCAATACATGTGTTTCAGTTCCTTCTCTATATTATTTCCTGGCATCAATAATTGCGAAGTTTTATGTCATATACATGTAAACTGTCAAAAGTGTTTTCACCCCACAATGAAAATGCATCGTCCATGAATTTGAGTTATCTCTTATAATTATCATTACATGTATTGTCAAATGTAGATTAAGCAAGATTAGGAGTACATTGCCCTCAATCATTTATTTTCGACTAGTGACACGAGTTTTTCAATACTCGTGTGTGTGTGTCATCTAAGTGTATTAATTTTAAGATATTTAAAAACCAATGATTGTAATATTGTACAATCTCTATTGGAAATAAAGTTTTTTCTTTCTTTCTTTCTTTCTTTCTTTCTATGTGAAAGTCCTTCAATATTATTAGTTGAAATACGTAACAAATAGAAGAGCTAAAATTACAGACACGTGACTAGTTACAAAATGCTTGAGTGACAAGAGGTACTATAAACGTTATCTGTTTACGTATATCAGCGTAAACAACATTCGGCGAAATTGGATATGTACTCATAGAGCTTCTAAAACAGACATGTTTTCAATTATTATTGCACAAAAAATAAGTTGGTAAAGATCTCAACAATCCATTGAAACATCCAAAAGGTGTTGTACTAATAGTACAATTACTTTACATATCATTTCACTTGAATAAAACCGAACCCTTTCTGTATATATGAAAAATAATATGAATCTCTACTTATTAATCTCTAAAATATCAGCATTGTTTGGCTCATGCATCCAAGGCCAGCAACCGCGTTTCCTCCGATGATTTAAGCATCAAAGCTGCAGTTTATATTGAGTTATCTTAGGCAGACAACTGGCGCGAAACGACCGGGGGGGTGAGTATGGCAGTGAGCTATGAGCTAGCCAGTTAGTCAGTAAGCCAGTGAGCATTAAGCCAGTGAGTGGAACAGCGATCCAATATGCCAGAAAGTTAGTAAGCTTGTGAGCGAGTAAGCCAGTTAATTAGTAAACCAGTAAGCCATTGAGACAGAAAACCAGTAAGCCAGGAAAAAGTAAGCTGTAAGATCATTGAGCGCTATCGGAGCCGTTTGGTTCCGTAAGGGCAATAGTTTGAAGATCGTGCCTTACGCCTACTCGAGTTAGATGTCATGTGGGGCGGTTAGAGTTGGAGAGTCCCAGTATATGCCTGTTATGATAACGTTCTTCCATTATCTTCAACTTTGATGTACATGGGTGAAGCTCTAAGAACACAATTGAACTTTTTTCTTACCAAAACTTACATTGGTGTAGTTTACGATTACTGAACACTTGAATGACTAATTAAAATTATAGGGGTAACTAAATTAAAAAGGATTGATTTACATAGATGTCGTTGAGGGGTAACTAAGCTACTAGAAATCCAATAAGCCGGGAAGTCAGTAAACCAGAGAGCCAGTAAGCCAGTCATGGAGCCACGAAGCCAGTGCACGCCCGAGCCAGAGGGCGTTCAGTGCTAAGTGTAGCAGATCCCACAACAGCTCTACGGCACTACAGAATGAACGACATCCACAAACGAAAATATTAATGAGTCACTCGAGTGTGTTATTTCTTCGAACTCTACGTGGAATAATTTGAAGGATTTCATTTAAGCATACAACAAATACGTTTTCTCTATGTAATTCAACAAGATATCTACAGTCAGCTGTAATGAGTCATCCTGCTGCTCTTTGAACTTTAGATTGTACACTCAGATGAACGACTTGAACTACGCCAGTGAGGCCTAGTATATTTCTTTTGTTATATGCGCATGATACTAAAAAACTATACCACAACATTAAGCAGTATATACTCTCTCCAGTAACGAACTTGATAATTTGCGTTCCCTTTTTGCTATTGAAAACTTTATGGCGGAAGAAAGTTAAATTTCTAGTATAAAAATATATTCATCGTGTCTACGGACTTCCGCCTATTGAGAGTCAATAAGAATGATATTCGCCGTCTCGTAGTGAAGCATTGAGTTCGTTCTGGTGTGAATTCCTCTCAAACTGAATGTTCAGAGTCGAATTCTATCACATCTGAATTCCCGTGTTTTTCTACGTTGGCGGTGTCGTAAAGTTCTAATTCATAGCATCCTCGGAATTGAAGATACGTAGTAATAATAATTTAGATATTAATCATGTGATTTTCACCGTACAAGCATCAAAAAACAAATTTATATCAGTGTTATTTTACATGTGGGAGATGAAAAACATAGGTTCATATCGTGCAAAATGTGGAAGGTCTAACATTCTGGATGGTAGAGACAGACGTACTCTAAAGAGATTTGTGAAGAAATGCTAGCGTTTGTTAGAGCAAATGATAAACAAAAAGCTTGTGAAGGTTTCAAAAAATCCTCAAATAGTTTTTCTATCAATGAAAAATTAGATTTAGGAAAATGAAAATCTTTTAAAAAGCCATTTATTTTGACAGTGAATCCGAAAATAGTTTGTTATTTACTCGAAAATACTGAAATATTACTGTTGAGAATTGGAATCGTGCTGAGGTCTGATGAGTCCACATTCCCCTTCTTAAAGAACGATGGGCATGTCAAAGTATGAAGACAATCACTTGAAGCAGCAAAATACATTCCTTGAAAAACACATCGAAGACTTCTTCCGAATTCCAATCCTAAAAATAAGGAGAGAATCTGCACTTTTCGATATCCAACCTAACATATATTTTCTCTGTACAACTTTTGTGCTTAAAGTTGAATTTACTCAATGCAACTGCAGCATGGAACGTCAGTCCGGCGCTCATTACCAGAAGTAGTCCATGCAACACGCTTGGTCTGCACACGCCAGGCTCTCCAGCACTTGAAAGCTGCGTGTTCGCTTCTCTGCATCATTTGGACTGAAGGCTTTTTTGCAAATGACGCTTTTGCATTACATAGCCCCTCTTGCAAAACACTTGCTTAATTGTTATAATTTACCCTTTCCACGCATTCCTTGACACCGAATGTGTCGCTCAGAATACCCTCGGAGTACTTTTACCGAAAAATTACTAGGTGGCTAATTTGTATCGGTATTGGAAAATAATTTAGCTCCTCCTGTGGGTACTAGAGAATCCAAAATATTTGACGAATATAGAATTATAACCTAAGCTCTAATAACCTAATCAGTAATCATCAAAAGAGTAGATTTTGTGATACGTTCATTGTTGCTAAGCCCTTCTGACAACGCGCCAACGAAAATCATGTGCAGAGATCCACGCAAAAGTAAACGCAAATTTTACGTTGGGTGAATGTTCGATAAAACGAATATTTCAGTTCGGCGCTTTATGCGAGGGCAAAATGCTTCACAACGAAAGAATATCTGAAGAAGACATTCTCAGTGGAAGTGAAGATTGAATAGTTTCCATTTGTCATCGCATTAATGACGTCATGAAATTTCCAGATCAAACACTGAAAATCATTTATCTGGAATCTTAAATATACACTTTCGCCCAATTAACACTTCGCATAGGTCCTCGAAGGTTTCACGCGTCCCTAGCATGACTGACTTCCAGTCTTGCGCAGATAGTAAGGCTGTTTCAACACCGTCCACTAGTGCAATTGAACATGCACCCGAGCGCTGGCACCACAACCCGACCCTCAGAGGGCGGTGCCAGCCCTCGCGTACCTGCTCAGTCGGCCGGTGCTGCGGGGTGTTGAGCAGCGCTCGCTTGCTGCTCACCTCGCGTCCTCGAGCCTTATTTTTGTGAGACATTTTGCGTCGTTGGCTCATCTCGTATCCTGGAGCCTTGTTTTTGTGAGATATTCTGCGTCGTTGGCTCATCTCGTATCCTGGAGCCTTATTTTTGTGAGATATTTGGCGTCGTTGGCTCATCTCGTATTCTGGAGCCCTATTTTTGTGAGATATTTTGCGTCGATGGCTCATCTCGTATCCTGGAGCCTTATTTTTTAGAGACATTTTGCGTCGTTGGCTCATCTCGTATTCTGGAGCTTTATTTTTGCGAGACATTTTGCGTCAATGGCTCATCTCTTATCCTGGAGCCTTGTTTTTGTGAGACCTTTTGTGCTGTTGGCTCATCTCGTGTCCTGGAGCCTTGTTTTTGTGAGATATTTTGCATCTTCGTCGCGGTACGGCAACGATTTGGTCACATATAATTTTAGGCCAAATTTCAGCACACAGTTTTTGTCAATTTTGTAGGTTTGCCAGATATGGGGAGCACCAATTCAAACTTGAGAGTTTGAGCCACATATAACACACAAACTAACTTAGGTTTGTATAGCTGTCTGAGCAGTTACGACCGCGTGAATTTTTTAAAATTCCGACCCCTAAACTGAGCGTGTCATCGGCAGCTTGAGTGTGAGCATAAAAGCTGGTTTGCTCAAGGGATTCATGACCGTTAGCGTACAGGAATACTTATGTAATTTTTTGAGCGAACAGTTTCTTTTTGAAGGATCAACTTCAACGAATAAATTTCTTTTACACTCGTTGACATTTGATTTAAATGAGAGAGTGCTTGTTTAGCAAGAGCCCTGTGCTTTTGTGAAAATAATTTGCACTTTAGTGTTTTTGCCCCGATGAATCTTTGCAAAATAATGAGCGAAACAAAAAATCAACGTTTTTTCCCGCGTGTACGCAAATTCTATTATATCAGACTGTGTTAACTTTCCCTCTGAATTGATCTTTAATAGTTAAAGTAAATAACTGCAGAAGTTTAGTAACACTTTTAGTTGTGGTAACAAATTAAGATTGAAATTTTTTGTGATTTGACGAACATAGATGGGACTTGAATATGCACGCATGCAGTGCCTGCTAAGTTATTTTAATGTGTGATGAGTGTTGCGGTGAGCCAGCGGGTCTTGCTCTACCGAACTTGGCTCGTGCTAACTGACTGGTGGAATTAGCAGACGGAATTATCGGGTGGAATTAGCAGGTGAAATTAGCGGGTGGAATTAGCAGGTGGAATTAGCGGGTGGGATTAGCGGGTGGAATTAGCAGACGGAATTAACGTGGAGAATTAGCAAACGAAAATAGCGAGTGGAATTAGTAGGTGGAATTAGCGGGTAGAATTAGCGGGTGGAATTAGCAGGTGGAATTAGCGGGTGGAATTAGCAGGTGGAATTAGCGGGTAGAATTAGCGGGTGGAATAAGCAGACGGAATTAACGTGGAGAATTAGCAAACGAAAATAGCGGGTGGAATAAGTAGGTGGAATTAGCGGGTGGAATTAGCAGATGGAATTAGTAGGGGGAATTAGCGGGTGGAATTAGCGAGTGGAATGAGCGGGTGGAATTAGCAGACGGAATTAACGTGGAGGGTTAGCAAACGAAATTAGCGGGTGGAATTAGTTGGTGGAATTAGCGGGTAGAATTAGCGGTTGGAATTAGCAGGTGGAATTAGCAGGTGGAATTAATAGGTGGAATTGGCGGGTGAAATTTGTAGGTGGAATTATCAGGGGGAATTAGTAAGTGGAATTAGCGGGTGAAATTAGCAGGTGGAATTAGCGAGTGAAATTAGTAGATGAAATTAGCGGGTGGAAATAGTAAGTGGAATTAGCGGGGAGAATTAAAGGGTGGAATTAGGGGGGGGTGGAGGGGGGAGAAATTAGAGTGGGGAAGTAGTAAGGAAAATTAGCATGTGAAGTTAGCGTGTGGACTCAGCATGACGCCACTCCACCAATACTGAGTGCTGAAACTTGCGTGCCTATAGCCGCTGCGTTTTGGCGAGCATTTGGCCAGGGATAACGATGTCAATAACTGACTGAGAACGAGTATTTCACAACGATATTTTTTTAAGGGGAAAAATTAGACTGATTCTGTTACGTTCAATGTACTTACATTTAATTGTTAATGACACATGAAACACTGATAATAAATAAATTAAACATCAATACCTGCCTCAACTCGATGATTTTGATCAGGGATTAGCCCATCATGGTTGCCTCAGTAGCTATCATAGTAGCAAGGTGCATTTGGGTACACAAAGTGATTGGTACATGAACTTGAATTGTGTTATTTTGTGGCCAAATCTTTTTATGCGAAACACAACACACGAACCGCACGTTGGGGAAAGCATTTTGGCTCAGATTCCACCTCAATAATATTTTGTGAAATGTTCACGGTATGTTGATCTGCTGGTAGAAAATTTTACGGGTAAAATTTCTTTTAAGCATATACAGGATGAGTTTCGGGTTGCCAAGTGGACGAATATCACTAAGACCACGCAATTCAAAAGCAGTTTAGAGGTTCGTAAATGTTTCTAAGCATGTAGAGGATGAGCTAGAATCGCTACTATACCGCAATTCAAAAGCAGTGTAGAGGTTCGTGAATGTCTAACTTCACCCTGTGGCTCATAACAGTGAGTCTCCAGTGAGTGTTGCGTTAAATCAGAGAGTTTATTAATTCCCCAAATTTATGTAAAATTTAACAGCAAAACTTCGTTTTCACAAAAGAGATGTTTGAACTTTCGTTTGAAACGTAGTACTCTTTCACGTTAACAAAAATTTAGCAAAAACCCTCAACTAATTATATAAGCAAAATAACCCGATGATTTTCACCATGATTCAAAAGCAGTTTAACTTCTACGTCACTCTAAGTTATAATTCGAGAAACATACTAGGAAGTGAGTCAAAGCTTGAGCTCAACAACACGAGCGTTTTGAGGCCCTGGCGCTTGCAGTGGAACCAACGACCGGCAAATGTTTCCAAAATTCTAATTTTTCCTGTTCACACAAAATTCCAGTAAAAATACCACACTAATGTTTTTAAAAGTATTCATTTATTATAACAGCAGTTTTGAAATCAAAATAGTTTTTATTGCTAAGTAAGCCAAGCCACAAACGTCGGATCCCAGTCGAACTTTTCGCCGCCTACATGCATGTTTTTCGCCGCCTAAGCGATATAATCGCTAAAATCGCTTAGGCGGTGAAAAACATGCATGTAGGCGGCGAAAAAGTTCGACTGAGATGTCGTGCCTGTCTTGTCGCCTGATACGTGTACATTCTACCTCATTGTTTCTTAAACTTTTTACTGACACGTCCCCTAGGTTAACTGTACACAGGTACAACAGGTTACTGTTGTACCTGTACCACTTACAAGAAACAGTCTACTCGTGTAACGGAGTAATGCAGGCCCATCAGAGGGAAAAAATTTTTACTGGTTTGAACGAAGGAGTCTTTGTATTTGAGGAGGGTTTTCAACTTCATCTACATGTGCTAATCTATACTATAATAAGAGCCACGTCCGTCCGTCCGTCTCTCTGTCTGTCCGATGCCAGCCTGCAGTGTGTGATGAGCGTATCTGTGCTACATGCTCCAGCTCTATATATTTTGACGGGCCGTGTTCACGCGGCCTCATTAACTCTCGGGAGATTGTTTCTTTTATTTCTTACGGTCTTTCTCTCATTTCGCCCTTTTTTTCAAATGAAGGGGGATGGACTAGTGTATACATAGTACACACAACCGAAGGTACACATCACAACTAGACTGCGTGATTGGAGCTTGCATTCACTTTCACTGCATGCAGCTTTACGTTCATTTTGTATTACACAAGCGATGAATTGTTTTGCGAGAGATAGGGGAAATTTACATAGCAAACAGTGAGTTTCGAGCAAAAAGAGAGTATCGCCTTCATATCCTTTGCAAATGAGTTCGACTCATCATTAACAACATATTGCCCTTGACTAACCTCTTCAGCAAAGTTTTCTCGGTACCAACAACCATCATTCTCATTATCTTTCTGTATTCATGACAATCAAGACCCAACACGAGCGAGCTGCCTGACTTGCAAATTTGGAAGCTCCATAATGGCAGGTCACCTCCAAGTGGCGGAAATTAGCACGCTCTTGAAAACTTCATGATCCGTGAGTGGTTCAGAAAAGTGCAATTTCATAGCGTCTGGTTCTGTGATTGATAAACATTTTTTGATTTCACAGTCACTTTGTTCTTGTTGGCCCTGTTTTTTAGAGGGTTCCTTTGCTCAACTACTTTCTGTTCAATGAACTGCTATGAAATTCTGATTTGATACTGAACAGGAAAGGAGACTATGTATCCACACAGGAAATTACTTGTACGTTCGTGCGAACGCACGCATAACGTTGTTGCGATATCTCCTTGCCGTCATTTTTCAATTTGTTGCTCCAACAACTAATAAAGTGGATAACATAAAAGTTTCTTCTTTGATTGCGTACAGGTTTTATCGCTGTTGAACTAATCAGCAATATAAATCAGCATTTATCGGAAGACCAATTATGAAACGTTTGAATTTTTCATAAAGCTCACGAACACATGAAAACTAAGACTGATCATTTACTCATCAAAAAGATATCCATACGATTGTACTCTTCGCTTGAGGCGAGAAGTTTACGCTGCTAGTCCAAATAAAATGTTGGTACACCACACCCAACATGTTGACTTTTTGGCAATTTTCAAGGGCAAATCCATTCGCCATTCTGAATTGCGCTTACCAAGAAATTTCATTACCTTGAAAGCATATAAATGAATTTAAAAATTCTTTAAGCGACAGTGTTCTCTTTTGCGATGTACTATTAGCATTGTCAGTAAAACTTTATTAAAATGTGAATTTCATTCTCTGAAGAAATCGGATCCGCTAGGGAAACCCGACAACTGGAAGAAAACCGCTGATTCAGAAACCAATTCGAAATACAACGAACTTGACAGTTTATAAACATAAAATATCTAAATGCTTATTTAAGATGATCACATGTAAATAAAGTCAATGTCAGGAATGAATGAAAATGAAAATCGCAATCGCCGTCAATCGAACAGTCCCACCCTCATGACCTGACGTCAGACCCGGTGTGTAACATCAGTTCTTTTTACTATGACGTCTATAACTATGAGTTGAGAGGCTTTAAGTTCTCAGCCGTGATTTTTCACGTATATTAACCATAGATCGAAGGTTACCAAGTTCATCTATGTATATTTGGATTTATCTTAAAAATACGCACCTTTTGATGTATAACAAATAAATCTTCTCTAGAGTTTTTCACATAAATGACCTATAAATCAACGAACTCATCTTAAATCTGTTTCCGCTTGGTTCAGCACGCAAGCCTAACTCTAGAAGATGTAACTTGAGAACCATGAAACTTGGAGCTCTGAAACTTCGTCGCTTGTGTATTGCTCGTTCTCTTTTGTTTTGTGATAATTTTGCTAACGCGTCTCAAGAAAATTTCATAGCAGCGCGTTCGAGGATAACTTATAATTTCAGAACAAACAAAGTAATTAAAAAACTGTAAAACAGAAGGCGCTGTAAATTCAATCATTAATAGCCCTCATGAATACCTTTGAAAAAATGTTTAAACTCTTGGCCATACTTGAACAGGTAAGAGTAATGGCTTCTTATAGTCAGATAGAGAGGTCATTTAAATGATTTTTCCATCTTTCCTACACGAAATAGAGACCTATTTGCAAACGTAACTTAATATTACTGCGTGTTTCTCTGCATACTACAGAAGCAAAGCTCCTAGTATCATTTGTCTCTCATATTCTGGATTTCAAAATTGGCCGTTTTGAAGCCCCCAACCAGGGTGAGGGGACCGTAAATCGATTTTTTTGCCGTCTATGAAAATGTCTTGGAATTTTACGTTCTACCAGCTTGCAAAATTTCAGCTCGCTAGCTCACCGGGAACACCAAAAAGGCATCTGAGTACCCAGAAATCTCAATAAAGACCCTTTGCTAGCCGAGCTCTCACGAGTATTGGTACTTCGACGTTGCTAATGCAAGAAATTTAGTCCTGATTTGCCGCCGGCGGATGGGTTCTTCACACGAGTTCTACGCTAAGAATGAAATATAAGATTGGACTCAAGCAGATCCTTGTACTGATGACCTGAATATGTCCTGTGTGTATTAACCACCATGAATGTAATTTTAACCTCGCGCTGCTATGACTCATGCAGACATGGTTAAGAAGCAATACTGTGCTTATATTATATTTTAGACCTATTTTCAGATTCGAGCTGCATCCGAGCATTTTAATAGTAACATATTCCAATTTTCTAATCATAGTTTTGCATGGGAGTGTAAACACGAGCTTTTCATCACAATTACTAGGGCAATCGTACATCATTTCACACCATAAGTGCGCGAGGTTTCTCACGACGCTGAGTGGCCAGCGTACGCAGAGATGCAGCAAGTCTGCAGGCCGCTGCCACTCCTCTGTCTACTACTCTTCTTTCTCTCTGAGTCCCAGGCAACATCAGGTGAGACCGTGTATCTGTGTACATAATGTATAAAAACGGGTTCATTATGTTGCAACTTCCCACTCAATATGTTGGTAGTTTTTTATGTCATTGTCATTTTCTTATAAATAAATTAGCTGATGAATTTCATTCTATCACTCACATTTCAAATTTTTTTACTTTTTCCCGTATAGTTAATTATTTTAACTTAGGTAGCGTATGATGTTTTTTGGGTTACCACGTAAGCCGAACGTCATTGTTTCAGACAAGCCGCAGCTGCACGAACAAAAGTCGAGTGCAAGATGGAGCCTCCTCCAGAGTGCTGCTGGTGAGTCCCCTCAAATTGTTGACCACATGGAACAGTTACAGGTCTTAAGGCCCTCACACACTACACGCGCCACGAGCCGAGCCTTAGCAAACAAGCCGAGCCCCGAGCCAGGTCGTGTAGTGTGTGGGCATGTCGAGCCGAGCCACGAGCCGCGCAATCAGGCTCGTGGCTCGGCTCGTGCTGATCTGTCACTTCCAGATATTTGGCCTGGCTTGCGGCTCGGCTCGGGTAGTGTCTGGTGGTAAAATAGCACGAGCCGAGCCTGCAGTCAGCTTAGCGCATAATGTTAACGAATATTTCTTTTTCAGAAAGTGATTGATGTACGACGTACTATAGAATTTAAAGTGTAATGAAAGTACATTGAATAAAAGTGATTTTCTTGTAGAATTTATTAAACTTAATCGGAGTTATTCTTGTCTGTGGAGAGTGAAAAGTCAACACTATTCAAACAAAGTAAAAAAAACGAAGCATGTGGTGTCATGGTGTGTAAATGTAGACAGGTCGATGATACAGCAACGAGAGGCTCTGTGGCTATAAACGCATAGCATCCTTCAGAGCATCTTTCCGAAAAGAGTTCAAGAAATTAGAGGCTCTAGTCTCAATTCCTGAATTAAATGGCCATGAGACAGTTTTCCCTTTTCAATAGCCAAGACTTGCACCATTTGGACATTTTTCGAGTTTGTTCAGCTCTTAAGCATATTGCTATCTCTAATAGGTTATCTGAATCTGAATCGGAGAAGTCCATGTTAGCTCTAGAGAAAACGCTTGCAAACTAATGCTCGGCTCGTGTAATGTGTAGGGCCCGAGCAGAAAGCCCGAGCGGAGTCAAGCAGCTCGCGCGAGCCGGAGCTGCTCGCGGCTCGGCTCGTGGCGCGTGTAGTGTGTGGGAGCCTTTAAGCTTCCATTCTGATATTTTCCTTGCCGCTGAAAGTTGAGTATTTGATGCAAAAAGCTGCAAAACAACTCGCAAAACTCGTCCACGGCTCGTGCTGAAGATCAACGTCAAATATTTGATTGGACGCATTCATTCTAGATTTTAACGACTTCTCTCGAAATGCGATAATATTGTGTATTTGAACTAAACAATATAGCGAGACAACAATTGTTAATAAACTTCTACTCGAATAAACACTTTAACCGTAAAACTCATCATTGGTCATTGGGATTTTATATGCCTTAAACAACAAATAAGAAGAATAACATCAGAAAAAAATAATCATAAATAATACAGTACATTTACTTGGATTATAATAACGATGATAAGCACTACCCATGTGAACAGAGACGGGCAAGGTTGGTAAGGATCAAATCAGCACCGCTGCTCCTTGGGGCAGGGTTTGGAATTGACAACATTATATGAACAACAATTCTAAAATATCAAAGTGAAAGCGATATATGTTGAACTTTAATTTTAAAACATTGTGCAGTTTTGCGTACTCTGGATATCGATATCAATACTTGAGCAACTGCTCTGTCAAAATAAAAATCGCTTCTGATTGTGTAACTACTTTGTTCAAGTTTCATTAAGTATGCTGGACTTACTTATACACATCTTTAGATGTGTTTTTTGACTTGATGCAAGATTAGTAAATACTCCAATAAAAATTCATGGTCCTTATTTTATTTTCACCAAAACTTTACCCCAGCCATTGAGCCTACAAGAGACAGACACACAACGTTAGCATTTGCCTAAGCAGAGTTTGGTGACCGCAGACTACGTGACTTCTGAGTGCTAGCCCCGTCTTGCTCAAAGTACCTTACAAACAGGATACCTGCTGGAACATGCTAAATTATCATGAAAGTACTGTAATAATGGACTTTGGAACGCAAAACCGCTAATGTCTACTGTACCATGACTTAGGTAACTATAGTAATAAAAATGTAAGCTGAATTGTTGCCATTTTGAGTGATCGCTTGACTACCAAGTACCAAAAATTCAATTTCAAATCAGCAAAGTGTTTCAGAGCTTAAAAACACTGAAAAAGTTGCCTCATTTTCGTCATTGAAAGCCTCATGAATACTTGTTTTCCTCTTCCATTAATACTCAAAAAATTATATCGGTACCTTATGAACTTCCAACTGACTTGGCCAATTTCCCTTAATAAAATATCCCGTGATACCAGGATCGCCGCCCCGTGGCTCGGATCAACGCCCGGCGGCGCTCCAGGCCACATCCCCGGCCATCACGCGCTGCTTCACGCCAACCCCGATTGCGGCCGACAGGCTGGAGCTGAACTCCTCCTCGCTTGTCGTGTCCATGTTCCTGAAAGTGGCCGCCGACGGAGGGTGGATCGCGGACTTTGATGAGGACTTCTGGCTCAGCAACCCCACCCAGCCTGGCACTCAGCAGCAGGCCAGGACTTTCTTCTCGCTCAAGTATAACGACTTCACCATTGAAGCGAGTGAGATATTGCCAGCTTCTACCTTTCATGTGAATTTCTGAATTTCTTTCTTTCTACCAGCTTCTATCTTTCATGTGAATTTTAAGACGGAAATGAACTCTGAATTTCCAAGTGGATGATGAATTCGCAGCGTATCTGATAACGATATTTGTTACCTTCATCTTGTGACTAGAATGAGCAGATATTGACAAGTCTACCATAGTTTCTTGCTAGCCAGAAGAGTACCCACGAATCTAATGTCATTGATTCAACCGAATTGAAATGAATTGAACACTTGAGGAGCTAAAACGACGGAACGTGACCTTTTATGTAATTTTATTCACTCAGAATTGACGCATGCAAGTGAGTTGGAAGTGGTGCTGCCATCTGGTACTCACACACCACTCACCTACTTCCCTGTGGACAAATGGCTGAAGCTGGTCCTCGAATTGGGTTCTGACGATAAAGTGAGTTGGATTGGCGCAGCTGACTCGAAAAATTTTGGTTGTTCGAGTGTGTCAGTCTGCGTAAAAATTTGCATCATTTTGGTTAGTTAACTACGTTTCATTTTGCACTTTTGGCTACGTAGAACATCAAATGATAAAATACTCAGGGAAGCGTGATGGGTGCCGTTGGTATTTGATATCTCACGTGCCACCCCAAAATTAGCACTACACAGAACCAATTGTCGGATATGCCAGCCAACGAGAGTGTTGGAATATTGTGGTATTATTTTTGCATTAACTTCTATCACATTTCTTTCATCAGCATCATAAATCTTTTGCAATTGCAGCTGTGTGATGCATATGGAGATCGAATGCTGAAAACTTTACTTTCGTTTCTAGAGATATTTTTCATTTTATTTTTAATTCATATGAGAAAAAAAAAACTTTTTCTCTTTTTTTTCGCTTTATCTTTGCAATTGTGTTGTAGAAGTAGTTTTCACTTTCCTGAGGAGAGAGCGAGTTAAGTGCAAACTCAACGAGCAAATGAGTTCCCCTCTAACCCCTTCCAGTTCGTGTTCACCGTTTTCATTCATCACCAGAGAAGCAGCAAAATCTCTGTTTAAAATCCAACAGTTGATGTGCTAGAATCACGCTTTCTTTCAGATCAGGAGGACGATATTTGATACTCAAGTCATAGAGATGTGCCATTTCGACATATTTCAAGCATACGTGTTATGTAAGATACAATTTAGGAGCGCAAATCTGTGGCTCTTATCGTTTAATTTTTTCCCAAGTGTCAGTTTTAGTAACTACTCTAGCCAGTTGATAACTACGTGAGCGATTTGATAATTACTTGAGCCATTCGATAACTACGTGAGCTATTTGATATTTACTTGAGCCATTCGATAACTACGTGAGCTATTTGATATTTACTTGAGCCATTCGATAACTACTTGAGCCATTTGATAACTACTTGAGCCATTCGATAACTACGTGAGCGATTTGATAACTACTTGAGCCATTTGATAACTACTCGAGCCCTTTGATAACTACTTGAGCCATTTGATAACTACTTGATCCATTTGATAACTACTCGAGCCCTTTGACAACTACTCGAGCTATTTGATAACTACTTGAGCCATTTGATAACTACTTGAGCCATTTTAATTTCAATGTTTTTTCTCAATTTACGAATGGTAGTCTGTATAGACTAGATGTATGAAGTTTGATCAAGGTAGCTTCCATAGCATGTGCGGCATTAAATATGTCACTCGTGTGAGCTATGGAGTGCAGTATGACGCATTTTCTGCAATGAAATCAATCACAATTTCAGATAAGCGTGAAAGTCGGAGGCAGTGCTTACACGAACTCTTACTCCGCATTCGGAAAAAGTACTAGCACAAACTCGACCGAGGAGCCACTTGATGAAGAACAGCAGGAGTCCCAAACCGAGTCACCATCAGAGGTGGAGACAGATGCACCAGTGGACGAAGTTGCATCTAACAAATCTCGTCTCATCCAAGTGGAAGTATGTCACATTGATGCATCAACTGCTGACAAACCGTGGGTCCACGTATCTCGTTTGGAAGTAGCCAGCATTTCTGGATTTGACATCTCCATGAAATGTGAGGAGCAACTAAACGGGACACACACTTTTTACAAACAAATTGAGAGCGACCCTGACAATCTCAGCACTTTATGCAAGGACGGATATTCCTTGATTGTTCTCCCATCTACTATTTCTTACTTCGACCATGATGAACAGTGCAGAAAATTTCAAGGTACAGTTCTGTCAAATGAAGACGTGCGTATTTACGAAAAAGAACTTTCCAAAATTTCATCATTGTCAAATTCTGGGACAGATGAAAATCTTTCTTGGGTTGAGAGTCTGAACGATACTTCCGAGAGTTTCAGATCTTGGTGCTCGGTATTACTGAAGAATGTTACCCTGAAGATGCGTCCGTGTTATTCCTCTCTCTCATCAAGTATTTGTAAAGTTCAAACCTCTCTACCATTCTACCTTTTCGGTCGAGTTCACAAGTTTGCCAGAAACTACACTCTCATCACCAAACCTGATGGGACTTGGGCAATGAAAGGGTTCAGTTCTTTGATGAGATACAACGAAACCGAATGGATCATGTTTTCAAATCTCCACGAAGAAGTTTGTCGTTCCGAGGACTCAATTTTACCGCTAGTGCGAAGCTCGTGGCAGTGTGGTAAAGTTTCTAATTTGACTTTAGCTTTCTCTTCATGCGATCCCAACTCCTTCAGCTGTAACTCAGGGCAGTGCTTGCCCAGGAGCTCACGGTGTGACGGCATATCTCAGTGTGACGATGAGACAGATGAAGAAATGTGCGACTTTATCGTCAAAGATGCAGGGTACAGCAACCTGGTAGTGCCTCCCCCAAGCGAAGGAGATGAAAACCTTAAAGTAAAGTATTTCTTCATAGTTTATTCCATCGCTCCTGTACAGACCAAGGATTTCTACGCTGAAGTTGATCTTGTCTTTGGCGTTCACTGGAAAGATCTCCGTTTGACGATATGGAATCCTAGTGATCACAAAGCCGTGGACTGTAAGGAAATTTGGCATCCTGCGTACGCGGCGGCAGACGGGTTCCCACTCGGGCATTGGGTCTCCATGCCGGACAAGAAGTCGGATGGCTGTATGATGGCTCTGCTCCCGTTCGTCGCTCAGAAAGAATCCATCGATGATCCGTACATGGGTAAGAGATCCGTACTAATTGACTTTCTCAATGGTTTTAATTGTTCTTTCTCTCCTGTGTGTTTTTATGACTATCTCTCCTTGGGCTCAACCGTGTACTAGCATTCCTTAGGCCTGAAATGCAGTTGAATATTAGAGGACTTTTTTTCTGAACTGGACCTCCAAACGTTAAAATGGTATGTTAAAGATGGAAATATGTCGTTTTCTTATAAGAATCTCAAGTTCTATCTGTCGTGTATCAGACAGTATGATAGTTATACATCGAATATTGCTGAATACGGAATTTATTCTGAAGCTATAAGTCCTATTCTATTGGTACGAAATTCACAATTTCGTCAGAAATTAGTAGGGTAAAATTAGACTTCATTTTGTTTTGCTGCGTGTCGAATCTTTTGGATTAATTCACAAATTTGTTGCCACAACCCTCTTTAGTTGCAGGAAATTGTTTGATCGATTCCATTTAAATAATTCATTCAATAATAACCAAACCAAGGAATGACGAGGTAATTTTTTGGTATGCGTCCCAATTATTGGTATTAGTACTGCTAAATTTCCAAGACATTTAATTTTTCGAGCAGGACCAGTTCCGTCATTAGCATTTCATGATTATAGTCTCTCTTTTATTTTTTTCACTCTCTCTTTCTTTCTCCCTCTCTCTTTCTTTGTAATTTAGAAATTTAGAAAGACAATTTAAAACTTGGAGTAATATATATTCCACTGATGAGTACATATTCAACAACACGAAGATGTAGAGAGAGGAGCATTATCAGTCATGGTAGTAATTATATGACTTACCTTTGGACTTCTAACATGGCCCCAGTGGTGCGTAGATATTTGCCGGTTAATTATTATAAATGTCAATTAAAAATAAATTAATTAGGAATTATTTTCCCATCCTTCTATGTGAGTTTGGGAGCAGATGGAATACGATTTTATAGTCGTGATATCCAAGGCAAACACGACAGCACAGATACTCTCGTTTGAGGAGATGTTTCTTACGATTCGACAACGAATCGTTTCGAGGCATGATGACGATATACTGTACGTGGGCTAGTTGCATTCCTTCCTCATTAAGATTCTAATATTCATACATATAGGTGATTATGGTCAACATAAACACTGAAATTAGAGGCAATCGCTTCACTTCAAACCCCAACATGAACAATTTAAAATGACTAATGCCGTTGATTTCCAGGTCGCTACCTGAATGGTTCGTCTTTAGAATTGGTCTACACTCTCGGAGGCATCTTCAAAATACCATGTCAGTTTAACCTTCGGAAATACCCTTTCGGAGACCAGCGGTGTGAGCTCAACATGTGGATTGATGTCACCGATATTGACTCTGTCGTCTACCAACGGTTTGATGATGAACCAGAAGATGACATTTCATTTCACGGCCGTCGTGACGTAAGAGAGTACAGAGTCTCGCGCACTTGGAGAAAAGAAGTTAACGCGAACCGTTCCGTGTCTCTCGTCATTGAATTCAAAAGCCTGTATGGCTACCACGTTCTCAACAGTTATCTTACCAGCTTCCTCATCCTGCTCATCTCTTTCTCGACTGCTGTGTTCCGCGTCGAAGACTTCAACGAGCGCGTGATGGTCTCTCTAACGGCGCTGCTCGTCTTGACCGCCCTCTTCACGCAGGCCAACTCGTCGTCCGTGCAGACGTCGTATCTGAAGCTGCTGGACGTGTGGTACGCGGCGCTCATAGCCTTCAGCTTCCTGACCGTACTGGCGAACACTTCGCTCAACTCCTACCACCACAAGCTCGACGCAGACAAAAAGCTCGGCACGAAACCCTACGATGAAAGTATTATCATTAAAAAAGTTAAAATTTTGAACGTTATCTTGTTTGGTTCTCTCACTGCCGTGTTTTTGGTCTTCATGTTCTTTTACATGCTCTCTGCTGCAGATAAAATTTGAACAATGTTCACTTGCAGTATTTTTGATCTTTTTTTATTGCTGATTGATATATCCCAAGATACTCCGCTAAACTGACGGAACTGAATTTTTTTAAGTTAGCAACTCCTTTTAAGATTATTTTTACTGATTCTCACAATTTGGTGCTATCAGACACACTTGGCACGCCCTCGTGCGCTGCATAAAAAATGATGCTTTATTTCAATCAAGCCTGACACATATCACCTAGTGTATTGGTTTTTCAAATGCCTTATAACTAACAGCGGGATGAAATGACGGTTTCCCCCGTAAAGCCGGTGCCCATTTCCGACACATGGGTAGAGTGGGGTATTGTGGCTGAGTTCCCCCTTATACCCAACGGGGAAAGTCACCACGCAGCCCAGGGAGTCGAACCCACGACACCTTCTCGGAAGGATGTACTCATAACAACTAGGCAATGGCGAGCACAATCTGAACCTCCCTCGTTCTCTAGAGCTACTTCGCAGTTTTTTTGATTTGCACAAGAAGACAGGTTCGGGAAAAAGTATCTATGCCTCCTCAGGCCCTTGCAGCACTCGAGTACTTCTTTCTGATGGCTGAGAAGTAAGAAGTTGTAAGTCTTCTTGACTAATTATTCACTCATATGAATCCCACATTCTTATCTGTGGTAGCTTCGAATTCAATCACCTTCTCCGTCACTCTGATATTCTTGCCTTGTAATTTTAGTCAAATGTTTCAAATTTATAGATGTTAAGAGAAACTTTCAATATATATGCTTTTAGCATCCTAATTTAAAATTAATTCTGCTTTTCCCGATCAAGTTATTTAAGCTGGAACGTGGGGCTGACGGAGAGCACAACACCTGGTGAGCCTCACACAAGTTGGTCTGTGAGACACAGGATCACTGAGGTAGCTTAAATCAGTAGCTCAGCCTGGGGGGCCCCATGGCCATGACCCCCTCCTCCCCTCCCCCCCCCCTCCTCCTTCCCCCTTTCCCCCGAAATGTTGAGCTGGGGCCAGTTCAGTCGCCGTTTTAAACAAAAGAATGAAAACATTCCTGCCCCCCCCCCCCCCCCCTCCTCCTCCCGAAATTTTCGGCTGGCTGCGTCAATGTTTTAAATCATCTGTTCATTGAATTAATTTTTGGAGTAGAAATTTCTCAATTAAATTTGTAGTCTGACCAAGATCTGACAGAGGCCCCAGCTCAGTGCTATACCCCTCAAAGTCCTTCAAAGGACACTGAACGCAATAATTTCAGTGATGGTGCGAGCTACAAACTGTGTTATAAATGTTTACTAGGTCAACAGTTGTTGTCCTTTGTGCTGAGATAAATGTGCGCGATTTTACATTTTGGTAAATTATCCAACAAACTTTCTATTCCCTGATGCAAAAGGTGCTCAATTTTTTTAAAGCTTTCCATTCAATCTAATTTTTAGTTTAATTGCCTACCCTGAGACGATACTTGAGATATTTTTGCAATAAAACATTGTTCTCATGTACTGTTGCAACTACCAGCATACCAAACATTAATGTATCGAAGACCTAATCATTTCAGAAGACCTAATATAATGAACACCTAATCATTTTACATTTATTACTTATTAAGTTTTATAATTCATTGTATCAGAGTTTCCCTCGCTAATAGCTCTGTTTTACCTTTCCAAAAATGATGTGTTACGTTACTTCGTTTGTTTTCCTCCATGGTTCTCCAACATAATTTCCATAGTCAAATAACAGAGCTGCCCTTCAAAGAATTTTGAAAAAATTAAAGGCTTGAATTATGTGCACTCACTACCAGAATCTAAAAGCAAATTGGACTGTTTAAACTTTCTTCGAGTAAAAGCACACGTAGCACGTCTGGATGTGGATGTACACGAGCACGCGGGGAAAATCTTTTTCAAACCGCTCTACAGTCAGCTTTTGTCTCTAGTTATATCTAGTCGTTACGTGTTTTCCATCAGTATTTACAGTGTAAAGCGAAATCGTAGAGCTCACACGTCGAAGTCTGTGAATGTTTGCAAAAGCAGTTTTTCTTGTAATATTCAAACCCTCGATATTCTACGACTTCATTTTTTAGCTGTTGAAATTTAAATTTCGATCGCTTGTGATCCTTGAAACTAAACCTTCTCATTCTGTATTATGAAACTTATATTTGATTAATTGTAATGAATTTGCTTCTTGAATGCAACAATTATTTAAAGTTTAATTGTAATCACCTGTCCCACTGAGCGGCGTGCAAGTAAGTTAGGGATTTCAATTTACTGTCATTACTTATTGGCTCACTGGCTCTAGATATATTTAATATCAATATTTAGCATAGTCTTGATACATTAATTGAGCCATTGAAAACCGGACCCGCATGGCTCGTTGTATGTAACTTATAATAATTTTTTTTCAAATGTCACTAATTTTTGTCATTACAACGAATTACATCTTAATTAACATACTATCTTAACATACTGTAATGGTGCTTCGTAATATTCACTGAGACAATATTTGTGCCTCTTAACTGAACACTGAATTTGAACTCGCTACCTCGTTGAACGAAGTCAAATTGGTAGTAAGAAAGCTATAGCGTGTGATAAAAAGGAGAACCAAAGTAAAAATGAACATTTTTATTAATTTTCATTGCAAACGTTTCGATATATTAAAATTCCATCTTCAGTGCTGAAACATTATAAAAAGTTAGACTTAGAAAATGCAGAAAAATTCAATAAAATAACTAAACAAACATCTATAACAACTTAAAAACTAATCCTCATTCAAAACTGTAGAATTGACCCACCCCCTCATTCGCTTACTTAAACATGCTATTGCATGTGCACTGAATGAGGGTGTCGATGCAGCACTAGGTAGAAGACACAAGGTAGGGTCAAACCAATTTTTTTGTTTGGCAATACTGACGTCATATCAACGGACCAATAGCAGCGCTAATATTACATCTGACAACACTGCTAGCGCCAAATCTTGCACCACTATTGGCCTAACAACATGTCGCAAAAGTGACATCATAAATTTAGTTTGAAATAATAATCGTCGATACAGACGCCGTACGTGAAGCTGCTGGACGTGTGGTACGCGGCGCTCATAGCCTTCAGCTTCCTGACCGTACTGGCCAACACTTCGCTCAACTATTACCACCACAAGCTCGACGCTAAAAGAAAGCTCGGAGAAAGACGCTATGATGATGTTACTATCAATAGATGAGTTATAATATTGAACAAGTTCTTATTTGGCTCTCTCATTGTCGCCTTTTTTATCTTCACGCTCTTCTACTTTCTCTCTGCAGCAGATAAAATTTGAATAACGTTCACTTGTTCTGAGTTGAGTAGTTGCAGTTGTCGATTTATAACCTGCTCCTCCTGTTATAGGAGTAAATCAAAAGACTGACAGATTGACAAAATTTCTTTGCTATGACTATTTGCATACACTGTGTGGTCCTGGCAACTCTAGACTTCCAGTTACATTTCACACTCTCAGTTTTACGGCTCATTTGAGTGTAGAATCAGACAGATTGGCGAAAATGAATTTTCATTAACTTATAAAATTCATAGAGTACGTTTTATACACTTTTTTAAAGTGTGATATAATTTAAGAATAAGGAAGAAAAATGTAGCCCCGAATATTAAATAAAAATTTCTATTTTAATTTCTAGTTTGGCAACCACAGCCCAAAATTCAGTCTTATATAATTACTATTTGAATTATAATTGTTATAATTCCACCAATCTGTGAGACGGACAGGAAACATAAAATATAAATGTACAACTTTGCTCTAGATTTATATTTAGTTCGTCTGCGAGATTTTATTTTCTTGTTCATAACCGGAATTATAGAGTGCGTCGTCCATATGGAACTCATTTTGAAATATTCAATGAATTTCCTTTACCAAAGGAAAATCCTAAATATCCCATTTTACATTATTATCTTCACGTATTGACGATGAAGAATAAGAGCCCCTGAAGTATCATATGTGATCGGTATCTAAACACCGTGTTTGTGGTTTCAGTTCGCTACTTCGTCTATCAAGACACGGTCAGCAGTAAGACAGCCGTCGTGTCCACACCTCGTATTGCACTTGCTTTGGTGCAGCTGTTGAGGTGGCGAGAGGGTTGCGGGGCCGCAATACCCTCGGTGTGTACCCTCAATACCCTCGACAATTCACTGCCTGACCTTGTCAGCAAAATATCCGCATTTACTGCGTAGAATGCAGCACCTCAGAGCCTGACATCGTACAGGTCTTCAGGTGGATGTGAGATTTTTGAGAGAGTTTAACTCGACTTCACGAGTCTTAACTTCATTTTGCTCTTTCCTTAATTCGTAATTTGATGCATCATGTATCATTTTACGGAAGTTTGGTAACACCAGAGGGTGATTCTTTGTTATTATTCTTTTCTGTGAAGCAAAACGTAGTACCAAGACAGGTTCCTCAAGTAAAACTGCTATCCATGGCGTCAGTTTACCCTTGGCAAAAACTGCTTAGCAAAGCAAACTTGTTACTCGTAAATATATAATGCACCACCTCTGCGAATTACTTCTGCACCACCTCTGCGAGTGTGAACAAAGTTTGTGGGTGAAACTCGTATTTGTAATAGGTCCTGGAGTTGTGTTTATAAAATACCTGTGCAATTTTGTTTTATTGATATTCATAAAAATACTTGATATGCACGATGTAACATCAGTAAATGCATATCCATTCAAGACATGTGTTTCAGTTGCTTCTATATGTGAAAGTCCTTCAGTATTATTAGTTGAAATACGTAACATATAGAAGAGCTAAAATTACACACACGTGACTAGTTACAAAATGCTTGAGTGACAAGAGGTACTATAAACGTTTTCTGTTTACATATATCAGCGTAAACAACATTCGGCGTGATTGGATATGTACTCATAGAGCTTCTAAAAAAGACATGTTTCCAATTATTATTGCACAAAAAATAGGTTGGTAATGATCTCAACAATCCATTGAAACATCCAAAAAGTGTTGTACTAATAGTACAATTACTTTACATAGCATTTCACTTGAATTAAACCGAACCCTTTCTCTATATATTCAAAATAATATGAATCTCTACTTATTAATCAATAAAATATCAACATTGTTTGGCTCATGCATCCAAGGCCAGCAACCGCGTTTCCTTCGATGATTTAAGCATCAAAGCTGCAGTTTATATTGAGTTATCTTAGGCAGACAACTGGCGCGGAACGACCAGGGGGTGAGTATGGCAGTGAGCTGTGAGCTTGCTAGCAAGTCAGTGAACCAGTGAGCAGTAAGCCAGTGAGTGAAACAGCGATCAAATATGCCAGAAAGTTAGTAACCTTGTGAGCGAGTAAGCCAGTTTATTGTAAACCAGTAAGCCATTAAGACAGAAAACCAGTAAGCCAGGAAAAAGTAAGCTGTAAGATCATTGAGTGCTATTGGCGCCGTTTGGTTCCGTAAGGGCAATAGTTTGAAGATCGTGCCTTACGCCTACTCGAGTTAGATGTCATGTGGGGCGGTTAGAGTTGGAGATTCACAGTATATGCGTGCTATGATAAGGTTCTTACATTATCTTCCACTTTGATACACATGGGTGAAGCTCTAAGAAGACAATTGAACTTTTTTATTAACAAAACTTACATTGGTGTAGTTCACTATTACTGAACACTTAAATAACTAATTAAAATTATAGGGATAACTAAATTTAAAATGATTGATTTACATAGATGTCGTTGAGTGGTAAATAAGCCAGTATAAAGCCAATAAACCGGGAAGTCAGTAAACCAGAGGGCCAGTAAGCCAGCGCACGCCCGAGCCAGAGGGTGTTCAGTGCAAAGCGTAGCAGATCCCACAACCGCTCTACGGCACTATAATCAATAATGAAGAACCTACGGATGCTTTATTTCCAATTCAAGCCTGATACATATCACCTTGTACATTTGATTTTCAAATGCCTTATAACTAACGCAAGGACGCCATAACGCTTTCCCCCGGTCAAGACCGATACCCATTTCAGACACCTGGGTAGAGTGGGTTATTGTGCTTGGAATTTTTCCCCTATACCCAACAGAGAAAATCGCCTAAAGAATGAACGTCATCCTCAAACGAAAAAATTAATGAGTCACCCAAGTGTGTTCTTTATCCGAACTCTACATGGAATAATTTGAAGGATTTCATTTAAGTATACAGCAAATACGTTTTCTCTATGTAATTCAACAGCATATCTACTGTCAGCTGTAATGAGTCATCCTGCTGCTCTGTGAACTTTAGATTGTAGACTCAGATGAAGCGACTTGAACTACGCCAGTGAGGCCTAGTATATTTCTTTTGTTATATGCGCATGATACTAGAAAAAACTATACCACAACATTAAGCAGTATATACTCTCTCCAATAACGAACTTGATAATTTGCGTTCCCTTTTTGCTATTGAAAACTTTATTGCGGAAGAAAGTTAAATTTCTAGTATAAAAATATATTCATCGTGTCTACGGACTTCCGCCTATTGAGAGTCAATAAGAATGATATTCGCCGTCTCGTAGTGAGGCTTTGAGTTCGTTCTGTTGTGAATTCCTCTCAAACTGAATGTTCAGAGTCGAATTCTATCACACCTGAATTCCCGTGTTTTTCTCCGTTGGCGGTGTCGTAAAGTTCTAATTCATAGCGTCCTGGGAAGTGAAGATACTTAGTAATAATAATTTAGATATTAATCATGTGAATGTCGCCGTACAAGCATCAAAAAACAAATTTATATCAGTGTTATTTTACATGTGGGAGATGAAAAACATAGGTTCATCTCGTGCAAAATGTGGAAGGTCTAACATTCTGGATGGTAGAGACAGACGTACTCTGAAGAGATTTGCGAAGAAATGTTAGCGTTTGTTAGAGCAAATGATAAACAAAAAGCTTGTGAAGGTTTCAAAAAATCCTCAAATAGTTTTTCTATCAATGAAAAATTAGATTTAGGAAAATGAAAATCTTTTAAAAAGCCATCTATTTTGGCAGTGAGTCCAAAAATAGTTTGTTATTTACTCGAAAATACTGAAATATGACTGTTTAGAATTGGAATCGTGCATAGGTCTGATGAGTCCACATTCCCCTTCTTTAAGAACGATGGGCATGTAAAAGTATGAAGACAATCACTTGAAGCAGCAAAATGCATTCCTTGAAAAACACATCGAGGACTTTTTCCGAATTCCAATCCTCAAAAATAACGAGAGAATCTGCACTTTTCGATATCCAACCTAACATATATTTTCTCTGTACAACTTTTGTGCTTAAAGTTGAATTTACTCAATGCAACTGCAGCATGGAACGACAGTCCGGCGCTCATTACCGGAAGTAGTCCATGCAACACGCTTGGTCTGCACACGCCAAGCTCCCCAGCACTTGAAAGCTGCGTGTACACTTCTCTGCATCATTCGGACTGAAGGCTTATTTGCAAATGACGCTTTTGCATTACATAGCCTCTCTTGCAAAACACTTGCTTAATTGTTATAATTTTCCCTTTCCACGCATTCCTTAACACCGAATGTGTCGCTCAGAATACCCTCGGAGTACTTTTATCGAAAAAAATACTAGGTGGCTAATTTGTATCTGTATTGGAAAATAATTTTGCTCCTCCTATGGGTACTAGAGAATCCAAAATATTTGGCGAACGTAGAATTATAACCGAAGCTCTAATAACCTAATCAGTAATCGTCACAAGAACAGATTTTGTGATTTGTTTATTGTCGCTAAACCCTTCTGACAACGCGCTAACGAAAATCATGTGCAGAGCTCCATGCAGAAGTAAACGCAAATTTTGCGTAGGGTGATTGTTCGATATAATGGACAAATCAGTTCGACGCTTTATGCGAGGGCAAAATGCTTGACAACGCAAACAGATCTAAAGAAGAAATTGTTCGTGTAAGTGAATATTGAATAGTTGCAACTTGTCATCGCGTTAATGAAGTCATGAAATTTCCAAATCAAACAGTGAAAATCGTTGATCTGGAATCTTGAATGTACACTTCCGCGCAATTAACACTAAGCAAAGTTCCTCGAAGGTCTCACGCGTCCCTAGCATGACTGCCTTCCAGTCCTGCATAGATAGTAAGGCTGTGTCAACACGGTCCACTAGTGCAATTGAACATGCACCCGAGCGCCGGCACCACAACCCGACCCTCAGAGGGCGGTGCCAGCCCTCGCGTACCTGCTCAGTCGGCCGGTGCTGCGGGGTGTTGAGCAGCGTTCGCTTGCTGCTCATCTCGTATCCTCGAGCCTTATTTTTGTGAAAAAATTTTCGTCGTTGGTTCATCTCGTATCCTGGAGCCCTACTTTTGTGTGGCATTTTGCGTTTTGGGCTCATCTCGTATCCTGAAGACTAATTATTGTGTAGCATTTTGTGTCGTTGGCTCATCTCGTTTCCTCGAGCCTTATTTTTGTGAGACATTTTGCGTCGTTGGCTCATCGCGTATCCTGGAGCCTTATTTTTGTGTGGCATTTTGCGTCGTTGGCTTATCTCGTATCCTTTAGACTTATTTGTGTGAAACATTTTGGGTCCTCGTCGCGGTGCTGCTACAATTTTGGCGCAGCTAATTTTTGGCACAATTTGAGCCCACAGCTTTAGTAAATTCTGTAAGTTTGCCAGATATCGGGAGCACCAATTCAAATTTGAGAGGTTGAGCCCCATAAAACACATAGAGTAACAGAAATTTTTACAGCGGTCTGAGCTGTTACGAATGCGTAAAATGTTTGAAATTCCGACCCCTGGCCTGAACGTGTCATTAGCGGCCAGAGTGTGAGCATGAAAGCTGTTTTGCTCATGGGATCCATGACCGTTAGCGTGCACGAATATTTTTGTGATTATTGAGCGAACAGTGTCCGTTTGAAGGATCGAGTTCAACGTATTAATTTTTTTATGCTCGTTCACACGTTTTTGTTTCACACGTACTTGTTTCAAAAAGCGAGAGTGCTTGTTTTGTTAGCACTTTGTACTTTTATTGAAATTAATTTGCACCGTAAACTTTTTTCTCAGATCTAACTTTACAAAATGATGGGCGAAACGAGAAAAATAACGATTATTTATAAATTAATTTCATTCACGAGTATCTTCATGTGAGTGCGTTAATTCCTTCTGATCAGACCGCATCAACTGTCTATCTGAATCGAGTTTTATTAGTTAAAGCTTGATTACTGGAGAATTTCAGTCAAGCTTCTAGATGTGGTAACAAACAATGACCATAATTCAGCGTGATTTAATAAACTTAGTTGAGGTCTGAATGTACACGCACGCAGTGACTGCGAAGCAAGATCCATCTATTGTAAGTGTTGTCTGGCACTATTAAACTTGGCTTCACTAACTAAAGAACGGAATTAGCAGTGGAAATTAATGGGGAAAATTAGCAGTTGGAATTAGCGAGGGAAATTAACGGGGGAAATTAGTAGGTGGAATTAGCGAGGGAAATTAATGGGGAAAATTAGCAGGTGGAATTAGCGAGGGAAATTAATGGGTAAAATTATCAGGTGGAATTAGCGAGGGAAATTAATTGGTAAAATTAGCAGGTGGAATTAGCGAGGGAAATTAATGGGGAAAATTAGCAGGGGAAATTAGCGAGGGAAATTAATTGGTAAAATTAGCAGGTGGAATTAGCGAGGGAAATTAATGGGGAAAATTAGCAGGTGGAATTAGCGAGAGAAACTAGAGGGGAAAATTGGAAGGGGAGATCAGAGTGTGGATTCAACATGACGCCCTTCCATCGACGCCGAGTACTAACACTTGTGTTGATAGCCGCTGCGTCGTGGCGAGAGTTTTGTCATGAATAACGATGTCATAACTAAGTGAGAACGTGCATTGCATAAATTTTTTATAGGGAATAATTAGAGGTATTTGACGTTCAATGTATTTACATTTAATTGTTAATGCCACATGAAACACTGATAATAAATAAATTAAGAATCAATACCTTGCTCAACTCGGTGATTTTGATCAGGAATTAGGCTATCATCGTCACCTCAGTGGCTATTATCGTTGCAAGGTGCATTTGGGTACACAAGTAATTGGTACGTGAGGACGAAAAGTGTTATTTTTATGTTCAAATCCTTCCATACGAAACACCACACGCAAACCGCAACGTGGGGACAGCATTTTGGCTCAGATTCCACCTCAGTAATTTTTTGTGAAATGTTCACGGCATGTTGGTTGATCTGCTGGTAGAAAATTGTACGGGTAAAAGTTATTCTAAGCATATACAGGATGAGCTTTGTGTTGCCACGTGGACAAATATCGCCAAGACCACGCGGTTCAAAAGTACTTTTGAGGTGCATGAATGTTTCTAAGCATGTATGCATAGGATGAGCTTGAATCGCTACTATCACGTGATCCAAAAGTGGTTTAGAGGTTTGTCAATGTTTTACTTTGTCCTGTGGCTCAGAGCAGTCAGTCTCTTGTGAGTGTTACGTTAAATCAGAGAGTTCATTAATTCCTCATAATTATGCAAAATTTAACTTCAAAAGCTTCGTTTTTCCAAAAGAGATGTTTGAACTTTCGTTTGAATTGCAGTACTGTTTTACGTTAACATAATTTTAGAAAAACCCTCGACTAATTATGTGAGCAAAATAACTCGATGATTTTCATCATGAGACAAATGTAGTTCAACTTCTACGTTACTCTATGTTGTAATTCGTGAAACTTACTAGGAAGTGAGTCAAAGATTGAGCTCAACAACACAAGCGTTTTGAGGCCGTGGTGCTTGCAGTGGAACCAACGACCGGCAAATGTTTCCAAAATTCTAATTTTTCCTGCCGAAACAAAATTCCAGGGACGATACCCCACAAATTTTTTTAGAAGTATTCATTCATTTTAATAGCAGTTTTGAAATCAAAATAGCTTTCATTTCCTTATTAAGCCAAAGCGCAAGCGTTGCATCACAGTCGAACTTTTCGCAGCCTACATGCATGTTTTTCACCGACGCAGCGATTTAATCGCTTTAATCGCTTAGGTGGCATGCATGCAGGCGACGAAAAAGTTGGACTGGGATGTCGTGCCTGTCTTGGTTCTTAACCTTTTTACTCCCACGCCCCCTAGGTTAAGAACCACTGTTGTACCTGTACCCTTACAAGAAACAGTCACTCGTGTAACCGAGTAATACAGGCTCGTAAGAGTGGAAAATGTTTACTGGTTTACACGAAGATGTCTTTCTATTTGAGGAGGGTTTTCAACTTCATCTACAAGTGCTGATAAAAGATAATTTACGCTCTCGTTCATAAACTTCTTCGTTATTATTAACTAGGTGAACGTTTGGTTAAGAATTTTAGTTCATAAACATGAAATACAAGAGCATTTAGGTGTGACGAACTTTATTTTTACCCATGATTACTTTAAGAATGTAAGATATTTATTTTACTGTTGGTAGCAGATCAATGAGACAAAGTGAAATACGTAAATTTGACCCTGCAAATCGATGATGCGCGAACAGTGAATGGAGCGTTAACTTTTCCTTGCAAACAAATACGAGTTCATGTTCTTGTATCAAGTGCAAGGTTTCTTTTCAGTTCAAATCTAAATTAAAGCAACAGCTAAAAATCCAAACGAGTGTGCTGTTAGAGTGTCATATATGTAGAAAAGCTAAGATTATTATTCATACGGTATACATAGTACACACAAGCAAAGGTACACATCACAACTAGACTGCGTGATTAGGGCTTGCATTCACTTTCACTGCACGCGGTTCTACGTTAATTTTGTATTACACGAGCGATGAATTGTTTCGTGAGAGATAGCGGAACTTTACATAGCAAACAGTGAGCTTCGAGCAACAAAAGAGCATCGACTTCATTTCCCTTGCAAATGAGATCGACTCATCATTAACAACATATTGCCCATGACTAACCTCTTCAGCAAGGTATTCTCGGTACCAACGATCATTATTCTCATTATCTTTCTGTATTCATGACAATCAAGACCCAACACATGCGAGCTGCCTGACTAGCAAATTTGGAAGCTCCATAATGGCAGCTCACCTCCAAGTGGCGGAAATTAGTACGCTCTTGAAAACTTCATGAACCGTGAGTGGTTCAGAAAAGTGCAATTTCATAGCGTCTGGTTCTGTAATTGATAAACATTTTTAGATATCACAGTCACTTTGTTTTTGTTGGCCCTGTCTTTTAAAGGGTTCCTTTACTCAACTACTTTCTGTTCATGCCACTGCTGTGAAATTCTGATTTGATACTGCACAGGAAAGGAGACTATGTGTCCACAGAGGAAATTATTTGTACATTCGTGTAAACGCACGCATAGCGTTATTATGATATCCTTTTGCAGTCATTTTTTTTTGTTATTCTAACAACTAAGTGGATATCAGAAAAATTTCTTCTTAGATTGGGTGGAGGTTTCATAGCTGTTTAACTAATCTGCAATTTAAATCAGCATTTATCGGAAGACCAATTACGAAACGTTTTAATTTTTTATAAAGCAAACGAACACATGAAAACTAACACTGATCATTTATTCTTCAAAAAGATATCCATACGATTGTATTCTTCGCTTGAGACGAGAAGTTTACGCTTCTAGTCCAAATAAAATGTTTTTACTTTCTGACTATGTACAAGGGCATATCCATTCTTCATTCTCAATTGCGTTTACCAAGAAATTTTATTACCTCGAAAGCATATAAATGAAGTTAAAAATTCTTTACACAACAGTGTTCGCTTATGCGATATATCCCTGGCATTTTAAGTAAAATCTTCATAAAATATGAATTCAATTCTGTGAAGAAATCGGTTCCGCTTGGGAAATCCTACAACTGCAGAAAAACCACTTATTCAGGAGCCAATTCGGAATTACAACGAATTCGACTGTTAACAAACATAAAATATCTTAATACGTATTTAAGATAATCACATGTAAATGTTGTCAATGTCAATAATGAATGAAAATGGAAATCGCAATCGCCATCAATCGACAAGTCCCACTTCATGACCTGACGTCAGACCCGGTGTGTGACATCAGACCGTTTTACTATCACGTCAGAGTAGAGAGGCTTTAAGTTCGCAGCAGTGATTTTTTTCATATATTAAAGAAGTTCGAACGTTAAAAATTCCATACATGTACAATTTGATTTATCTCACAAATACGCATCTTGATGCACAACAAATAAATGCTATCGAGACTTTTTCAGATTAATAGAGTATAAATCAACGAACTTATCTTAAATCTTTTTTCCGCTTGGTTCAGTGCGCAAGCCTGACTTTAGAAGGCACAACTTTAAAACCATGTAAATTTGGAGCTCTGAAAATTTGTCTCTTATCTTATGCATTGCACGTTCACCATTGTTCGGTAATAATTTTGTTTGCTCGTCTTTCGCAATTTTCACAGCAGCTCGTTCAAGGATATCTTATAATTTCAGAACAATCAACGTATGAATAAGCTATTAAACAAGGAGCGCTAAAATTCATCCATTAATAGCCCTCATGAATACCTTTGAAGAAATGTTTGACCTCTTGGCCATACTCAGGCAAATGAGAGTAATGGTGCTTGTAGTAAACTTGAAAGGTCATTCAAATTATTTTTTACAACTTTTCTACACGAACTAGAGACCTAGTTGCAAACGTATCTTTATGTTAACGCGTGTTACTCTGCACGCTAAAAAGTATCATGTATTTATATCTCATATTCTGGAATTCAAAATTGGCCTCTTTAATGTCCCCAATCAGGGTGAGGGGACCGTAAATCAATTCTTTGCCTTAAGTAAAAATGTCATACAACTTTGCGGTCTACCAGCTTGCAGAGTTTCTACTCGCTAGAAACTCTCTCTTCTACCGGGAACACTAAAAGGCATCTAAGGGCCCAGAAATCGCAGTAAAAACCTTTCGCTAGCCGAGCTCTCATGAGGATTGATTTCGACGTTGCTATATGCGTGAAATTTAGTCCCGATTTGCCGCCGGCGGTTGGGTGCTTCGCACGAGTTCTACGCTAAGAATGAAATATTATAGATGATTGGACTGAAGCACAGCCTTGTTCTGATGACCTAAATATGTAATGCGTGGATTAACCACCATGAATGTAATTTTAACCTCTCGCAGCTATGGTTCGTGCAGAACATGGTTAAGAAGGAACACTGAGCTGATATAATATTTTAGACCTATATTCAGATTCGAGGCGCATGTGAGCATTTTAATAGTAACATTTTCCCATTTTCTAATCATAGTTTGGCATGGGAGTATAAACACGAGCTTTGCATCACAATTATTAGCACGGTCGTACATCATCTCACACCATAAGTTGGCGAGGCTTCACACTTCGCTGTGTGGCCAGCGTACGCAGAGATGCAGCAAGTCTGCAGGCCTCTGCCACTCCTCTGCCTGCTCTTCTTCTTTCTCCCTGCGTCCCAGGCAACATCAGGTGAGACCGTGTGTCTGTGTACTTAATGTATAAAAACGGCTACGTTGTGTTGCAACTTCCCTCTCAATATGTTGATAGTTTTCCATGTCGTCATTGCAATAGTGAATAAGTATTAGCTTATTGATAAATTCGCTGACGAATTTCTTTTTTTTTCATTTACATTTTCAAAAACTTTTTGCAATTTCACGCACAGTAAATCATTTAAATTTAAGTAGCGTACGTTGTTTTTTGGATTGAAACGTAAGCCGAACGCCATTGTTCCAGACAAGCCGCAGCTGCGCGAACAAAAGTCGAGTGCAAGATGGAGCCTCCTCCAGAGTGCTGCTGGTGAGTCCCCTCAAGTTGTAGACCACATGACGCGCAGAGCTCGCTTCAAGGTCTAAAGTTTCCATTCTGATATTCTCCTTGCCGCTGGTGTGTCCCCTCAAATTTTAGACCACATGATACAGGGACAGGTCTTAAGCTTCCATTCTGATATTCTCCTTGCCGTTGGTGAGTTGAGGATTTGATGCAAAAAGTTGCAAAACAACTCGCTAAACTCGTCCACAGGTCGTGCTGAAGATCAACGTCAAATATTTGATTGGACGCATTCATTCTAGATTTTAACGACTTCTCTCGAAATGCGATAATATTGTGTTTTTGAACTAAACAATAAAGCGAGACAACAATTGTTAATAAACTTCTACTCGAAGAAACACATTAACCGTAAAACTCATCGTTGGTTATTGGGATTTTATATGCCTTAAACAACAAATGGGAAGAATAATAACATCAGAAAAAATCATTACTAATTCAGTACATTCACTTGGATTGTAATAACGATGATAAACATTACCCATGTGAACAGGAACGGGCAAGGTTGGTAAGGATCATATCAGCACCGCTGCTCCTTGGGACAGGGTTTGGAATTGACAACATTTTCTCATATATGAACAACAATTCTAAAATATCAAAGTGAACGCAATATGTTGCACTTCAATTTTAAACATTGTGAAGTTTTGCGTAGTCTGGATATCGATATCAATACTAGAGCAATTGCTCTGTCAAAATAAAAGTTGCTTACGATTGTGCAACTACTTTGTACAACTGTCATTAAGTATGCTGGACTTACTTTTGCACATCTTTAGATGTGTTTTTTGACTCGATGTAAGATTAGTAAATACTCCAGCAAAAATTTATCGTCCTTATTTTATTCTCCCTAAAACTTTACCCCAGCCATTGAGCCTACAGGAGACAGACACACAACTTTAGCATTTGCCTAAGCAGAGTTTGGTGACCGCAGACGACGTGACTTCTGAGTGCTAGCCCCGTCTTGCTCAAAGTACCTTACAAACAGGATACCGGCTGGAACACGCTAAATTATCATGAAACTACTGTAATAATGGACTTTGGAACGCAAAACCGCTAATGTCTACTGTACCATGACTTAGGTAACTATAGTAATAAAAATGTAAGCTGAATTGTTGCCATTTTGAGTGATCGCTTGACTACCAAGTACCAAAAATTCAATTTCAAATCAGCCAAGTGTTTCAGAGCTTAAAAACACTGAAAAAGTTGCCTCATTTCCGTTATTGAAAGCCTCATGTATACGTGATTTTCCTCTTCCATTAATACTCGAAAAATTATATCGATACTTTATGCATTCCAACTGACTAGGCCAATTTCCCTTTATAAAATATCACGTAATACCAGGATCGCAGCCCCGCGACTCGGATCAACGCCCGGCGGCGCTCCAGGCCACATCCCCCGCAGCGATGCACTGCTTCGCGCCAACCCCGATTGCGGCCGACAGGCTGGAGTTGAACTCCTCGCTGGTCGCGTCCATGTTCCTGAAAGTGGCCGCCGACGGAGGGTGGATCGCGGACTTCGATGAGGACTTCTGGCTCAGCAACCTCACCCAGCCTGGCACTCAGCAGCCGGCCAGGACTTTCTTCTCGCTCAAGTATAACGACTTCACCATTGAAGCGAGTGAGATATTGCCACCGATGTGTCCATCCAGCTTTTATCTTTCATGTGACTTTTAAGACGGAAATGAACTCTGAATTTCCAAGAGGATGATGAATTCGGAGCGTATCTGATGACGATATTGTTACCTTCATCTTATGACTAGAATGAGCACATATTGGCAACTGTACCATAGTTTCTTGTTAACAAGAAGAGAAACCCCCGAATCTAATGTAAATGATTCAAGCAAATTAAAATGAATTGAACACTTGAGGAGCTAAAACGACGGAACGTGAACTTTTATGTCATTTTATTCACTCAGAACTGACGCATAGAAGCGAGTTGGAAGTGGTGCTGCCATCTGGCACTCACACGCCACCGACCTACTTCCCAATGGGAAAATGGCTGAAGCTTGTCCTCGAATTGGGTTTTGATGGAGAAGTGAGTTGGATTGGAGCAGCTGACTTAAAAAATTCTGGTTTGTTGAGTGTGTCAGTCTGCGTAAAATATTTCATCATTTCTGTTAGTTAACTTCGTTTCATTTGGCACTTATGGCTACATAGAACATCAAATGATAAAATACTCAGGGAATGCGTGATGGGTGCCGTTGGTATTTGATGTCTCACGTGCCACCCCAAAATTAGCACTATATAGTTCCAATTGTCGGTGATGCCAGCAAGCGAGAGGGTTGGAATATTGCGGTATTATTTTTGCCTTAAATTCTATCACATTTCCTTCAATAACATCATAAATCGTTTGCAATTTTAGCTGTGTTTATACGCAGATCGAATATTATATGCTTCATTTTCGTTTTTGAAGAGATTTATTATTTTAGTTTTAATTCATACGTGAAAAGACATTTTTCTCTTCTTTTTCTTCGCTTTATCGTTGCAATTGTGTTGTAGAAGAAGTTTTTCCCCTTCCTGAGGAGACAGCGAGTGAAGTGTAAGCTCAATGGGTAAATTAGCTCCCTCTCTAACCCCTTCCATTTCGTTTTCACCGTTTTCATTCATCATCAGAGAAGCAGCACAACCTCTGTTGAAAATCCAACAGTTGATGTGCTAAGATCACGCTTTTTTCTCGTCAGAAGGACGATACTTGATACTCAATTCATAGAGATGTGCCATTTCGACATATTTCAAGCATACCTATTATGCAAAATTCAATTTAGGAGCGCAAATCTGTGGCTCTCATTGCTTAATTTTTTTCCCTAGTGTCAGTTTTATTAACTATTTGAGCCATTCGATAAATACTTGTGCCATTTGATTACTACTTGAGTCATTTGAAGTTCAATGTTGTTTCTCAATTTTTGAACGTTAGGCTGTATAAACTACACGTCTGAAGTTTGATCAAGGTGGCTTTCCTAGCATACACGGCATTATATATGTCACTCGAGTGAGCTATGGAATGCAGGATGACACATTTTCTGAAATGAAATAAATCACAATTTCAGATCAGCGTGAA
The DNA here is from genome assembly GCA_030386875.1 of Morinoia aosen. Lineage (NCBI taxonomy): Eukaryota > Metazoa > Arthropoda > Malacostraca > Amphipoda > Talitridae > Morinoia > Morinoia aosen. Next base: position 27,212,223 of record CM059563.1, read on the forward strand.
AGTCGGAGGCAGTGCTTACGTGAACTCTTACCCCGCATTTGGAAAAAGTACAAGCACAAACTCGACCGAGGAGCCACTTGATGAAGAACAGCAGGAGTCCCAAACTGAGTCACCATCAGAGGTGGAGACAGATGCACCAGTGGATGAAGTTGCAGCTAACAAATCTCGTCTCATCCATGTGGAAGTTTGTCACATTGATGCATCAACTGCTGACAAACCGTGGGTCCACGTATCTCGTTTGGAAGTAGCCAGCATTTCTGGATTTGACATCTCCTTGAAATGTGAGGAGCAACTCAACGGGACCCACACTTTTTACAAACAAATTGAGAGTGACCCTGACAATCTTAGCACTCTGTGCAAGGACGGATATTCCTTGATTGTTCTCCCATCTAATATTTCTTACTTCGATCATGATGAACAGTGCAGAAAATTTCAAGGTACAGTACTGTCAAATGAAGACGTGCGTATTTACGAAAAAGAACTTTCTAAGATTTCATCAGGGTCAAATTCTTGGACAGATGAAAATCTTTCTTGGGTTCAGAGTCAACACGATCCTTCAGAGAATTTCAAATCTTGGTGTCCGGTATTGCTGAGGAATGTTACTCTGACTATGCGTCCGTGTTATTCCTCCTTCCCATCAAGTATTTGTAAAGTTCAAACATCTCTACCATTCCACCTTTTCGGTCGAGCTCTCAAGTTTGCCAGAGACTATACTCTCATCACCAAACCTGATGGGACTTGGGCAATAAAAGGGTTTAGTTCTTTGATGAGATACAACAAAACCAATTGGATCATGTTTTCAAATCTCTACGAAGAAGTTTGTCGCTCTGATGACGCTATTTTACCTTTAGTGCGGAGCTCATGGCAGTGTGGTGAAATTTCTAATTTGACTTTAGCTTTTTCATCATGTGTTCCTAACTCCTTCAGCTGTAACTCAGGGCAGTGCTTGCCCAGGAGCTCACGGTGTGACGGCATATCTCAGTGTGACGATGAAACGGACGAAGAAATGTGCGACCTAATCGTCAAAGATGCAGGGTACAGCAACCTGGTATTGCCTCCCCCAATCGAAGGAGATGAAAACCGCAAAGTAAATTATTTCTTCAAAGTTTATTCCATCGCTCCTGTACAGACCAAGGATTTCTATGCTGAAGTTGATCTTGTCTTTGGCGTTCACTGGAAGGATCTCCGCTTGACAGTATGGAATCCCAGTAATCACAAACTCTTCGACTGCAAGGAAATTTGGCATCCGAAGTACGCGGCGGCAGACGGGTACCCACGCGGCCATCGGGTCTCCATGCCGGACAAAGAGACGGAAGGTTGCATGATGGCTCTGCTCCCGTTCGTCGCTCGGAAAGAATCCGTTGATGATCCGTACATGGGTAAGAGATCCGTACTTGGGTACTAATAGACTTTTTAAATGGTCTTAACTGTTCTTTCACTCACGTGTGTATCTATGTCAATTGCCACTTTGGTTCAGCCATGTAATAGCATTCCTTAGGCCTGAAATGCAATTAAATATTAGTGGACCTTATTTTTTCTGAACTGGCCCTTCAAACATTTAAATGGTATGATAAAGATGAAAATATGTCGTTTTCTTAAGTTTAAGAATCTCAGGTTCTCTCTGTCGTTCATCAGACAGTATGACAGTGATACATTGAAGCTTGCTGATGTGATGGTTCCTATATTTTAACTCAACGAAGTCACGCCTTTTGTCGTATTTCCCTTTTTCTCGTCGTGAGGCGTCTCTTTTCTGTCGTAATTCATCGTTGTTTCATTCAGTTTATATTATTTCTCTTGATTATCGACGTGGCTGAAGGCCACTCTCTTCTATTTTATTTAATAAATCATGATAAGACCGAAACTTTTCAACGTCATCAATTTCAATTAATTGGATAATTGGTAGAGAGTTATTATGATTCAATTTGGTAGCGTATGTTGTTATGACTTAACAGAATGATTATTGACTTCTCTTTCTCTAAATAAACCGGAAATGAAACTATGGGAGAACACAGTTATTTAATATTCCTATCTCGTTACAAGTTCAATGACATGAGAATCGTTGCGCATCTAAATCTACATTACAATTAATATTACATTTACGAAGAGTGGATTAGCGCGGTTACTTTACGTTATAAAAGATGTTACAGATATTCGTTGAAGACATTCATCTAATTAAATTCAGCCTACGCACAGAGAATTCGATGCAGGGATGCTTTATTGAGAAGTATTTAATGAGAACTCATCTTAGTTTCGGATCCGAGGTGGTGTTGCAATGTTACGCGGACAGCCATTTACGTTAATTTAGAGGGATGATTACTTCACTGTGACACAGGGCAAATATAACGACGACAGTTGAACCGGGAACCCATAAGGGCTGCCCGAGGGCAAAGAAAGAATCTTATTAGTTGCGTACTCAGTGGCTGCCGCTCTCTAACTCACTGGCTCACGCTCGATAGCTGTGCGGCTGTGCCCATCTCAGCAGGGTTGACATGGTACGATGACCTAAAATCTTTAAAATGGATTGATTCATAATTGAGCGTTATACATAACTCTATCGTCTTTAATTACTTCGCAATTTGAAGTATCAATTTATGATAATAGTATTAATGATCTAAGAAAAGTTAGCTATAGAACAATACAGACATTATATAAAGTAAACCTTCTAGTAGCGATGTCTTGGAATCCCCCTTCGGTCGGTTGACGTCATTGCTTCCCCTGCGATCTCGAAGTCGACGTATAGTAGAGACAGAAAGGAGGGAAGAATAACTACTTAGCACGACTCGCGGAATCTGATAACCGTCTCTGAGGTCCACGAAGTCTCTCTCTGGCTGATTTGAGTCATTTCGAATATGTTGAGGCGTCCCTCGTTTCGAACGATCAAAATTTTTATATGTGTCGTGGGTAGAATCACAACACTGAATAGTCAATTTATTCTGAAGCTAAAATTACTAGTCTATTGGTACGATATTCACATTTTCACCGAAAAGTCGTAGGTAATATTATACTTCATTTTGTTTTTCTGTCTGTCGAAACTTATGGATAAATTAACAAATTTGTTGCCACCACCGTTTTCAGAGTCAGGAAATTGTTTAATCGATTCTATATAAATAATTCATTCAATGATAACAAAAACCACGAATGTCAAGATAACTTTTTGGTTTGCGTGCCAATTATAAGTATTAGTGAAGCCAAATTTTCAAGTCGCTTACTCATTCGAACAGGATTAGTTTCGTCCCTAACGTCTCATGGCTATCATCTCTCTTTCCTTTTTCACCTTCACCCCTCTCACTCTCTCTCACACTCTTCGTAATTTAGAAAGAAAATTAAAAACTTGAAAGGGTACATTTTCTACTGTTGAGTACATATTCTTTACACTACGAAGCTATTCATAGAGGCATGGGAGTAATTATAAGACTTGCTTTTGGACTTCCAACATGGTCCCAGTGATGCGTAGATAGAGGCCGGTTAATTATGACAAACGTCAGTTAAAAATAACTTAATTCGGAATTATTTTCCCATCCTTTGGTGTAAGTTTTAGAGCAGAAGGAATACGATTTTACAGACGTGATATCCGAGGCAAACACGATTCCACAGATCCTCTCGTTTAACGAGATGTCTTTTACTAGTCATCATCGAAGCGTTTCGAGGCATAATGACGATATACGTGGGCTAGATGCATTCCTTCCTCATAACGATTCTTAAATTCATACATATATAATGGGTTATTGGGGTTAACATCAACTGAAATTAGAGGCAATCGCTTCACTCCAAACCGTACCATAAACAATTTAAAATGAAAAATGCCTTCCATTGCCAGGTCACTACCTAAATGGTTCGTCTCTTGAATTGGTCTACACTCTCGAAGGCATCTTCAAAATACCATGTCAGTTCAACCTTCGCAAATACCCTTTCGGAGACCAGCGATGTGAGCTCAACATTTGGATTGCTGTAACTGATGAAGACGATTTCATCTACCAACGATTTGATGATGATCCAGAAGATGAAGTTCCGTTTTTCGGCCGTCATGACGTAAGAGAGTACAGTGTCTCGCGCACTTGGAGGAAAGAAGTTAACGGGAACCGTTCCGTGAGTCTCGTCATTGAATTCAAAAGCCTGTATGGCTACCACGTCCTCAACAGTTATCTTACCAGCTTCCTCATCCTGCTCATCTCTTTCTCGACTGCTGTGTTCCGCGTCGAAGACTTCAACGAGCGCGTGATGGTCTCCCTGACGGCGCTGCTCGTCTTGACCGCCCTCTTCACGCAGGCCAACTCGTCGTCCGTGCAGACGTCGTATCTGAAGCTGCTGGACGTGTGGTACGCGGCGCTCATAGCCTTCAGCTTCCTGACCGTACTGGCCAACACTTCGCTCAACTATTACCACCACAAGCTCGACGCAGACAAAAAACTCGGCAAGAAACCCTACGATGAAAGTATTATCATTAAAAAAGTTACAATTTTGAACGTTATCTTGTTTGGTTCTCTCATTGCCGTGTTTTTGGTCTTTATGTTCTTTTACATGCTCTCTGCTGCAGATAAAATTTAAAAAATGTTCACTTGCAGTATTTTTGTTTTTTTTTTATTGCTGATTGATATTTCCCGATGCTGAAAATGATTTCCCGATGGTTGATATTTCCCTCTTCCCCCCGAAATGTAGAGCTAGAGCCAGTTTCAGTCGCAGTTTTAAATAAAAGAATCAAAGCATTCCTGATAACTAATGGCTGCCCCCGAAATTATTTGTCGGGCAACCTGCGTTTGCAATAACAGTTTTTTGTGTAATATTTAAATCTTCAAGATTCTACGACTTCAATTTTTAGCTGCTGACATTCAAATTTCGATCGCTTGTGATCCTTGAAAGTAGACCTTCCCATTCTGTATTATAAAACTTTTATTTGATTAATTGCAATGAATTTGCTTGTTAAATGCAACAATAATTTAAAGTTATATTGTAATCGCCTGTCCTACTGAGCGGCTGGCAAGTAAGTTAGTAATTTCTACTTATCGTCATTACTTATTGGCTCTCTGGCTCTAGATATATATTTAATATGGTATAGTCTCGATGCATTAATCGAGCTATTGAAAACTGGAACTGCGTGGCTCGTTGCACGTAACTTATTGAAAATTTTTTCTTTAATTTCGCTTATTTCAGGCATCACAATGATTTACATCTTCACATACTACCTTTACCCATTAATGATGCTTCGTAATGTTTACTGAGACAAGATTTGTGGCTCTTAACTGAACACTGAATTTGTACTCTCTACTTCATTCAAGCAAGTCAAATTGGTAGTAAGAAAGCTATTGGGCTTGGTAAAAAAAAAGACCAATGTAAAAATGAACATTTTTATTATTTTCCATTGCCAACGTTTCTATGTATCAAAATCCCATCTTCAGCGCTGAAACATGATAAAAAGTCAGACTTAGAAATTACAGAAAAATTCAATAAAATAATTAAGCAAACATTTATGAAAACTTAGATTCTAAACCTCAATTGAAAGTGTAAAATTGACGCATACCCTCATTGGCTTACTTACACATGCTATTGCATGTGCACTTCATGAGGGTGTCGATGCAGCACATGGTAGAAGAAACAAGGTAAGGTCAAACCAATCTTTTGTGTGGTTATACTGACGTCATGGCAACGGACCAATAGCAGCGCTAATATTGCATCTGACAACACTGCTAGCGCCAAATCTTGCACCACTATTGGCCTAACAACACGTCGCAAAAGTGACGTCATAAAGTTTGTTTGAAATAAAGCCGTTCTATTGGCTAGCCGAGCAAGAGGAGTTGTATTTTTCCCCACAGAAATGACTCTACCTTGTTTTCTATACCGCGATGCAGCGTCACCGGCAGCTTCACACAAACAAGAAATACAGCGAGTGGCCACATCGTACGTCTGACTCCCGTAGACTATTTACGGAAGGGTCCACTATATATCTGTCCACTATACTCCACTTTAGATTTAAATTGTTTTGCAGTGGATTTTTTCACAACAGCGAATTTTCCCTTTTAAGATGCCCTGCTCATCACATGAATTTATTAGTTCATTGCTTGGATTTATTATTGAACCTACGTACAGTGTTGAATTATAGTTGTTTGCACCATATTTTAAATATGATGTTAAGGAGTGTTAAGGAGGAGTTCTGCTTAAATTTTACCATCGATTTCAATGGGCGCCTGAATTATCTACGTTACTTCAATTGTAATTCACTAGACTGTCATGTGGTTAAAGATGATTTTTAAACACATGTTGCGATTAAGAAATTTTATTTAAAGAATCTCGGTTATAATGTAATCATATGGTTACAAACATACAAGATTTGTTTAGAACAGATAAAATTCGTATGAACTGTTAGATTCAATACGTAAAAATGTTTTCACTCGAGCCAAGAATCATTATATATTCTGTACTATGTTCATGTGTGTTCTCTGTACTTTTCAGTCGTGAACTTCAATCATTCCATTCGTGTAAAATTCAATGTGTTATTATCGATTTTATCCTTTTTGATCAAATAATCCACGAGACAAAATGTATTCCTTCATTCATTGTATTTCAGAAAAAATTATGTACTTTTCATCATGGCTTTGGAACCGAAATGTTGTTAGCATACACCGAAAAACTACTACGAACGCCAAAAAATAGAAGGAAAAGTGCTAGAAGACTCTGACTTATTAACGTGATAATAAATGTATTCAAGCAGTGAGAGTTTTTCCAGTATGTAACAAGAAAATATAAAATACTGTACTCCCTAGATTGTACTGAAACTAAAATAGAGGGAAATTATTGCCATGTACCTTACAATTTAAAAAAATAGTACGTGTTACAAAACGCTTTCCATATAATTATATAAAGACTTTTACTATACAAAAGTGCTCCTATTTTAACCGCGCGGTTTTAAACTGACAAAAAAAAAGAGCTCAAAGGATGCAAGCATCAAGTAATTTAAATGATAATTTCTCGTTCGTCAGGAACCCAACGCTCTTAGTTCAGTGGAAAATATTACGAGTACTTGATAGCCAAAAAATTGAACACCTCATCTAGTGAAATAAACAAACTGGACTTATTAATATAGCGTGTATACCGTCTTACCCTCAAATATCGTCATGTTACTCTACGTAAAACACTTTCATGTCAACTGAAGCAGGTTGAAATATCGTTATTCCTGTCGACGATGTTCAGAATACTGTACATTATAATTTTCATACTCATCATGTTTCACATGAATTAGGAGGCACGAGATGGTGAGAAGGGTGTAATTACGTGAAGCTTCTGTTTCAGCTGATGTAATTCGGTCAGCTTTTGGTTCAGACAGAAATTTTACCCGCGAAGAATATGAAACTATGACAGTACTTTTGCGTTCGATGAACATGATTACTCTACCAGTGATAAGAAAAAGTGCTGGATTGATTGGTTCAATAATTATGAAAACACCCTTAAATGAAGTTATTCTAACTTTGGACTAGATATGAGATGTTTCCCGTTCAGAAAATAAGTTGGCAAAATGATTAAATTGTAAGCCTTTATAAAAAGTCTCAATTGAAAATACCAGTCTGGTCGTAATTGGAAAAGCTATTCATTTTCGTGAAATCGATTTGCTCTAAAATTCTGCCATTCCATGAATTTAAAACACACCCTTCCAGAGGTGTATGATCATTTGGGAAGGAACGATCTGCCTCACTTATTATCACTCCGATGAAAACTACCTACTTCGTTTGGTGCCGCTTTGTGCGAGGCTTGGTCAGAGCACCTGAACAGTGTGTTTAATTCACTCAGCTCTGATGAGCTGCCTCACGTGATCATCGTACTGAGTACCGCGAGCCACAAAGAATCGTTCGCTCGGCTAATAATTCATTTATGCCGCTCGACTCGTTGACGACAGACTCGCCTGGTCAACGCGTCAGACAACGCTTCCTGGTCCAACTTTTTCACCGCCCAAGTAATTAAATCGTTTAGGCGGCGAAAAACATGCATGTTCCGGCAAAAAGGTTTGGCTGGGTAGGAGCGTAAAAAGCCGGTTGTTGGACGACACAATGTTGGGCAGTCACACCTACGAGCCGAATGAATACGAATTATTTATGCGTAGTCCGAGCTTTATCTTCTCGGATATCTTCCCTTTGTATTGTATATTTAGGTCGACCTCCTTTCTGGGAAGTTCGTTTAACTTTATCATCCTAAAAAAGCATCGTTCAAGTATATATCTAATCAGCAAAGGACCCTTCTTTCATTGCATGATACTGAGCAAATCACTCACACTGGGTATGAAGCTAGATTCACATGATATATCTAATTATAAATACAGAAAGTCTCATCAGAATTTATAAGAACATCAAATTTATTTCTTATCAATCAGGAATGTATTCAAGGCTACTTATTTTGCCTAATGATGTCCGTGGAGTAGAGCCAGGACAAGCGCCGTTATGATACTCGAGTAGGTTTGCCAACTAAGGATCTATTTGTTAAGGTATTTTAAAAACCAATGCTAACTTTTGTATCAACTTTAGTCGATACAGTTTTCTATTCTTTTCTTTCTTTGTGCCAATATTTTCTACAAAACCGAAACAGAGAGTTTTCTCTGGAATTTACGAGTAGCCCAACTTCGGCAAATTCGTAGAAAAAGTGAAATCATTGATGCGAGATTTAGGGGAAACTTGAGTAAAAATCAAGCATGCAAGTCAAGTGTTCGTTTATTTTGAACGCTTTTAATTAAAAGACAGTTTACCCAATAATAATAACGGATTATGAGATTTGCACCCATCGTGATTTTTTTCTTTGTTCTTCTCATAAAATTTGTACAGATGATGAGCCTGGTGCTCGAAACGTTTACTCGAAACGTTTAAGAGAAAGGAAAGGAAGGAAGAAACCAAGAATTAGAAATGAAAAGTAGAGAGAAAGAAGGTAAGAAAAACAGACCGTATAGAATGAACATTGAAAAAAGTAAGAAAGAAAGACAGTAAAAACAAGAAAAAAAAGTAGGGAAAGTAAATGCAAGAAACACACTGTCGATACCGTCGTGCGGTCGACGTGAGGGTTCGTGGAAAAAGGGGGCTGTCTTTGGTGCAGCTACCTTTTTCCGGGGGGCTAGCTTTTCTTCGCAGCTGCCCTTCCTGAGGTTCGTGTGGGTACCGCCTACGCCGTAACAAGTCCGCTAGGGCAACAGAAGTAAATTCTGTTAGTGCCGAATTACGGTGGTACCGTTAGAGTGAGGTTTGTGTGGGTACCACCTACGCCGTAATAAGTCCGCTAGGGCAACAGAAGTAAATTCTGTTAGTGCCGAACTACGGTGGTACCGTTAGGAAGACGAGCAACTGTCTGCGCCGTATGAGACCGCTAGGGCAACAGAAGTGAATTCTATTCTGTTCAACAGAAGTGTTTCTGCGAATTCTGCGACAGCGTCTTCCTTACGACAAACTATGCGAAATGGTTCGTCCTTCCGAGGTGGCTCCTTAAACCACTTATTAGGCGAAGAGTCCTGTAAGACTAAAGCCTGTGTCAACACGGAGAAATAAAACCCTTTTTACCTCAGGGTATGACTTGCTTAATGCTGGATCTCTTTGAGGTCCCTATTACATACACTGATATATTTTAACAAAGACTGTGATTTATTTGCTATTGCAAAAATAGTGCGTACAGACATGAGCTATTGCATAACAGGGTACAACACTCAAAATTGCATTTAAAATATTAGTCGTATTTAGCTAGATAATACAAGAAACATTGGAATATCGACATGTGAGACAAATGATATTCAAGGGCTAACTAAAGTAAATGCACAGACGCAACATCAGCGCAGAGAAACAGACAAGTCGGCGTTCAGGGAGCTGGACACATAAAGAAAATACTTAAGGTTATGGGTAACTAACACAAAAGGTTCGACAACCCCTGTGCGGCCTGACACACACATAATAGCTTGTTTACAAATAGTGTTTAAGGAGACCGTCTGGGTAAAAAAGTCCGTTATTTATGGATGGATTTCTCTGACATTTTTACAGTAGTTGTGAAATGATGCAAAGATCAATTGTTATTTCGACAAAAATTTTGTATCTGCACTTTGTTTTTATTTTTTTTCGAAAAATATGAGAAAATAGGGGTTTTTTAAAAATCTATCTTCTTCTACAATTTTGAAGTTACAGAACCAGTACTTCGTTTTTAGATTGCTTATATTTCTATATAACCATAAGCAATAGGGAATTTCGATAACTTCTTTTTGTGGATTTTGGGAATTAAAAATAAAAAAAATTTGACTTTTTCTTCATTTTTTTTCTTCATGTCGTGTAATTTTCAAAATAATAAATATATCCAAAAATGCCATTGCTTAACGATAATGAGGGGGGGAGGGTTCAAGGTCACGCCACCCCCATCGCTTTCCCCCCCTCTGGTGCGCGCACTATTCGGAGTAGGGGTAACGGAAAGTACCAATGGAAGCGCAAGAAAATACTCTATAAGATGCATATTAAAACAGAAAATCAGCACATATCCCGATTTCAACCAAGACGGTACCCAGACGGCCTCCTTAATGCAAGCGTTTCATTGAATGGATCAGGGAATAAGTGGAAAATAAGATCCTTATTAGTACATTTATTTTCGTATTTACTTCACTTTAATTTTATTTTGGCGTTTGAAAATCTAGCCCGTAACATACGTGCTAGAGTCGGGCTCAAAGTAAGTCGATAAAAAGTAGTTCCTTTTCCTCTTATTTCGGCTAATGATGACCTATGTTGATACGTCATGAAGGTCACTCTTAGTCACACCATGGAATAGATTACAAGAATTTCAAACAGTTTTCAATAAATTTTTCGTCCCCAATTATCGTTTCTCTGTAAAAAAAAGCATAAAAACTCGCACGGTGGCGATTAACTTGCCGAGTCCCTACACGTGGTTGCCATTTCACCTTCCCGAAAAGCGCTATGGTCTCACAGGCACATAAGTCCCTTTATCTTTTGGCTTCACAAAAACAGCCCGTAATCTCTTTATAAATAGAAATTTTACGGTCGTGAAGCTCAAGGCGCTCAGGCTACAAGCAAGGGAACAGGATGACAGTCTCTGACGCTCTCTACAGACTCCACCGCAAACACATCGAGTCTAGAAGATTTATTGCAGTCTCACGTGACGGCTGCCGATCTAGTTTTATTTTCGTTTCCAGATCCTTCACGAACCATAAATCCCATTTCTTAGCGAGTCATTTCATTTTTCAGTCCGCATGACCTTTACTTATATCGCATTTGGATGAGCGTTGCTGTAAAACTTTTTATCAGTTACGTCTCATTTTCGAGGCTTTCAACAAATTTGGAGGAACAGCATCGCTAAATAGGGGTGGCATCACACGACCATCTCTAAAATATAAATTATAGATAAGCGCTCACCGATGGCTGAGATACAGTCCTAATAAATATTTGGGTGACAGTTTTCAACGAGCAGTGAACTGCCGGGTTCGTATTTCGAACGTCGTCTTTCAGTGATGCAGATTCCCGAGAACTATATATATAGAAGCTGTTTTTCTGTTTCAGTTTTTACATCAACGCATTCCGAAATTTGTTTGATGTTTGCCCTCAAATTAGTTTTTTACTCATTTTGAACGGATTGTGTTATTCAAAGTTTTATGAGCCGAAATTGAAATCAATCTAATTCGAAGTCGCTCGAAGAAATACGACATACTTTTATATGAAATTTTGCATGAGCTTGACTGTGCCGAACTAGCGTAGCATGGGTTCTAATTTTGTTAATGAGATGACTTTGCTATTCCAGTGCACACGCCGATCTATTGACATGAGCTTCAGACCTTATAATTACTCATCTTGAATGTATCTTTCAATTCTGTCTCCGGCTTGCTAATCATTTTTGAATTTCACCCAATATTCACACGACCCTCCACGGACCTAACACTCTGAAATAAAATGTGAATGTATTTTATCCCCTAAGCATGATTTGTGAACAATAATTAAGATCTACTTAAGAAATTGATTTATTGAGAGACAAGACAAGATGTAGATATTATTTACTAGCATTTCTAATTTTTTTCTCTTTATCTACTTAAGTTACGCTCACGATCGAATTTTTTATGTAATTCTTCTCGTAAAATCTATATTTTCCTAATACAGCAGGACTAGTTACAGTATAATTAATCATAACCTATATTTTTCAAATACAGCAAAATTAGTTAGACTATAATTAATCATAACCTATAATTTTCATACGACAGCAAGACTAGTTACAGTTTAATTAATCATAACCTTTTTTTCCTAAGACATCAAGACTAGTTACAGTTTAATTATTCATAACCTATATTTTCCTAAAACATCAAGACTAGTTACAGTTTAATTAATCATAACCTATATTTTCCTAAGACATCAAGACTAGTTACAGTTAATCATAACCTGTATTTTCATAATTCAGAAGGACTAGTTACAGTAATATTAATCAAAACCAATGTTTTACAAATACAGCATGACTTACCAAACGTGTCAAGGAAGGCTGTTGTGAAGAACCTACTGCAGTCTCATTTATGTCGGTACCGTGACTCTGACAATGTACTCTTCTAGACAAACGGGAGGGCGAGAGTGAGGGAGGGAGAGGGGCTGGCCAGCTTTTTGTTTTTCTCGATATTCCAAACTCGAGCTCAGAGTAGCACACGTGGTTCCACTTTGCCCGAGTTAAAATGCTAATAAAAAGCTAGGAATACTCGAATGGCTTGACAGCGTCATTGCTGTAACCTCATCTCTCAGGAACATTAACTCATTCAATATCTGCTATGTTCACTTCACTGTGTAATGAATGCTGAATGTGGAAGTATCTCACAGCTCACTACAACACGATTACCATCCGCCTTCGTTGTTCCGTCATCTGAATAACATGGCTTTGATGGGACTGATCCCGATCTCATTAGTGTTCTGTATGTGTTCCGGGTTCATGTGTTCACATATGTGTGCCAGATGTGTTCCAGGTTGAAGCGTTTATATTTGTGTTCCATTACCGGGCTTATGTGTTCACGTATGTGTTCCATATGTGTTCCCTGTTTATGTGTTCACAAATGTGTTCCACATGAGGTCCGTGTTCATGTGGAACACATGAGTTCCGTACGTGCCCTGGGTTATAAGAACTATGTTTGGTCAATACTTTCTCTCTCGTGCACAGTCATCTAGTAAGGTACTCTTTGTGTCTGATATTTTATGTGAATATTTTGAACAATGTGCCATTACATTACTTTCATGTAATATGAATTCATTTCTTAGGAGTCGGACATTCGTTCACATTATGCGCAAACGTTCTTCACTGATTGTGGTCTTCGTCACTCGGAGTTATTTGAGCAGCTTGGTCAGGATCTAATCTGATGATCTGAGTATGCGTTAATCGCATTTTGAAATATGAAGGAGGCGTACCTGCTGTGTGTGACAGGATTCCACACGTCCGCCAGTTAAAGATCTCGACCGCAGGACGGTTTGGGTTGGAACGATCATTTTCTGAGCATTGTATGTCGGTTGATGAAATGCTCCTACCTTGCCTTTTCGCTTCGGCGTCATCGAGTTGAAACGTTTTCTAAGACTTGACTCTTGTTTTTGGCGTTCCGAATCACGCACAAGGGAATATTGTTTGTGAACTTGTTTTGTGAACAAATATTTCAATAGTTTGACTCCTCCGTGAATTACTCGTTCATAACACTTACTCTTGCGTAGTGCATTAGGACGAATACAAAATTTCCACAGTAAAATTGAGCTCGTCACAATCTGTGTCTTATTTATGGGAAAAAATTAGGATCGAAACACGCGCGTGTAAAACGCTTTACCTTTACATTAACTTAGCAAAATAACAACTTGAATAAATTACACCTGACTTCTTCAAGTTGCCACCGCTTACCTTATCTAGAAAAAACTATTCTGATATGATTCGAGTTCTGCTTGTATTTTGGAGTGCTATCTCGAAAAAAGCATGGCACATGCCATGTTCAGCTGTGGTAGCATGTGAGAATTTTGCTGTTATATCTGTTCCTGTATTCGCTGAACAGAGGTGATTAATGAAGTTTATCGTAAAAAAAAAACTTCGAGTACATTGGCGCGCTTTGTTATTCAATCCTGTATATTTAGTTTGAGCGAACTGTTCCGTAGCGACGATATGTTCAGCGTTATGTGCTGGTGACTACGAAATTTCATAAATAATAGGAGTGTTCTTAGTAATTTTGTCTTGAGGTGTCATTTCATAGTAGGACTGATGGGGAAATGCGAAGGGGTTTAAATTGAAATTTGAACCTTTTTCAGAAGGGAAGGGTTGCATCTTAATGTTTCAAATTATTTATTTGAAATGAATTAATTAAAACTCATTTTGATCCAATCCCATTACTTTATTTTTGTTCACTCACAGAAGAATTCTTTTTATTTTATCAATATCCTCAAGGTTCGTTTTGGAGTTACATCGCTGGTCTGCTTTGTCAAATTTCGCAACGTCACGGATTTGGAACTTGCTTGCGTCAGATGTGGCTACAAAATAAAGATTCATTCATAAAGTTGAAAGTATTCTCGAAGTGCTTTCATATAAGATCCAGCCATGTCGTAATAATAACATTCGGTACAAATTATAAAAACGATTTCTCTAAAATCTAACGACTGTCTGTGACAAACAGTGCTGTCCAGCACTGTTTGTCACACACAGTAGTTGGGTTTTATGGTTATCATTTTTATTATTTGTTACCGAATATTTTTATTATGACGCTAATGCGCACGACCCATCATAAGATAAGAAAAAAAAGAAAAACAGTATATTTCCAATATAGATGGTACAAAAGTACCATCAATGGTTTTTAAAATCTCTTAAAATTAATACACTTAGATGATACACACACGAGTATTGTAAAACTCGTGTCACTAGTCGAAAAGAAATGATTGAGGGCAATTTACTCCTAATCTTGCTTAATCTACATTCGATAATACATGTAATGATAATTATAAGAGACAACACAATTTCATGGACGATGCATTTTCATTGTGAGGTGAAAACACTTTTGACAGTTTACATGTACATGACATAAAACTTCGCAATTCTTGACGCCAGGAAATAATACATGAATCGCTTGTTTCGGCCAATGGTCAAAAGTGTCATTTTAAGGAAGCATGAAAAAAATATATATATATAAATATACATCCGTATATATATACATATATATATTCATACATATATATACATGTACATATACACACATACATATACAAGTATACACGTACACATAAGCATGAGGACCAAGAAGATTATAGGTTTTGTATTTCTAATCCAACAATTTTAACATAGCGGTCATTAGTTAATAAGCTTTTTATTTAAACAAAAAGTGGATGATCGCACAACAAATGTATATTTTTTACATGAATGCTTTACAATAATAAAGAGATGACGAGTTAGGTAATGTTACAAGTTGAGAGTGAACAGAAAAAAGACCATCATTATCTCTAGTAAAATGCTAGTTGTCAGTCTAGTACACACATGTGTGCACACGTACACGCAAATATATACACATACACATGCACGCACATACTTACACCAAACTCGTAAGGATACACAAATGCATTTCTATGCATCGAGGCAATACATACGCATTCTATTTAGTGTCATACGCATAGCGTGCACACGTACACATATATACAAGTAAGCATGTGCGCGAATATCAGCGTAAACCAGTCAGTATA
This sequence comes from Morinoia aosen, assembly GCA_030386875.1. Classification (NCBI taxonomy): domain Eukaryota; kingdom Metazoa; phylum Arthropoda; class Malacostraca; order Amphipoda; family Talitridae; genus Morinoia; species Morinoia aosen. The sequence goes on from CM059563.1 coordinate 27,227,888, forward strand.
AACCAGAAATTCCAATCGAGGGAAACGGAGAAAATATCTTTTATTATGGCATGAATTTTATAAAATTTCGTACTAAAAATAGTGGCACAAAACAGTCTACCTAAGTCTGAAACATGAAAACGATTGTGGGACGTGAATAAGAAAGAAAACATTAATGTCCTATAAAGGTTTCATATTAGAAAAAAAATCACATTATCTTTGAAATATGGCGCAAATTGTCGGCAATTGATAAACAAACATGACGAGATGAATGTTTATAAATGACGGGATTTAATACCTTTCTTGAACAAATTCCCCAGATGTGTATGACAATCAAATATATCTATCCTAACAGTACCCGTGATGAAAAAATATTCTTGTACTAGTGCTCTGGTGAAACTCGTATCACAGATACAGTCATACTATCCTTATGAGCATGAAAATGGTAGAAGCGGACACCAAACAAATATATAAATAATCACACAACAGGTATTATTAGGTTACATGCCTTGATCTCGAACATCATAATTTCAGGTAAATTTAGCATTGCTTCGTACATGTATGTTACATAAGTATCCAGATGATAGATATTTAATGTTGGCCTTAATCCTTCTAAAACAGTGCGCATTGTTCCCAAATTTGATTCATTTATGCAGCGATATGAGTAAGTTTCAGCCTGTTGCTGAGTACAAGGTATAAAGATATTTTTCTAGATAAGAAAATGATCAGATAAGTTGGGAGCTATTGTTCTTGTGAGAAAATCAGTTGGATTTATCATGAACATATTATCGAGCAGCATAGTAGATTCTGATGAGACACGTGTAGGCTTCGTAATGATTGGAAATGAAGATTTAGGCTGAAATAAATTTATGAAATTTAAGACTTTTATTTTGAAATAACGTAGTTGAAGTCACTGCATATTATTATGTCATTGTAAAAAAAATTGTTAAACTGCGGCATAATACTATGGCGTTCATTCAGGAAAGACGCCAAACAGGCTGTTGGAGGCCTATACACAGGTCCAAGTATAATACGTTTACCATATTTCATCAGTTCTTTGAATAATGTTTCGATATGGTCACGATTCATAGTTTCATTCGCACGCCATGATTCTCTCAGCTCTGTGATTAGATGAGTACGTGCTCACGCCGCCCTCACGCTTATTATTATTATTACGTACAGAATGGTGCACGGCTGTCATAGTTCTGCATTTGAATTATGTCTTTAGTTGATCCAACCAGTCAACTTTCGGTGAAGCTAATAACGTCAAAGTTACAATTTAACTCAGTTATGGTACAAGTTATTTCATCTATTTGTAGAAAGTGACCTACAGTTCAAACACAACAGCGAAAAATCATAGCAAATTGTTCTCATTGATTCATATTACGCGTCAGAATTTGAAAAGCTCAAAATTTTTTTTTAAATGTGTAAAGGTTAAAACCTCACCTCGATTCTCGTGCAGAAAAACTTACTGAATTATGTACGCTGAGTTTCACTAATTTTATCAGATTTGTCTGTTGACGTCGCGGGTAATTTCATTATGCACGATTATTAGCAGCCATATGCTATCACTCCCATCGAAATATCGATGACTGCGTGAAAGTGGGAACAATAACCCCCACTCAACGTCCTATGTAACATCAAATAGGTCGTAACCAATGCAGTTTAGACCAATGAACAATACACAACGTTATGACGTCACGCTTTTGACCACCAATAGCAACATAGCAGACGCACAAATGCAGCATTTTATGAGCGAATCACAAATTAGTTCGCAATGACGAGTTCAACCATCAGTGAAAAGGTCTTTAAGATGCATTCAACGGGCGCGTTGTTCATTTCTGAATGAAAATTTGATTCATGTTACAGTCAGCTATGATTCAGTTTTTCCGTGTGTTATCTTTTTATCACTTTCCAAATAACTTTTTGTTGGCTTACACACCCGTTGATAGGCATCTAAGGGATAAATACAGCAGCCACGGCGAACTTCAAGTTGACCAGCAGAGATACGTTGATAAGATTTTCAGAAACTTCGAGCATTTTTATCCAACGCAAGATAAACATACAGAGCACTGAAGGTTCTGGGTATTTATCGAAATTATCTTTCATGCCGCGTGTAAGCCTTTCGTAAATCGTAGTAGAGTGTTGCGGCATAAAATTTGATTTGGAGTAAGACTCGTTGCCTTTCATATTCAGGACCCAGAAATAACTAAGCCTGTTGCATTTTACACAATAAGGTCAATTATTTTGTGTGCAGTCAAATTTGCGAATGCTGAAAAGCGTTATGCCATAAATGGGTTGATGTGAAAATTGTACTAGGAATTATTGTATTATGAAATGAGAAGAATGTAAATAAGTCTTTTCTCTCTACAATCCACATTACACGTACGGCTGGCACGACTCAACGAACACGTCAGTGGTCATAAAATCCAGTGGTACTCGTAGGTACGTGAGACTGAATATGATGAAATTTAACATGTCTGACGAACTTTTGTCTTTTTACGTTTTTTCAGACTGTAGTTACTGAGGATGGAGCAGGACTCCGAAACGTTTTATGGATTTGACGATGTGTAATATTAAGTAATGCTTAACCTACGAACGTGTTCCTCGTTTTTAGATTCCTAATGAACATTCGTTTAAAGAAAAATGATTCTCCTGAATGTGGTGAACATCGTGAATTTTCCAAATACCTGCTCTGCGTGCATTGTTTAATGTCTGAACAGTTGTTTTAATTTTTGCTCAAAAATTGTTTCTTTCAAGTTGATACCTGATGTTTTTTAACGCTGAAATGAAATTTTAATTCCTTAATGTAATGAACAATTGAGCAATTTTGTTTGACTAGTATCGTTTGACCAAACACTGTATGTTCCATGTTACTGAACGCACAAATCCACTCCACGTATATTGAAAAAGTTTTTTTTATTAAAGTCAAGCCTTCATGTTGTGAAATAATTATAGACAACACTGAATGTTTGAGTAAAATTTGCCAGAAAAATGAATTTTGAGTGATTAGTTCATTTTAATGACGCTCTACTTCAGTTGTCTTAGTGTTTCACATCCATCTTTGAAATTTTACTTCAAGTATTGATAAAAAAAACAAGGAATATAATATATAGTAGGCAAATTTAATAAAGAGTTATGGTAAGAACCATAGCACTCACCCCTTTTCTAAAAAATTGTGTGCGGTCAATTTCTTAGTAATACATTGATTATACTGGTGATTATAAACTTCAATAATGGTTCATTTTATCGACAGGAAAATGTATTTATCACCAAATTTAATGATCAAATAGGATAAAATTTGTAAATATATCAAGCATGCAATTGATTTTTTTCCTTTGATATCCGACACAAAATTAGATTTTTGAGTACTTTTTTGCCGAAAGCTATTGAAAGACAAAAAAAATTCAGTTCAGTAACTACACGTTTTGAGCAATCAAAACTGCTTGGCTGCTAAATTAAATTTTCAAATTTTTATTTTACACTTGTTAATTCCTAACCTTGGCTTCGGGGCGTATAATCAAAGTTATGATTTATTCTAAAATTAAATTGATACCACAACATATTTTTATCCTGTCAAATTCACGTTGAAGTGTTTTCGTTGAACTTTTTTCTATTGAAAATTTTTGCAATGAAATGGTATGCACACTATTACCGTAATGTTTTCCGCGGCTAACATGTTAAGGCAATTGGGTTCAAATTTAGGGTAATAGAAATTTCTTTCAGAGAAGTTCTTCCCCGGCGTAGTACTACAATTTAAAATTCATTGAACTCATTCAGATTTTCTTCAATCGTTCACTCTACGTTCAACCTTGAAAAAGGTAGGTTCAATTGGCTGGAGTCAGCGACTGCCTCAGAGTTGTGTCTTGAAGTTTCGTGAGCTTTAAGCTTGGAAGTGAAACTTTTGTTTGGAAGTATTGTGCTGCTCTTGGACACTCATTGAAATTATTATAAACAATTGTGGTACGTATTCCTTTTCTCGAAAGAAAGTATAAGCTAAAACTATCCTATTTGATTTTCTAAAAATCTGCGCAGCTGTTGGTTTTTGACGAACAAAGTCAAAAACGTTCTTGGTTTATTTTACGATTACACAAGTATGTTGGGTTTCTCTGAGTAGAAGTTAGTGTGAATGTTCTCAATAGCCACGTACCATTTGTTACTAGTTAGGCCACATTTTTATCGCATTATAATCACCAAATGTTATGTTAGCGATGATTGTGTTACGTGTACTTTAAAACTGTTCTTATGTTTTATTGCGCACTTTTTGTTCTCGGTTTTGTAGTTAAAACTAACTTCTTTGTGTATATGTTCGTTTTGGCTGCTATGCGGTGTATTGGAGCAAATTCACTAAGAAAGATTCTAGTATCAAGAGGTTTTAAACCAATTTGTGAATGTATCAACGTGTTGAAAATATGTTGCTTCTTTGGTAAATTTATGGTAAATCTGAAGGATATGTCAGTTATCGATTTTGTAAATTTTGATGCCTTAGCATAGTTAATTAGATCGAAATAAACAAGTTTTCTTCTATGCACTTTCCGTCTCAAATGAGTATTTTATTAGTTATAGCGGTAAATGACTTACCGTAACTCCATTGTTTGAAGCGGCAAGTTATTCAAGGAGCACGTCGGACAGCAACACTGCAATGCGCACTTGCTTCCAGCGCAATCGTCATCAAAGACGAAACCAAACCTACCGCTATACTTTGTTAAATACACATTTGACGAAAAAAGTGTATAGAAGAAAAGTTGTTTATTTCAATGTTATTACCATGATTCAAGCAAGAAAAATTCGAAAATCGATGAGTAGCTGTTTATTCGAGCGCATTCGTCATCAAAGACGAAACTAAACTTACCGCTATAAATCGTAAAATACTCATTTGAGACGGAAAGTGCATAGAAGAAAACTTGTTTATTTTGATTCAATTAATTAGGTTCAGGCACCAAAAAGTGGAAAATCGACAACTGACATATCCTTCAGATTTACCAAATTTATTTGTTCTCTACTAGTTATAATAGCGTGCAAGCATGGGAACATTATATTTCTATATTGGTTTGTTCTTTGGGTCAATATTGAATATAATGTTGTCAACGAATTTCATAATTTCGTAGGTATAGATAGGTAATATAGTCGATTTTAAGACGTTTTACACGAATGACAATGTGCCCAGAAATGCTTAGTTTAGGAGATATAGGATAAATAATGCCAGGTAAGAATAGCATTAACGGCAGTTTCGATATGGCTCTTCCGGCGTTTTGCGGACGCGGACCACGCCAAGTTTTTTGGCGTTAGTCATCGGCCTTGGTATGGTTGAGTTAAATTAAGATATTTTAGGCATACTTAGGTTAGGATATTTAACTAAATTAACTTTATCAAACCTAACCTTACCTATCGTTACGTCAGAACCGGATTTCTGCTTATTTACCTCTCCGTTTGTTCAATTTTATAAACGACGTTCCTATAACTTCAAAGTTAAATATCTCCAAAAATAAGCATTTCCGGGCACATTGTCATTCATGTAAAACGTCTTAAAATCGACTATATTACCTATCTATACCTACGAAATTATGAAATTCGTTGACATTATATTCAATATTGACCGTTCTTTGTATAGGAATCTTATTGTTCATAAGGCTTTGCTTTCATTAATAGAAATATTACCTGCTATTTCTTAACATGAATTTATTCACTTCATGTATCTATAATTATTACTTATTGCTCCAGTGGCCTTCTATTTTTTTTCAAAGAAAGGTTATTGTGATGAAGAATTTTTTTTGCATCTCTGGGATATTGTTATAGTAATCTGTAAAGTATTTTCACTATCAAAGGACCCATGTACCAAATGAATTATTTGTGTAATTGTTACTAGATGACATACAGGTCTTAATTTAGTGAAGAAATTCATATTTTTCTGGTTGTAATTTTTCAATTGCATTTTTAGGTACTTCCTTAGAAAAGCTGTATTGAAGTTTAGTGTTTGTGACTTTTTTTTAAGCCTTATTCCAAAAATTTAGTCATATCAAGGAAAATTACCTGAAACAAAGCATAAATCAATTTGACAATTGGATTACTCAGAAGGAATTTTAAGTCAGTGACATGTTTTTGGTTAATTATTATTGTATCGTATTAAATCTACCGATTACTCTAAACACTATGTTTAATTTTTCTTGCAGTGTATTATTTCTTTCAGCTTCTTTTATTTACATACTAAATAACAGACATAGGAAGTATTTTTGTTTGTTAAAGTTTCTGAGACACATTTTTTGATGTCTGTGCTCAAGAAAAAAGTGGACATCAATTGTGGTTTTTCAATGAGTGACAAAATGGCTGTGATTCTCCAAGTAAACATCATTTGAAGTTGTCTTTTGGATCATCAAGCCTTGTTGCTGTCATTGGTGGGTGAGTAAACCAAACCTTTATTTTTAAAGAATTTTGGGTCAATGTTGGGGTTTAATGCAATCACGGAAATTAATAATTCCGATCCGAAGAATCAGTAAAGGAACACATTTAAAAACGTTTTACAGGAATGACATTCTGCTCGCTGATGCGTTATTTTCGAATTATTCAACTTTGAAGTTGGCTTTCGCACCGAGCGCGCCACTCTGAATTTACTTAATAACGGAAGCTAACCCCGTATTACAAATGTAAGCAGGTTTTGTCGCAAGGGGAAGCCTCAGTTCTTCTAGAGAGAATTATAAATAAAGGTTCAAACCCACCCGTTAGGGTGAAGTCAACAATTGTGTTGACATCAGCTCCAAGATGGTGCCCACCCGGTACAGTCGCAGCCATCTTTGAGCTGATGTTAACACAATGTTCACGTCACCCTAATAGGTGGGTTTGAACCTTTATTTATAATTCTCACAAGCAGAACTGTGACCCAGCCTGTTTACGTTTGTAATAGGGTGTTAGCTTCCGTTATTAATTAAATTCTGCTTGTCGCGCTTGCTTCCTTTGGCGCGCGAAAGCCAACTTCAAAGTTTATTAATTCAAAAATAATGCATCAGCGAGCAGAATGTCATTCATATAAAACGTTCTTAAATGGGTTCCTATAGTGATTCATTGGAATAAAATTCTTAATTTCGGTGATTGCATTAAACCCGACATTGACCAAATTTTGAGAGTACATATTTTACAGTAGTTTGCTAACCGTATTTGTATCTAAATTTTGTTCTGTATTTCAAGCAAAAATGCTTTGAAACTTAATTTTGTATGAAAATATTATGCTTCTTTATAAATATTGGTTTTTAATAGTTAGTTCTGGAATGATCATATATTGGAGAAACAGGTAAATGTGAAGGAGAGTACAATAATCCATTTTCCAATTTTTGGTGCTTGAATATAGGTAATTAGATTGAAATAAACAATTTTTCGTCTACGCACTTTCTGTTTCAAATGAGTATTTGATGAGTTATAGCGGTGATGCAATGTAACGTAACTGAACTAATCTAACGCAAAGTAACCTAATTTAACGATCATTCGAGTGCATTACAGCCATCGAAAGGGAGAGTCCATTAAGGGTCCTCCCCTCAAACCAATTTTTCCTGTGCTTCAAAGAATGGAATTGTGGTAGGTAACCTACAGCTATAACTTGTTAAATAATCATTTGTGACAGAAAGTGCATAGAAGAAAAATTTTTTATTTTGATCTAATTACCAATAATCAAGCAGCAAGTATTAGACAATCAATTGTCCTCTCCATCACAAAAACCAAATGTTGGTTCAGAAAAAATTTGAAACCACTTGAGACATTTTAAAAACTTCTTGAAAGCATTTCTTGTTTTAATCAAACTTGATATGCGTCTTTATGATGGTTTTCTAAATGAGTACTAAAAAATGCCAAGAAATTATCACTGTTGCCTCCTATCAAGTTGGTGTCCATTTTTGACTCTGGATTGAATGAGAAATTGTAGCTAAATTAATTTTCTGCAGTGAGGAAAGTTACCAGGGTGACTGGAAATTGAACTGGTGAGCTCATCATAGAGAAACAGTGAATTGATAAAGAAAATACATCAAATTAACATAAACTTGGCATTTATTGTGGTCAACATTGAATTTACCCTGTCAACAATTTTGAAAATTTTGTTGTCATATCAAGATAATTGGAGACATTTTAAGACGTTTTACAGGAATGATATTGAGCTTGCAAATGTTTTATTTTAAAGATATAGCGTAAATAACGTTCAGATAAGAATAGCATTAACGGCAGTTTTGATGTGGCTCTTCTGGGATTTGGTAGATGCAGAACACGCACAGTTTCTTAGCAGGAAACATCAACCTCGGTGTGGCCAAGTTAAGTTATTTTAGGTTTACTTAGGTTAGGCTAGTTTATTTAACTAACCTAACTTTGCCTCACCTAACCTCACCCATCGTTACATTAATACCATATTTCAGCTTATTAACGTGCCCGTTTGTTCATTTTTATATATGAGGTTCCTATAACTTAAAATTTGAATATTTCAAACAATAAGCATTTGTGAGTAAAATGCACTTGTGTAAAACCTCTCAAAATGTCTCCAATAACATAAATATGGAAACAAAATTTTCCAAAATTATTGACACGTTAAATTCAATGTTGACCTTTATTGCATGGAGGAAGGCTGACAAGTTAACATTTAAAAAATGCCTTTTTTTTTGAAAAATGAAAAATTCCCTAGAACAAAATAATAGTTTTACTAACAAAAGTTAAACATCAATTTTGTTTGTCAATTTTTTGGCAACCTGCCAGTGAAAAGAACAACTTTTTTCAAATAGTGTAAATTTGTCAATAAAAAACAAAATCTCTCTGATTCCAACTATATATAAACATGAAATTTCTATTTGTAGTCTCCCATTATTTATGAGTATAAAATTACCTCTGTGAAATTGGATAGTATATCTTGACTTCACTAGCTCATTGTATTGTTTGCATTACATAAGAGTTCTGCAAAAAGTTTTAGAACTAAGTTACAATTTTATAATTGCCCTCTGCTCTAATACTCAGAACTGTGATCTGTGTGAGTAGAAGATTATAAAGAGTACCTACAGTATAGCAACAGGAATGAGTGCTTGGGTTGTTCCCCATGACCCATATTGGGAGTTGTCAGAGCAGAAAGAAATTGTCTTTGTCATCAATATCCACACACAAGCACCAGTACATATGCTTTAACATCTGGAAGCAGATGTGTTACCTTATGTGTATGGTTAGTGACATGTTCATCTCTTTCATTGCTTCTAGATCTCATCTTTTGATGAGGCACCACAAAAATGCGTTTTAAATACACGCAAGAATTCCAAAATTTTGCTTGAATAATTCTTCACCAGCTAGTCACATTACCCTGCAGATCTTGGTTGTGTTTTTTTCTGAATTTTGAGCTGGTCCCTGATTTAAGTGATACCCTATCTGCAATATCTAACAATGTGTTGTTAGTGTTGATTTTGTTATTGGTTTACTTATTTCTTATTATTATAAAACTTTCTTTGTGGTTAGACAAAATTTTACTTAACTTTAAGTCTTTATTAAGTCAAAATTGACTGAGGTAATTTCAATGTTCTGTTTATATTTATGCATTGATTTGTTTTATAGAGTATAATCAGCCAAAACAACTCTGTGCTTGTCTATTTTAAATTTAAATTTAATTTAAACATGTTTGATACAAATGAAAGACATCTTGCATCAGTAAAGTAGAAACTAGGTGTTACTTTACTTAATATTTGAGAATTAGAGGAAGTCGTAAAAGCAGATCCTCTCACGGGGATGCTACTTTTGTATCTATGGGAATTAGCACTCCCATGGGAAAATGTGTGAGGGCCTGAGCTGAGAGTTAGGAAGGTCTTTTTGTTGAAATGAAATATTTTCTGTTATGTTAAGGATTACCTGTTTTCGGTTCACTGCTGTCCTATTTTTCAGCCCCTACTACTTTCTTCTTTGACTTTCATTATATTTCATAACCTACTTTCTCATCTTAGTAATGCAAACCTAGACCTTAGTACCTAATTTAAATCAGTCAGACGTTGATTTTGCGGCTCGTTCAGCAGATCTTCTAGGCTATGAGACTGACGACCAGTGTTGGCCTCCTCTTGCTGCACAAATTCTGAATTTCGAAATGCAATTAGATGGACGAAAGATCTTGAAAACACGTTATTCCAAGTCTATATCTGACTTCATTTGCCAAGCTTACGGGCTTCTGTGGATTTCTTCGTCAATGAGGGTCTCCAAGTAGAAAATAGATTCCCTTATAAAACTCAGGATGGAGTATTTTATCTGGGATATTTGCGCGTACCTGATCATGAGCTCATTAAGAGACAAAATTTACTGTGCATGGAAGGTACAAAACTCCCCCCTCCTGTTCGTCGTAACACTTGCTTGTCGAAAATTGAACGCCAAAAATGCGTCCGCTGCAAAACATTGTTCAATCCCTAGAAGCACTACAATGAGACCAGTAATTGTGTTGTGCTCATAGCAAATGAGCAAAAAGTGCTAGAGCTGAAGAGCTTTGACAAGCACATATATAATAATTTAGCCGGCTTGAACGGCCCATTTTTCGACTGTGTAGAAACTCAAATACGCAATGTGAAGTCGCCTTCAATTTACGCCCTGGACTGCGAGATGCTGTATACCGGGGCTTCTAAACCTATGTATTGCCGTGTATCCTCTTGGCTAAATTGTGTATCTTCATGTACCCCCAGCACAGTTGAAGGTTTAAGAAACTCTAAAAATAAACTTTAAAGATTAATTGATATATGTGCTTATACGGCTCTATGTGAAAATAAATTGTACATATTAACATACGATGTTAAATGTACCCCCGGTTGAGAAGCCCTGCTGTATACTGAGTTGGGCCTTGAGGTTGGTCGCGTTACGTTGGTCAATCGTGACGGTGATAACGTTCTCGATGCTTATGTTCAGCCTGTGGGCAAGGTCGTTTGTTACGATGAAAATTTTTCTGGCATGAAGCCCGAGTGTTTCACTGGCGCCCGTACATTTGAAGAGGTTCGCTCTTCCTTTCTGCATATTGTCACGCCCCACGATTGCACTGTGGCCTCAGCTATACGCAATATACACGAGCGCATCATTGATACGTCTCTGATGATAGGTTATGAGGATGGCAAGAGGAAGGGACTCGAGAAGCTATGCCAGAAGTATCTCACATACACAATTCCGGAAGAAAGTCATTCGAGTGAATTCGATACACTTGCATCCTTACGTCTCTCAGTTTTATGTGAAGGTCTTATTCCCTTATCTTAAGGTAGGGACTTGTTCAGTTCTCCATCGTCTATCTTGAAATTTTCGTGTTCCTTCGTTCTTAAATTTGTTCAAGAGTTGGTAGGGACTGGCATTTGTTGTGGGTTATCGTTGCTGAGCTGCTTGTAGTTAGTATTAAGATTACACAGGGCTGTTGTGTTCTTGTGAGTAGATTGATGTGTTCTCAATACTTTAACCACGTGTGTATATTTTGCAAACATCGTCCATAGTTAAGAATGATTTCCTTAGAATTGAATCTAGGCTTCATCGTAGACCATGGTGGTGCAGGAATGTTTTTAATTGCAAAAATCATCTGAACCATTGCTCTATGATGGTTCTAATGCTGCTCCTATCGAGTACTTCATTTTATAGGTGATGTTGGTGACCAATTACTCCTGAAATCATTCCGTGCGTCTGCGTAAAGTAATATTGTCGTTCTTATCGTAGAAGAGCTGCTGCTCATAGAGCGCTACTTTCGTTTATAACTGTTTTCATATTTTTAGGTTGACAAGTGAGATCAGTTAGGTTTATTTAGGTAACTTCACTTCATTCGATGTCTTGTCCTTGTGTGAATGTCCGAACAACTTGTTATTCTTCAAGAGTTATTCTCTTTCTCTGGTGGGCATTTTCAGATCGTTATTTTCCCCTTGTGATTTACTGATGCTTGTCACTTGGTGCCCTGAGGAGACAGTATTCATTTTATCTGTGGGAAATAGCAATCTCTGGGGGGAAGATGTGAGATTCCTAGCCCAATAGGAAGATGCTTTCTTTTTATTGAAATAAAGTAATTTTTTCAGTTATAGGCCAATTTTTTCAGTTCTGTGCCGTCTTTTTTTCCAGTTCTGTGCCGTATTTTTTTCCAGCTTCTATGTCATCCTTCTTCAGCTTTTAAACTTTCTTCATTCTTGCCGTCCCTAAGCACTAAGTGTGATGACAAATCTTGTGCTTAGATTCCTCGTTCCCTTTAAACTTTATTAAATGCGCTTCTCTCTCTTAGAAACGCCATTGTTATGGTGAGGGAGGCTCCTCAGGGGGACACAACTATTGTATCTAAGGGAATTTGCACTCCCAGGGGGACAATGTGAGGGCCCGAGCTGAGTTAGGTAGGCCTTCTTTTTATTGAAATGTTTTTGCTCTGTTACGCTCCCATGGCAAGGGGACTATGTGAGGACCCGGGCTAAAGGTTAGGTAGGCTTCCTTTTGTTGAAATAGAAAAGGTTTTTGTTTTGTTACGGACCATCTTTTTTCGGTTCACTGCTGTCCTGTTTTTCAGCACCTACTTTCTTCTTCAACTTTTTCTTGTTTCATGAACTTCTTTCTTAGCTTCCTGTTTATGTGCACCTTGTGCATAGATTCCGCGTTCCCTCAACTCCATACTAAATGGTGCCTTCCTCCTTCCTCCCTTAGAACATCTTTGTCGTGCAATTAACCCGTCTCCACATGGTCGACCTACCAAGAGGTTTGAATAAAATGGGTCAACTGTGCAACTTACTGTACATTCATTAATCATGTTAGAAGTTTCATTGGGGGTTCATTGTAAAGAGAGAGAGTTGCTCTTTCTGTCAGTGGAGAAAAAAATACTGCTACCTCAATGAAAATCTACGAAATTCGAGTTTTTATTTCGGTAAAATACAAAAAACAGAAATCAGAAAATCACTGGCCATTTTTTATTTATAGCACTTTTATGTTTTTTTATGATGCATTTTCATAGAATCTGAGTTGCTGAATCCTGTGGTATGTGAATTTTTTTCAGGTCCAATAGTTCCGGAGTTATGTGCACTATATGTAAAACACAGTTTTTATTTTTTAGTTCATTTTGTGTAAAGGCTGTTATCAAGCAGTTTCATTGCTTGTAAAGAGTTTGATATGCATAAAGCTTTTCCTCCCGAATACAATGATGGTATTATTTTTTGCGTAGGAGTAAATCTGCGGATTTGGACACCCATTTTTGGAACAAAAAACGTAAGAAAATGAAAATGATGGCGACCTTCTTAGAAGCAGAGTGTGTGCTGGTATGCCTCAGCTACACTGCTGGCCTTCTAAGAGGTTGTGCAGCGCGGCAGCTACACTCCAGACTGAGCAGAAGAATTCATACAGATTTGAGCTTGATACCTCTCCTTCCCTGTTCCTCCCACCTAATTTTGCCTTACACCAATGAATAGCGCTCAACGAGACGCTTAAGACCATATATGGCAACCCTAGGTTTGCTGATGTGAAACATGTGCTAGCTTTGCCGACCTTCTAAGAGTCCAGGACGTGGCGACGGGTTAAGGGAGGCTAAAACTTTCTTATATTATAATAATAATAATAATAATAATAATAATCATAATAATTTTGCTCTGTTAAGGACCCACCTTTTTTGGTTCACTTCTATCCTGTTTTTCAGTACCTACTATTTTCTTCTTCAACTTTGATCTTGTTTCATAATCTTCTTCCTCAACTTACCGTTTCTATTCCCTTTCTGCATAGATTCCGCGTTCCCTTATTTCCATACTAAATAGTGCCTGCCTCCTTCCTCTCTTCAGAGCGCTCATTTTAGCGTTTAGGGAGGCTTAAACTAATATAATCTGTGGTGTTATTCTCCTGTGTAACATAACATGATCTTAATTGATTGCTTGACTTCTGAACTGATCATGCGCTGTTTCAGTGCAAAATGGTAATCCACATATCAGGTTTTTATATCTTTTATCAGACAATTCTTTTGTTGGTGTTGAGAGGTGAAGTTGTGTTGGCTTGCTGGCTATCCTGGTTGTCGTCTTGTGTAAGGTGTGGACGAAATCACATTATGTACTAATATGGACGGCAAAATCATTATGTACATGTCGTTGCTGCTGTCTCGTCTACTACCCAGTTTATCTTTCTCGCTGCCTAAGCGATTTTTGCGATTAAATCGCTTAGGCGACGAAAAACATGCATGCAGGCGGCAAAAAAGTTAGACAGGGGGGGGGGGGGGGTGTTGCGCGCGCACACGCACGCTTCTCTTGTGTGCATTACCTACTTAAAATTTTTTGCACTGTAGGTAATGTGTTCAATTTCTTCATCTAGTAAGTACAGACCTTGCGTTCCCATATTGCCTGTGATCGTCGCAGTGGCGTTGCAAAAGAACCTCTCCTGACCAGACTGGCTTGACTGACTGCATTAGCAGTCAGCTATCATTATCAGCAGTCTAAAAAATGATTTAGATTAATTGCTGTTCATACATGGTTATCGTAGTACATGAGAGGGGGAAGGATGTTTAATAACGACGATGCGCTGTGCGAAGCCGCGGAGACTAAAGGCCTGTTGACACGAGGGGTGAGCGAGCGCTCCACCGGGAAAGAGAGGCTTAAACCCCGCCCATTTTCTCTCGTTTCAGGCTCAATGGAGCAGTAGACAACAGTCTGTCTATGTTTGGTCTTCGTCGAGCGACTCAATGCTTCCCAGTGCAATTTCAGACGCTGAACGTGTAGGGTGTGCGTCTCTGCTCCCTGCCTACACGTTCTCTTGGAAAAGTGGCGTTTAGCTGCCAAAAAAGGACTTTTTTAAGCCAACGCTTCGCCCACATTTTCCTTATTCGTTTTTGTTTCTTCTTTATAGCCGCGACAACTGATAGAGATTGAAAACGCCATTGCCTGTCGCAGAGCCACCTTCGTACGTTCTCTCCCTACCGCTGCTAGGAGCAGACTGAGGATTTTACTTGGAGCAGTCTGCTACAGGCCTTCCACGCTCGTCAATCTTTGTACCCTAGGCTGGCATGTATTTTACCCTAGAATGCTCTTGATTACCCTAGAAAATGTGAATGAGGGCAATATAGTAATTACCGTAGAGTCTTTAATTATGCTATTAGATTTACTCTTGATTACGTCTCATTGACAGATTTTTAAAAGTTTCTGGGGATTAATTAATTAATCAATCAATGATTTGAACACCTTTATTATGAAAATGTATATAAAAAAACGTCTTTCCATAAAAATTACAAAAGATATATCCAAATGCGGATCGATAAACAACTCAAACACACAAGCACTGTGGTCGACAAAATTGAAATCCAGGCTTATTTAACTAGTGCTCACTACAGATAAATAATAATTACCGCAGAAACCTAACACAAAATTTTGGATGAAAAATGCCGACCTATATAATATTTTTTTCTCCAGGTGTTCGAGTCTTTTGACCAATCCAAAACGAAAAATGGATGAAATCTACGTGTGTTTTTGGGTAGAGCCCATAGATCAATCAGTTTAAATTAAAAAAAGCTAAACTTAATACAAATATTTTATAATCTCCTGGAATCTAGACTACTCACATAAATAATATGATATTCTCTGAATACATGGCACAAAACTACAAGTTACATCGTAATAATATTTTTTACCGATGTACTTATTTACAAAACCATTGATATTTACATTAATCTCTGTTTTCTGATCCGTCCTTTTCAATCATGGGATAATAAAATTATTTTAGATCTCTTTTAGAACTATGCGTGCAAAATTCCTTTGTTATTTCCAGTGGACGTATACATAAACAGATTGAGGGGCTAGGGATGGGTCTCCCATTAGGACCTACCTTTGCCAGCATTTTCATGTGCCGCAATGAGCAGAAATGGTTAGATCAGTGTCCGACTTCATTCAAGCCGGCTTCTATGGGCGCTACATTGACGATGCTTTCGTATTTAAAAAAAAAAAATTTGATACCCACTCTTTCCTTCAGTATTTCAATTCTAGACATTCCGATGTAAAATTCACTCTGGATCTAGAGAAAAAACAATTAATTGAATTATCTTGATATCAATGTACGAAAATCGGACGGGGGTGGTTACGTCATAATGGTGCTCTCTTAGAATGCAATGGACCTACAAACCATACGAATAAAACTGTAAAATCGGATTTGTTTCCATTATTGTATTTACCAATATATTGCCATCTGGCAATAAATTCATAACCTCTGTTTACAGGAAACTAACATTCTCCGCGGTAGGTTTAGGTTAAGCTTTTGTTGCAAGCGATTTAAACATAATGGCATTTCAACCCTAATAACTCGCTTCTATAGTATTTTTTCAAACTACACTTTCCTTCATAAAATTTTTTTTTTGCAGTTTTATTTTACAACCAATGGTTATCCGTATTCAATTTTTTTCGTTCAGTTAACCACTTTCTGAATGGTATTCATTACGAAATCTTATGTTCAAGCTCTGAACTATAGTTACTGCGTTTTACCATACATTGGATATCAATCGGTAAAGTTGAAAAAAGATCTTTTAAAGCTTTTAGCTTAATTTTTCCCGGGTGCTTCCTTTTGTATTATTTCAGTTAACAAACGTACTTTTGGATCATTTTTTAGATTTAATTCCAACCACCCTCGTCTATAATTGTAAGTGTGCGCATTGTGTATTGTAGTATGTGAAATCCACGTACCGAGCACTTTACGTCAGGGTTGCTGAACAGCAAGTCGAAGTCATCGTACAGGTCGCTTGCTCACTTCTACTCATTCTAGTTTAAGACTACATTGTAGTAATGGTTCCTGTAAACAAATTATGAACATTAGTAGA
The DNA here is from genome assembly GCA_030386875.1 of Morinoia aosen. Lineage (NCBI taxonomy): Eukaryota > Metazoa > Arthropoda > Malacostraca > Amphipoda > Talitridae > Morinoia > Morinoia aosen. The sequence continues at coordinate 27,244,614 of CM059563.1, forward strand.
TTTAAAATATTAGATACTTGGGCCGCCAACTTAGACTCACGTTTTTTGGTCATTATTTACTTATAAGCTCAAACCTTCTCTCGACGAAATGCAAAGAGCATACCCTATGAAAATAGTTACCGGTAACTTGGTTTTTTTTTTGTGCTTGCATTCTGCGATTCTGTAATCTCGAATGTACGGACATGTCCTTAATTTTGTTTACATACTTTTTCTGCTATATTTCTTTTAATGTAAATCTGCTTCGCAAAAAAGATTTTCTATCAAAAAACGTTATCATGTCTTCTGCATGTTATATATCTACGATATTGGCCTTGCTAAAGATTTAGCTTCAGTGGCATTACTTTTCACTTTATTGATAGCCTTCACTAGATAGGATCATCTGGGAAATTATATGCAGTAAAGCCAGATTCTTTAAGGTAATACAGTGAATGCATCAAACCAAGCGCGGTTTCATTCATTCAACTGGTTCTTTGTGAAGTTTTGTTCAAATTTATTTGGCTAAAGAAACGCTCAACGGAAGCATTTGAAACTGGGAGGGACAAAAACGTTAAAATTATAATTTTAAGATTTAGATAATTTGGTAGCCCACTGGTATCTTAACTGCTAAACTGTTTCCAAGTAATTAACGGCTGATATTTCTGGTGTCAATTGTTCATCCAAGTAACGTTTTCGCCACCCTTCCTCAAGACATTTCTTATCGACTAACTTTTCATTTGAAGAATTTCGTTTTGAATATATGATACAGATTTTGAAGTCAATGTTGCAGCATTACGTCGATTTAGCCAGCGTACGAGGTCATGTACAGAATCCTCGACGGAAAACTTTTTTTAATTTGTGAAACTCTTTCAACCAAGAAGCATCTACAATTAGTAAAACAAACTTTGTCTTCTGAAATAATACCAGTTATATCTGACATCGTTTCAGTAGCTGTCATCCCAATGTATATATCACCTACTGCCACAAAAGCACAGTGAATGTTGGATGGGATGGATTCAGACAAGAAATGGTCGCATTATTCTCTAAAGCTACACGCATAAAATCTGAACAAAAGATCATAATTAGGCTATAGATTTCTGATCTAAGATTGATAATATTTGGAGTCAGAATGGAACAACGTTAATTTCCCAAGCTTGAAATTCAAGAACTCCGAATAATCACAGGTTAGCTTGTTGTTTAAAGCATTGGCTATCTTTTACCAGGGTTCGATTGCTAAACAACTCAACAAAATAAGTTCAAATGCATCCCACTGCTCCAGCGATCGTCGCACACAGCTTGCAAAAAAATTACACGTCGCACATTGCGAAACGAACATCAACTTGTTCAGTACTGGTGTGGAGCAAGTTAGCTTGTGCTAAATTGACTATTCAAAGGTTTAAACTTTCCATTTTGCGTTAATGACTTTTGCTCAATTAATTCTTATTTGGGTAACTCAACTGTAGTTATTGGCAATCTTCTGTTTTTTCATAATTTTTACAATATAGTTTTGAAATATAGATTTTACCCTAGATTTTGTATTTTTTATCCTTACCCTAGACTGTACCCTAGGAGGGGTCTGATTACCCTAATCTAGGGTAATTACCCTAGTAGTGGAAGCACTGAGTCTGCACCTCTGCCATGGTCCGTGTGGACACGCTGACTCGAACAAGCATTTTACTGAGCTCGTGGTGGAGCGCTCACCCACTCTTCGTGTCAACAGGCCTTAACCCTTTAACGCCCCAGAGGACACCAGTGTCCTCTTTCAAAAACATCCTCAATATATTGTATTTCTTGTTCAATTAGTTCCCTAATGTGTTCTTTGAAGTTCTCTGCCAGGTGGCAGTTCCTATCTCATCCTGATATTAGTGACTGCCTGATGCCAGCGCCAGTTTAGTGACGGTGGTTGTGTTAACGGTAATATGAGTACAAAAATTCGGACGTTAAAGGGTTAAGGGTACGGCCAGACTAAACGCGTTGGCGCCGACGCGTGCGTACGCTTCACGCGTTCTGACGCTGCGATTTGAATGGAGGCGGCCACACTGCACGCTGACGCGCGCGTTCATCGAGAAGCATTGGGCTTCAGGGATAACTAATAGTCATGATGACTTCTTGTGAGGTGTTCTTGTTGGAGTCCTCATATGTAGAGTACCTAATTCTTGATGGAAGTCAGTGAGCTGCCGTTCATCCAATTTTATAAAACAAGATCCGAGCATGGAGAAAACCATCATTAGTTTTCTGATCTACGGCAATGTCCAAAAAAGTTTGAAAATATACAAGGATAAGTAGGGCTATATTTGATGAGCTGCTCAGCTTAGTGAGTAAGGATACATACAAACAAACCACTAACTTTCGGCAGGCTATCTACCCAGGGGAACAGCTGATGGTAACAATAAGGTAAGTAAAATTATGATATATCAATCAACAAGATGTACTTAATGTCACATTACAATGAAATTTAATAAAAGTTCATTGATCATAAAGTAATCCTTTGACGCACTTTTATTTGCGAAGCAATTCTATTTCAGGTTATATAATTAGCTGTTAGTTATATGTCTGTCATCCAAAAGGTTATGGTTTACTCTCGATGTATGTATCAGTATAATAGTTGATTACTTATTAAACGTAAAATTAACTGGTAAACCTTTAAGACTAATACAAAAATATCCACTGGCAAGAGCTGAAAAAGTTGGGGAAACATATGAACATTCGAATGTCAAAACCCACATTTAAAATTGTGCGTCATTTTCTTCATGTAAGAACTTGTAAACTAGTTCTTGAACCTCAATCTTAAACGGGCATTGATTTCTTTTGCTCATGCCATTGAGGGTACAACACTCTGAAGAAAGAGCCTGCATTTATCAGGTTCACTCTTACCTTGAAGTATTCAAGTTTCTCTTTTTTTATTTACAAGAAATGCTCCCTGATATCACTCTGAACTTTTCCTCTTTTTCTATAAGGTTCTTTGGAACACTCTTCCATTTTTCCTCCCGTTTCATCAATACCAGTTTCCACAAGTCCTTCGAACGCGTCATCATTGTCCTGAGCAGAAGTCGTAGTGCTTGCACTCATCGACTGATTGCTGTCCATCAGCGCAGTTTTGCTTCGAAGCCATCTCCGACAAATTTCCAATTGTCTGTTTTCCGTACATTTGAGCTCATAAAAAATACATTTAAAAAAAAGGCCACTTGTTTTCATATGATTTAGGGGGAAGTCCTGCGTTTCCCGACTTTCCTTGCGGAATTTTCTTTAATTCCACTCGAAATTTATCACGCAAAGTTTTATACTTCTTCCTTGCTGCTTCTTCTGATGAAAGAAAAGGTCTATCATTTAAACTGACTAATGTGGCATTTTAAACATGATCGTTATGCTTTTCAGTTATGTGGCAACTGGATCGTACTTTTGATTGTTAGCTTTACAATTCAGGATGAGGAAATCAACAGTTGTAACTATTGTGACGGAGACGTGCAAAGCTATTTGGAGAAACCTTCAACTCATATTTATGCCTTACCCTGATCAAAAGTTGTGTAGTGAAGTTGCTGAGCAGTTTTATATAAAATGGAACTTCCCCAACTGCTTTGGCGCCATAGACAGCAAACGCATTCGAATAACATGCTCAAACCAAACTGGATCCCTGTATTTAACTACAAGCATTTTTTTAAATAACTCTCAAAGGTGTTGCAGATCATGAATGCAAATTTGTGTGTGTTGACGTTGAAGCATTTGGTAAGCAGAGCGATGGTGGAGTGTTCCCTAATAGTGACTTGTATGAATGCATGCTGGAAGACAAATTCAATTCCTTGAATCAATGAAGCTACTCGGGAGTGATGAGGAAACAATTTTTTTGTAGGAGATGAAGCTTACACATTGCTCCTTTACATATTGGATGCGCCCATGCCCACGTCTAAACTTATATGAAACAAAAAAAATTGAATGTGCTTTCGGAGTAATGACATGAAAATTTAAAATTTTGACAAAATCCATTGAAACCAGTGTGGAGAAGGCAATGGAAATCACAAAAGCAGTAACAGCTTTACAAAATATGACTGTTGTCAGGGAGAGAGTGGACGTAGGGCTGGAATTTACGTCACATGAATTCTTTGAATTAAATGAGCAATATGAAACTGCTCAGGCTGACAGAAAGATCTCACCAATTGCTGCAAATGAGAGACATGAATTGAAAGATTATTTTATTTCTGGTGTTGGAAAAGTCGCATGGTAGACATATGTATTGTAAAGAAGCATCGTACATGTTTAAATTTGAATGTTATTTACATGAGTTTAGTTTAAGTGACAGATCGTATTTCCTGCAATAAAGGAAGTGAATTTAACTAAATTTCATAATTTACCTATTTTGATTTCACGGAAAACTTTTAAGCGTTGCGAGTATGCTAGAGGTCTAGAATACTGCTACAACTCTCAAGTGAAACTAGCAGTGCATCCGCTATCATCGACCACCGGTCACTTATAAACACCCTGTCGCTGTGCTGAAAGGGGAACAGCGTCCCAAATTGCAGGCACAGCCTGCATGGAAGGGAGTAGCAGCTCCGCATCCATCACTCACGGCTGCTCGAGATGCACTGAACGCGCCGCGCAGCGTCAAATATTTCTCCCAAGTAATCCTGAATTTTGACAGCGCGACGCGGCGTCCGTACGCTTTGGTCTGCCTGCGTCCGCGCGCGTCGAGTGTGGCCGCTCTCATGGCAATACATGTATTTAATATTGCAGCTACTGCCCGCGTACGCGCGCGTCAGCGCCAACGCGTTCAGTCTGGCCGTACCCTAAAGCCGCGGAGAGATCGCGGAGCGCTACAACCTTCCTCAATGCCTTCCGCTATTACACTGACTGGCCACGCATACGACAAGAATCGGATACGCTCAACTTTGTGGTGGCCATGAAAAATCTCCGACCGCTCGGGAAGAAGATTTTTCAAGCTCACCACGAAGATGAACGTACACGATTCTTGTCGTATGCGTGGCCAGTCAGTGTGATAGCGGAAGGCATTGAGGAAGGTTGTAGCGCTCCCGATCTCTCCGCGGCTATAGTCTCTGCGGCTTCGCACAGCGCATCGTCGTTATTAAACATCCTTCCCCTCTCATGTACTACGATAACCATGTATGAATAGCAACTAAGGATCTAAATCATTTTTTAGACTGCTGATAATAACTGAAAACTGACTGCTAATGCAGTCAGTCAAGCCAGTCTGGTCAGGAGCGGTTCTTTTGCAACGCCACTGCGACGATCACAGGCAATATGATAACGCAAGGTCTGGACGAGGCTTTAGTTCCTCAGTGATGCATGGAAGTGCATTCTGTGCGCTTCTATATATCGTAGAGAAAAGAATATTGGTTGGTGGCCAGTTTTTTCATATCTTTTATTTGTCTGATTTTTCAAAAATTCAAAATCAATTATTACAAATGCAACAATTTTGAATGGTCTGTTTTTAAATGTTTTGAACTCATGTTTTATTACTAAATATGAAAGACAAGGTAAAGAGAACTTGGTCTACTTTACACTCAGCTGAACCTAGTCTGAGCCAGCTAACGATCAATACAGTGCGTCCCAAAAATGTGTTCCATTAACTAACGGTTACTCGTGTACTCATGGCTGATTCACACCATACTGCCGGGCACGTGCCACGCACGGCCCGTTCCCTGCCTAATGTGTTCACATGTTCGGCTCGGTCAAGACCCGTGTACGAATCATTCCCTTTATCATCATCACTTGCGAAGGATGTGTGATTTTTCTCCCTCCGATTTGGTAGTTATTGCTGTTGCTCTGGATGATGAAGAGAAAGAAAGAAAAGGAAAAAAAAGGAAACTGTGGGTTCATCCAATGCTGGAAAGCAGAAAAAGTGAAGGAGAGTTCCACACGTTGTACCCACGTCTCATTGATGATGAAAACAAATTTTTAAACTATTTTTGGATGAATATTGGAACTTTGGAAGAAATTCTATCAAAAATTCAACATGAGCTGGAAAGAGAAAATACGCCATACAGAGAAGCAATCACACCAAGAGAAAAGCTAGCTGTATGTATGAGGTAAGAGAAATATGTAACTCCCCATTATATCTTAACATTTAATTATAGTGACCTACAAATTTTGAGGCAATATTTTCTCCCAACGGAAAAATTAGAATAGGTTTGAGTGAATTCAATTCGAATTATACAACCAGCAATCTAAAAGTTACTTTATTTGTTTGGTGTATCATCATCATTTCCTGACCACTTTGTTATTATACACATTACTTTCGTACTTAAAGCTACATATTTTGTTTATCGTGAGTGTTTTATGCATTTACAATGGTTAAGATAAAAATACACAGCATGCAGCTTTTTCCATTTCCTTTGCGATATGTCCTGCTCTAATTGAGGGCTGAGCAAACAAAATTTATAAAATAAACGTTTATTATTTTCCATTTGAAGAAATTATATTTCATTTTCATGAAAAGCAAATAAACCCTAAAATTGAACATCGAACTAAAATATAAACAGTATTTCTTTCAATTTGAACAATCGATAGTTCTATTTTTTTTGTACAAAATAAAAGTTTTCCATTTTCATCTGAACATTAGCTAATTCATCTTAATGAAACGCAAATTAAACTTATAAAATGAATCATTTTTCCTACTGCTAGAGCTACATTTTTATAAGGGGGTCGCATTGTTAGTATCCTCACTGTTAGGCAACAGGGTAAAGTTAGGCTGGAAAGATGGTGCTTGGTATATGTGATTGAATTCACCTTGTTGAGGACTTGCGGGGGATGGAGTAGATTGAAAGAACAGAGCAGGTGGTGAAGTTGGCAAGGGGCATGCATTTGGTGGAGGTGCATGTGTTCCAGCATTTTCGTTTGCAATATACTTGAGTTCAACGTCACTTACTATAGAAAATACTTTTATTTTTGATGAAGTGTTGATCAGCAGGTGTGAATTTCTTGACTGTCGTTGCCATCAATGCGAAAAAGATGTCTATGGGGTGTGTGGGCTGCTCTTCTTTTTTTTTCTCAACTAAGTACTTCATCAGTGTAGCAGATGCGCTGGTGTCAGTTTGCTCCTTTTTTATTTTACGCCTGCTCGGTTCTATCTGAGGGATTGTGACATTAAATTCAGAAGCTTCGTCTTTTTCTTGGTGTACTTGTTCACTGCAGAGCTGATGTTTGTTGCTGTCTTCATTTTGACCCATAATTTCCGTTTCATCTTGTAGAGACGTTACTCGCTGTCTATCCTTTAATAATGGGCGCAGGAACGACATCTGATCTTCATATTTCCATTTTGTGCTGTGAGTAGCAGCTTGACCACTCTTTGTTATTTTGTTTATCTGCTTACAAAATTGTCCTCGCAGAATCTCCCACCGATCTTTGCACTTAGCGCCTGAAAATGAATAAAATAATAACTTTACTTTTCCGTTTTCCTGTTACAGATTTCTGGCAACAGGAGACTCATACAGAACAACAGCTTACAGCTACCGTCTTGGCCATTCAACCGTCCAAAGTATTATTCTACACATATGCAACGCGATAATAAAGAATCTAATGAGGGAAGCTATTCCAACTCCGAGTGAAGAAACCTGGAAGAAAATTGCTAGTGACTATTGGACGCAATGGAACTTCCCCAATTGCATTGGTGCACTAGATGGTAAGCATGTAGTTATTGAAGCACCAGCAAATAGTGGCTCCCTCTTCTTCAACTATAAGAAGACATTTTCTGTTGTGCTATTAGCATTGGTTGACGCAAATTACCGTTTCATATGGATAGATGTAGGATCCTATGGTAAGAACAGCGACAGAGGAGTTTTTACCAACTCCAAACTTTGCAAACATCTCAACGAGAACCAGTTTCATGTACCAAATGATGTCGCACTTCCTGGGACCAAAGTGGTTGCACCCTATGTAATAGTAGGAGATGAAGCCTTCCCTCTGAAGAGAAATTTAATGCGGCCATACCCAGGCACACAAACTGAACATTGTGTGAAAAAAAGGATATTTAACCACAGGTTATCTAGAGCACGGAGGATGGCTGAATGCTCATTTGGTATACTAGCTCAAACCTTCAGGTTATATTTCAGAAAACTGAAAGCTAATCCTATGAATGCTAGTGCAATCATTACAACAACATGCATACTTCACAATATTATACTCCCTAACATCACATCGGTCGCGGAAAGCACTGACACTCTCTCCAAATACAGAAAATTTACTTCCAATGAAAGGAAGAGGTGGAAATGCAACAACGGAGGCTTTTGGCGTCAGAGAAACATTGAAAGATATTTCAGCTCTCCAGTAGGGTCAGTGCCATGGCAAAATGATAAAATATAAATATTCATAATATTAAAAACCATACCTTCAAAACCCATCTGCTAGCCCATTTCTGTCCAAATTCTTCGTTTGGCCACCGCATCACTGTAGTGTGGAGATCTAAGATCGTACAATTCAGGCTTCAGCTTCACAGCTTCAATTAGCATTTCATCTGAAAGCATATGGTGTGCTTAGGGTCACATGTCATGTAATGGTTCAATATATTGCGCATTGAACTTATGTATTAGTTTCTCTATATGTTAACGTGAATAACACAGAAAGTAAAGAACTCTGTCAAAGCTCAATTTGAGTATATGCAGGGGAAATGATAGATAACTTTCAAGATTATAAACCAACATTAATATCAAAGTTAGGATGAGCGAATTTTGTTTATATGACTGATTAATAAAGTTTCATTCTTAATTCAATTGTTTACTTACCTTTTGCATGGTCCCTCTGCATTGTGTCGTCAGAATTTTCCATTATAGATGGAAGTTAATGGAACTAACAATTGCTGCTGGCACAGAAACAAATAAAACCACTCCTCCTTAAACGAAGCCAAGGACGTCACTGAACCGTTGCTAGTTCACACTAGCCGTGCCAGACACATGCCATGCCAGTCACGTCTCGGTCAAAATATCTTTTGCCTCGACCGGTACGGGACTGTGACTGGCATGGCACGTGCCTGGCACGGCTAGTGTGAATGCTTGCCTAGAAATACATTAAAGAATAGTGGACTGGAGCGTGCCTGGCATGTGCCTGGCACGTGCCCGGCAGTATGGTGTGAATCAGCCCTTATTCTTTTTGTTTTAGATGCGACTAAGCTTAATTTTGACATTTAACGTCCTTTCCTGTGATTTAATTCATCAGACTTGAATTAGTATCAATAAACACCTGCCTCAAAACAATATGCGAGTGCTGCAGTCATGCAAAGAGTGAGCCCTTTTTTTTTAGGACGCCCTGGACAGTCAAGCATTGCTTTTGCGGGCGTCGTGAACAGAGTTCAGCTCTTTTGTGTACACTTTACGCTAATTTTGTAAACCTTATCATTGCCTCTTCACAAACTGTGCATTAACCTAATTGCTTTTCGAGATCCAATTTACGTGGCAGAAGACAAAATTGTGTGTCGGCTATAATGGGGTAGAATTCGTTATTTTTGTGGGACGATTTAACTTTGTATATGCCAATCACTGTGGTCGAGGTTTGGAATACAACGATCTTTTTATATCATATTTGATCGTTCCTTGAAATTCCTTTACGTGGGACGGTGAATTTTCAACCGTACTGAGCGAGATCAAACCGCTAGATTCCTCACACGAGACACCATGCAGCGCCTTCGCTCCACGACAGCTTGTGCCATTTGAGAGCGTCATGTCCTGTTTGTCTGGTGGGAATTGAGCTGGGTGTCTTTGTGCAGGTGTGTGGAAGGGCAAGCGAGTGTGAGTGAAGATGGGTGCAGATTATGTAGACCTTGGGGTAGGTGGGTGCTGTGGGATTATAAGCACAACTATGCGCTGTAAAATCCGTGTTTTGCTATGAAGCACATGGCAGAATTAGTGAACTTGTTGCCCGACTTCCGTTGGTGAGCCGCCGAGTGCAACCAGGAGCTTGTGAGCCGCGCCGCCGCCGTGGCTGCCCTCCGTGTCCCCTCAGGGGGACACAACCGTTGTATCTATGGGAATTAGCGCTCCCAGGGGGACTATGGGAGGGCCCGAGCTGAGGGTTAAGTAGCCTTTTTTGTTGAAATGCAATGGTTTTACTTATGTTGAGTGCCATGTTTACGAAAGTGAGAGATGTTTGTTAGTTCCTGAAGTCTCACTCAACTCGTTACATTTTTCCATCCTCTAAATTCAACGTTTCTCAAATATTAGCAGACATGCATCACGCCATGTAAATAACCCATCTCTATCACGTACATGGACTTCTTTCTCTCCCTTGATTTACCTACAGCCTCTGAAGTTTATTTTTCTGCGATGCTGGCTCTCGTTCTTTGTAATCGCTTTGAAATTAGCTGGTAATCTCGCAACGTTTATATTCTTTATGAGTATCCTACTGTTGTTTACTTGGACGCGCAAAACAAATTTACGCTGATAACTAAAACCCCACGGGAGATGCGGGGAAAGAACCGTTTACTACGAATCTCCTAGGAGTTCCAGTTTTTAGCGTACATTTGTTTTGAGCGTGCTGGGGGTATATGGACTACGTGAATACACTACGGTGGAGGAAACAAGGTTGAGTCAAACTAGTCTTTTTTTCGTCGACCGTATGGGTTTGCTGACGTCACGGCAGCGAACCAATAGCAGCGCTCATATTGCTTCTGGTAGCACTGCTAGCCCCAAATCCGTCTCCCCTATTGGCTTAACGGCATGGCGTTTTGGTGACGTCATAAAGTTTATTCGAAATAAAGCCTTTCTGTTTGCTAGCCGAACGACAAGAAGTTTATTTCTCCCCATAGAAATGACTCGCCTTTTTTTCCTATACCGTGACTACACTCAGGGGGGTATGCTGAACTGACAGTGTCTGTCCTCATCAGTGTACCTTGGGGAAGTAGCGCCCCTCAGTGTTCACCCCTAGCTCTCACCGCAGAATTGGTAACCCTTTTGTATGTAGGAATATGTTTGGGCTTGTACTCCCGTAAGGTTCATCCTTCATTTTCTCAACTTTTTCTAGTGATGGTCTGTGTGCCGTGAAAGGGGACTTCCACAAGTATCTGCAGAAGTTTTTTTCGTCGTTATTCATTTTTCTTGTCCCGTCGTGGGGCTCTCACGTTTTTTGCCTGCATCCGGTACAGTTATTAAGCTATTGGATCTATGGGTATTAACGCTCGTGAGAGGTAGATGTGAGTTCTTGCTCTGAAAGTCAAGTTGACCTTCCTTTTGGTGACAAACTAGTTTTTTTTTTGCTACGGATCTTCTTTTTTCCGATTCACTGACGTCCGTTTTTCATCGCTTGTTACTTTCTTCTAGAATTTTTTCTTTTTTTATTACCTTCATTATTAACTTTCTGTTCCCTCATGGAGATACAACCATTGTTTCTATGGATATTTGCACTCCCTGGGGAACAGTGCGAGTCCCGAGCTGTGAGTTAGGTATACCTTCTTTTCATTTAAATAAAATGTTTTTGGTCATGTTAAGGACCATCTCTTTTCGGTTCACTACTGTCCTATTTTTCTGTACCTACCACTTCTTTCTTCAACTTTCATTCCGTTTCATGAACTTCTTTCTCAACTTACCGTTTCTTTGGACCTTGAGCATTGATTTCGCGTTCCCTCAAATCCACACTAAATGGTGCTTTCCTCCTTCCTCTCGAATCGCCTTTGTTTCGGCTAGGCTTAAACTAACATCTAATTTAACACGTTAGTTGCGATGGGTTAAACTGAAGTTCAATATTCAACTTAAATTTAAAGTCAAAAGTGATAAGCAAATTTGTAAATATCAAACATTAACTGGACCTGTTAAATACCATTAATATAGAAAGGTTGTTAGAATTTTTCAAAACGACACATCGATGGGTCATTTCGCAGCAGGAAAAACCTAACTACGACCCACCGGTGGGTCATACCGCAATGAATGTGTTAATAACGTGCGGTTTCAATGCGTAATAGGGGTTCTTGTGTGGTGACACAATTTATGCATAAATTCGTCGTTCCCTTGTTTCCCTACTAATTAGCGTCTATCTCCTTCCTTTCTTTGCTACACCTTTGTTTCAGTGAAGGAGGTTCGAATCCATTTATATAAACTAATAAACTTTAATGTATTTTTTTAGCTTCTTTCAATTCTGCGCTTCCCATGACCGTGATGCGGATAATCTAATTTTTCTAATCTCGTGACTTTCTTCTCGTTTCAGATACATTGTTGAACTTTTAAGTTGTTTTAATTGTCTGCTAGAGAGAGTTAGCTTTCAGTAACTTGCTCAGGTTCATTTCCTTTAGTTTTTGCAATGCCTCCGAAGAAAAAAGTAAATCTCGCTAACAGTAATGACTGGCCGCTGTTGCCTTCGGGAAAATCCAATGCCGGTGGAAAGGATGGAAAGTCCAAAAAAGAGAAAAAGAAAACAAACCCTTGCGAAAGGAAAAACAACGCTAGTGAGGGGAAAAACAACGCTAGTGAAGGGGAAAACAACGTTGGTGAAAAGAAAACCAACGTTGGTGAAAAGAAAAACACTGGGGAAAAAACAAACAACGCTAGTGAAAAGAAAAACGTTGGTGATAAGAAAAACAACGCTGGTGAAAGGAAAAACAACGATATTAAAGGAACAAACATTGTTGTTGAAAAAAAAAACAATGTTGTTGAAAAGAAAAACAATGTTGTTGAAAAGAAAAACAATGTTGTTGAAAAGAAAAACAATGTTGTTGAAAAGAAAAACGCTGGTGAAAGTAAAACCAACGCTAGTGAAAGTAAAACCAACGCTAGTAAAAGTAAAACCAACGCTAGTGAAAGTAAAACCAACGCTAGTAAAAGTAAAACCAACGCTAGTGAAAGTAAAACCAACGCTAGTGAAAGTAAAACCAACGCTAGTGAAAGTAAAACCAACGCTAGTGAAAGTAAAACCAACGCTAGTGAAAGTAAAACCAACGCTAGTGAAAGTAAAACCAACGCCAGTGAAAGTAAAACCAACGCTAGTGAAAGTAAAACCAACGCTAGTGAAAGTAAAACCAACGCTAGTGAGAGTAAAACCAACGCTAGTGAAAGTAAAACATACCTTTCATCGTCCGCGGCAGCGAGACATGCGGAGTCGCTGCCGTCGGTTCGGACTTGCGCTGACTGTGGCTCCACAACGAGTGTGGATAAAAGTGCACCTTGCTGCATCAGGGGGATAAAGTTACATGGAATGGGTTCTCTCGAACCACCTGACGTTTTAGGGATTGATGTTCCTCGCAGACTAGGAGTTAAGAAAATTAGTAAAGGTGGAAATGGTAATGCAAAGCCTAGCCAGGGCACTTGTGAACAATTGGGGTCCGAAATGACCCTAAACAAAGCTCTCAAGTTTAATGTTGACCTACCTGATCCACTCACGCGAACACTTCATACGGATGATATTTTCGTTTCGTCGGTAACGCAGATCTCTGATGTGCACAGTCCAGAAGAAACGAATTTCTGTCTCGTTGAGAACGAGCAAAAACGTTTTGAACCCTTAGCTATTACTCAAAATGTGTCTATTGAAGAACGGTTTACTATTGTGAATTCTCCAGGCGCTGAAAGTAGTTCTGGTTGTGAAAGCGATTTTTCACGGGGCTCAGATGAAGAGATTCCGCTTCCAGCAATTCCAGACCTCTCTTGCGACAGCGACAATACTGCAGCCTCGAGTGCACTGGAACAAGCAATCGTCCAGGAGTCTCGAGTGCAAGAAGATAGTGCGATTGCGGTACCCAGTCCTGGAGCAGACTGTGGTACTGCTAACTGGTACCACACTCATGATGCTAGCCGCCTGGAAGAATGCGTACAATACTCCCTAACTCGTAAGAATACAGTGGAGCCTTCATATCGAGGTCCCTTCGACAGTGCCGAGCAAGATTTAAATTTTGAAGGTATGGTGGGGGTAATTTTTGACGTGAGAAGAATGTGTAAAAATTCTAGGTTGTCTGTAAAAATAATTTGGAACTTCCTTCCGAGATTAGAAAGCTACTCGCGACATCATTTTATCTGGTACGTAGAATTAATCCTAATTTGTCCTGACGATATATTGGCTCAAAAATTGCAAGTGACCACTGCAGATCTTTTGAAGCTTATTGAGGTGCTAATTTTATGTGACACTCCCCTAGAGTTTTGCTTCGCTACTAAGACGAACGAACAATATTCGTTCATGGAAAAGCATTGTTATGGTCATATGACCTGGCTGGATAGCTGTACTAATCTTACGTGTGTCTTGGAGCTTTTGAGATACCTTGTCTGTCCGTGTAGAGGTTTAGAATCAGTGCCGCCGACGTCAAAAAACTTTAGTTCGGACTCGGTCTTGGCTCTTCCATCCAGTTGTTCGTTATGTGGTCATTCTCAGCGAGCGGTCGCTCCATTGGAAAATGCAATCTCATTCCCTGCGTCGAGTGAGCCTTTTGTTATAATCGTGTTCTGGGATGACGAAGAGACGCTTCCTGAACACCGCCTGCAACCGGACCAGGCGAGCGAGGCCGAATTGTCACTTGCCTTAGATCATCCAAGTTCTGACCTCGGTCCAAATCTGCAGGCAGGGTGCAGTAATGCATTCCAATTTTCCTCTTTCGATAGTTTGCGTCTTTCTTGTCTAAACAAAGGTAATTTGGCCGCTGGAATCTAATCTCATTTCTTTCAGCTAATGTTTGTATTGATGATCTAGGGATAATAATATCGAATGGTTCAATATTTGGGCTTCTATTTTCAAATTCTTCGGTCATGAGTGAAAATATTTGAATCTTCGGATTTTTATACCCCATTTTTAGGCGAACCTTCTCGTGCTTGGACTCGTACATTTGATTGTACACAACGCATGACCGTGTTGTTGTTTACGACTTACGTTTTTGTTTTTCGTCTTTGCAGATACCGCCGCCGGTTTAGACAGACAGCTCAGTTCTTGCCCGCTCACCCAAGATGGCTCTGGTAGACCTTCCAGTGGAAATTCAGGTACAGTCCAACCGATCGTGAGTGTCGCAAGTGCCTGGAATGAGCGCACTGCTGTCCAGCAAGACTCTGTGCTTTCTACACCGTTATCAGGTACTGCTGCTGCTGCCCCTGAGGTTGTTGTGAGCTGTGCTACGAGTCAACAGAGTGACGATTTACTACAAGACCTGCGGGGCCCAACGAATGCTGCAGAGACGTCTTCATCGCTTGCGTCACTTTCAGATAAAAAGATGAGTGGGACGGTGGCTTCGTATGGTTCTCTATGGGCTCCTGGCTTTAGCTCGGGTAATGTTGCTCAGAGTTGTGCTGAGCAGCATATTCGCTCGCAGGATGGAAGCCATGCCTCGTTACCTCTGCCTCTCCGTCCAAGTGCTGAGACACTCCAAAATTTGGTCCAGAAGGATTCGCCACAATCGCCAGCACATTGGTCGAGCTTAATTCGCCAATTAGAAGCACCGAGTCAGTCATCTCGCATAACAGAACGTCCAGCGTCTATGCTCGAAACTACCACAAATTCGCAACTCAATGATGCTCTTGCAAGTTACTTGGGTGCTTCATCTTCCGTTCATCAAAATTCTCAGCTGGAATCGTTCGCTTCTACCCAGGGCTTTGCTGGACCTCTACAAACCCACTCTGCCTTAGCACCAGGCTCCTCTACAAATGCGCAAACACAACACACTCTTCCACAGGCCCATACTTCTGTTGACACGCAATCTATGCCAGTGTATTGGAATTCTCTTAATATGCCTGGGCAAGTATCGTGTACTCCTGCATTGTCAGGTGCATCTACCGGCACAGAAACGCATTCAAAAGATTTTGTTTCATCTGTACCATCCAGTTTAACTCTTGCTCAATTCAATTCCATGCTCTTAAAAGCTAGTTCTATGCCCGTGCAAGCCACTTCTACAGCCGCTCAAATCAGTTCCATGCCCTCGCAAATCAGTTCCATGCCCTCGCAAATCAGTTCCATGCCCTCGCAAATCAGTTCCATGCCCTCTCAATTCAGTTCCATGCCCTCTCAATTCAGTTCCATGCCCTCTCAATTCAGTTCCATGCCCTCTCAATTCAGTTCCATGCCCCCTCAAATCAGTTCTATGTCCTCTCAAATCAGTTCTATGCCCTCTCAAATCAGTTCTATGCCCTCTCGAATCGGTTCCATGCCCTCTCGAATCGGTTCCATGCCCTCTCAAGCCGTTTACGGAGTTAATCAATCGAGTAATATGTCCACACAAGCCAGTAACATGTCAGCACAAATGCATTTTACACCTCAGCATGTACAATCAACAGCAGCACGAAGGTATTCAACGCCTCCTCGAGGGCATTCAACACCTGCACGAGAGCATTCAACGCCCGGACTGGCATACTACACACCTACACTTGGGCATTATACGCCTGCGCGACACTCCACATCTGCTCTCGCAGATTATGCGTCCGCTCGATCCGACTCTATGGCTGCTCAAACTCTGCATACCCCGACACGCTTGCACTCCTCCTCGATGCAGGTCATGCCTGCATCGTGTCGCCCTGTGCCTCAAGAACCACAATCCACTTCACAACTTCTGGCTAATTCGATGAGTGAGGTGTCAGGATTGGATTTGAATTTGCTCTCTACATCTAGCGTCAATTTTTCTTCGGTCAATAGCTCAAGATCGTTTGAATCTGAAAGGGAAATTTCTCAGCAACTTCAACTTGACGTTAAGAGTCGTTCGAAATATTCTAGACTAAAAGCCCTCGACGTGCTAGCAATGAGAGCAATGAACGATGAATCCTCTTTAAGGCAAGACCGCTATCAACCGGTAGGTGATAATTTAAACAGAAATTCCAGCATTCAATCTGTCGTAAATAAGCTAAACAGCTCGTGTGCACAATCAGCAAAAAATACTCGGACTAGGATGCTCTCACTTGGGCTAACTCCTACTCTCTTTGCTGACCTGCTTCAGTAGGTCTCGTTGGCACCGAAGGACCGCATTCGTCACGGGTTCCCTTATAAAGCTAGAAGAAGCGTGTTTTTCTTGGGATATTCCAGCAATCCTGACGAACGTCTCATAGTGCAACAAAATCTTCTGAGCACTGCGGATGAAGAGCTTCAGAATCCTTACAGCCACTTTGCGTCTCCCACCTCTGTTCGTTTGGCTTCTTTGTATCTGTACAAAGAGTGCGCGCGATGTCGCGAGCAATTCATTCCTATCCTACACTATTCAGAAAGCAGTAAACCTTGTGTTATGGCAACCCCACTTGGCACTAATTCCGAGTGTGTAACTCAATACTCTGACAAGCATGTATACCAAGACAACACCAAAGAACTTAATGGACCGTTCCATGACTTCATGGAAACTTTACCAGACTTTCGGAAGTCACCGTCAGCTTACGCAATGGACTGCGAGATGCTGTACACTGACAGAGGGCTTGAGGTTGGCCGTGTTACAGTGATTGATGCCAACGGTGAGACTGTTCTGGATGCTTACGTCCACCCCGAGGGCAATATAGTATCTTATAATAAGCAGTTTTCTGGCTTGAGCCCCGAGTGTTTTACGAGTGCTCTCACATTTGGACAAGCCCGCTCTCTCCTGCTCAATATTGTGAAGCGTCACGATGTTCTCATGGGCCACAGCCTCCAATGTGACTTGATTGCGATGCGAGTAGTGCACAAGCGTGTCATTGATACCTCTCTACTCCTCGGCTATAATAACGGTAGGCGAACGGGCCTCAAAAGGCTGTGCGAGACGTACTTACCGTACACCATTCAAGATGGCAGCCATTCCAGTGAAAGCGATGCTCTTGCTGTGCTTGATCTCGTCTTAGTTTTCTTGAAACGTCGTTCTGACGGGGATAAAGATAACTCTTAACTTTTTAACCTGTTTTTTTTTTCTTGTTGCATTGTTAGTAATAGTGCGTGAAATCCTGTTTTGCCTCTTAAATATTGACTTACTTCTCTTGTAGGAGATTTTAGATTAGAATAAGAGAAAGTTTTAGCATCGGTGGCCTATAAGGGCTGAACGCGATTCACCTCGTGCGTCAGCATTTGTATATAGTCATAGATTTAAGTGTATAATATAAAATTTTCTCCCATATTTCAATGTGTGTTCCCTTGAATTTGAGCTCTTCGACGTCTATGTTTAAATCTATATGCTCTGTGGAACTCCGCGTTTTTCCAGCGAACTCAAATCTGCTCTGCCCTCTGGTGAGATTGTGCTCCACGAGAATTCAACTCGGGTAACCGAAGAAAAAATTCTCGCACTTGTTAGGGAAATATTAATGGTTACCGACTGACTCGTTTAACATTCATTTGCGAAGCACTATGTAATAACTAAAACTAGTTCAAGAGAACACGATTTAGTTCTAGTTACAGGGTATTTAATGTTTTCTCATCAACGCTGTACCCGTTGTTAGCATTGGAGTCGATGTCTTCATAATTAACTGGGTTCATCTTGTTAAATAATGACAATTTTAATACTACTTTATTTAATTCACTTTCCTACATGGGTGAAACGCGATTTCATTAAGGAATAAAAAATTTAAAAAACTTGTTCTTGCATAATCACTCGTCAGTGGAAGCAGAGTCGAGATGAGAAGATGTTGACCTTCCGTTGACAAGCGGCCTTGGACTGAGTGCTGCCACTCGGAATTGAGGTTTTCATCGTTAGGTTTCTTGCCTCAATGACATGATTGTTGTGTATGTTGCCTTCGTGGAGTCCCAACTTCCCTCGTCCAGCTGGGTCCCCACCACTAATGTATACGAAACTTGTGCCTTGCATCAGACTGTGATATGTTGATTTACTTCTATCGTTCGTTGCTCAAACCGTAGAATGTAAGAGGAATTTTACTGCCTATGAATTAGTCATTATGTTACTTCTAGTTTAACCCATGAAACTTCAAAAAAAAACTTAAAAAAAAGCATTTGATAACTATTGCATTGTGTACTGGAAACTAGATTCGTCTCTTTTTCTCTCGCTATGCAATGTCTAATTTTAGTATAGTGTTTTTCTGTAAGCGCTTTAGTGTTTTTTTATCAATGTTATCACTGTTGTCTTTCATTTGTATTCTTTTGTATTGCATTCGTCTCTATGGTTATTCTTAATGCCAAACGAGGCAGTGCACAAAACTGAACATATTCATTCCTCTTTTCGAGTTTGTGATCTCATTCATTTCTCTCTTCCACGGAGAGAGTTGCTCTCACGCCGAGAGCCTTGCTGAACGGTTAGGATTGTATCATCTGGCGTTGTTGGAACTTGCGTTCCTCAGTTCTTTAAATTTGTTATTTTGACTCGTATGACGCTGAAAATTTTTTAGAGTGAATTCTAGAGAACACATTTGATTATTTTAACTTTAAAAGCAAACTTTACATTAGTAACCTATTTTGGTTGCGTTGCTAACTGTAGGAAAACATTTTGTTGCTCTAAACTCAATTGACGAGCCTTACAAAACATTTATTTTTCCGATATGTGGCGGCCTTGATAGTGTCACCGCTTCTGCGATTCCGGCGATTGTCCGGTACTGATGTAAAGTAGCCTTATTCTTTGTTGGGTAGGGTTTTATCTTTATCTTCCATTGCACTTTCCTGGATGTGATCGATGTATAGTTTCCTAATTTGCAATTTTTTTCTTCCTTCATTATAATACTTCGCGGGTATGTCTTTTTTGTCTTTATTGAAAAATATTCAACACTTCCCTGCTTTGCTCATGAGCTAGATTATCTCCGAGCTCACTGCTCGCTGACTATAGGCTTCGCAGTAGCTTTTACTGTGTTCTGCCAGTCAAAATATACCTGCGGCAATGCCTGTAAAATACTGAAACGTAATTGTTAATGTGCATTATGTCTATGTTTGCATAGGCTAGCTATGTAGGTTAGAAGTAAATTTTAATTTTCTTACATGCATTTTTCTTTCCTTGTTACGATAATTCCGTCAATTATTTACTTCAATGTTTTGCCGTTTGCAAAGTCTAACTACAAATAAAATAGCAAGGATAGTCACTTTCAAAATAGACATTATTTCTTAGAGAATTTAATAGGTCAGAACTAAAAATATAAGCGAAAAAATAAACGTGTCGACCACAAGGGTCATCTTCAGTATCTGGGAAAACAAGAGATTTTTTATAGAGACAAAAAAAATATACACACAAATGATTAACATTTGTAATAGCTAACAGGAAATTTGCAAGGGGAAGGAAGATTGGGCATCATTTAAAACCGGTTTGTCTTTCATGACAAAAAAAGACTAGAATTCGAAGATCTTGTGCCGACATGGTTACGTACTTGTTTCGTACCCATGTCAGTAAGTACGTAATGCCACTCCTTGGTGCGACTCGAGCACAGTGTGCGCCGCTGAGTCAGCGAATTATAGCTATAAATAGGGCGTGTTCAGCGCTGCAGAGCGCATTTGGTTGTACTACCTCTCTGCGACAAGTACAAGTAAAAAGTCTACATCGTCTACTCAATATCCACCCTTACGTAAGGCACGGATACGGCACACTGGTGGATCAGTTGGTGCGTAACCACGACGTGAGATTAACTTGGTACTTGTGCCGTGATTTGGATGGTGCAAGTACGGTGATTGAAGATATCGGGAATTTCCATCTGTTTTGTCGACGACGATTTGGAGATCGCGTGTCTACAGAGGTTGGAGGAAGTCCTACGTTGGTGATCTACGCTTCACTTCGTGTAACGTGAAAATTTTTGGTGCAATCAACAACTGTGCTATGGAGAAGACTGCGGCAACGGGACGAGAAATTAAAGAAGCACCGAAAGTATATAATAACGTGTTCAGATTTATTGTGAAAAGGGTTCCTGAGAAAGATATGGTCGATTCCTACAAATTGGACCTGCAGATTCCCGTAGGAGTGCCCTACAAAGCGCGTGTAGATCTGGAGCAGGACGGTGATCACTGTGTGATTAAATTGTGCGTAAATTTCCATCGGAAAGAATAACGTGGTAATTTATCAGTTGAATGCATAAGTGATTGTGTTCATTAATTTCTACGAACATTTTCCTGTGATACTACATCTTCGAGAACATTTGTGACACGTGTATGTGATAAATAGATTGCATACCCAAGTGCGCTTACTTAAAGTCTATAAAGAAACTGTGTTAAAGTTATCCATACGTGTACATAAACTGTAGACTGTGATATTACACGCAGTCTGGAACCGTGAATATACGTAGAGACTCGGAGAGCGTGCTCGTGCTCCCATCGCTACCCCGCTGTGTGTCGACGCTTCGTGTACGACCTTCGCATCTGGCAGTCTCGCATCTGCCCGTGCTGTGACTACGCTACGCAGACGACCTTGGGCGAGGCTGCACGGCATCTGCTGTTACTGTTGTTGGGCAGTCTACTTGGGCGTCCTTGACATCGGCTGTAGCTGTGCTGCCTGGTCCCTGCGGCTGCTGCACTGCATTGGCTGCGTTGCTGTATTATCAGTTAAGTGTGCTATAACTATATTGTTCTTGTTGAAATTGTTAGGTAATTTTCCGTGACTTCGTCAGTTTTTCTTTTGTTACTTTTTATTGATTCAGAAATTGTTGGGATCGATACCTTTGAATTCGTGTAACAAGTTCCTTGTTATTAATTAATTTCAGTTCGGTTTGCAAGTCGCAAGAAAAAATTTTGGGATTTAAATTTTCAGTGATATGTAATTGGAGATTTCACCGTGTACTATCTCCACGATTGGTGTAACGTGTGTCTTTAGCGTTACGTTATGTGATTAATTTTTTGCGAGGTAAAGTAATTTTTTTTTGAGGTTCTACAGTCTTATTTTTTTGTGGCGTTGGAATATTGCGTTGGTTGGTGGCATTATTCATTTTTAGATTTGTGCGAAAAAATTGTTTTCTTGTTACGATAACTGATGTGTGACTCGGATTCAGATCCAGAATTTATCCGTTCTACGAGTACCATAACTGGTAGTGGAAGGGTTTCTGTTCCAGCATTTAGTGGTACGTTACCTGGTACGTGTATACATACTCCATCTAGTGTGATAATGTCTGGACCACAGACCACGACAGTAATTACGACCACTGTTAGCACACAGACTGTGTCTTTCAGTTCGCCGAGCGTTAGTACAATGACGTCCTCTAGCGGACCGATGACAGGTGGTGGTGTAACAACCACGTTACAAAGAGGCAGTACTATTTTGTCAAGTGCAGAGCTACCTTTGTTTAAGGGCCGTCAGAGAGTCAGAGATCCGATTTTCAGTGAAACGAAAAGTTTTCGAACGCATGTAGCCAATCTTAAATCGTACATGTGTTTGTTGCCCGACGTCACTTCAGATGAGGCGAAAAAAGAGTTACTTGTGCGCAGCGCTCACAAAAGCGTGGGTGACTTTAATGGCGTCGTCACAAAATTAGTAGACCCTGCTATTAATTATTCATTTGATCAGGTTATCGATATTCTCGACGACATCTATGTCTCGAAAGGTGAACGATCTGTACATGCTTTAGCTTGCGACCTTAACCAGCTACGGCTGTTACGAAACGAAGGGTTGTCTGCCCAATTGGTTATGGCAATGTCAAAAATTAGAAATTTGAGTGACCACATTCTTAATAGTAATGAGGTAGGAATACAAAGACATCCATTTGTTACTGCTAGTACAAATCAAGCTGAATTGAAAAAGTTCTCTGGAGATCTAGTTGTTTTCAGCCTTGCTACAGCCATTCTTGCACCATTATTGGAAGAGAACTTTTGTAAAAAAATCTTCTCGAAACCGTTCAATACCTCTGAAGAATTGTTAGCTCGCCTCGTTTCCGCTGTGCGTAATAACCCTGAGGGAAGAGAAATACTTGCGCGCAAAAATAATACCCAGTACCCTTATCAAACCAGAGAGACTTATCTTGCGGTCGTGCCCGAAGAGGGAGAATGGGATGAGAAAGATTCGTCCCCCGAGGTCTTGTATGCATCACAAAATACCAGCCGACGATTTCAAGGTCGAAGACCATTTTTCAGAAACAATTGGAGAGCTGCTAGATTTCCAAGGGGGAGACAGCATGCTTACTTCGGAGATCGACCATTAGGTTCCTTGGAGTGCCATGAGGCTCAGGTGGTAAACCCACAACAGACTAATAATGATAAATCTAAGTCGTTTTGTTCACTGTGCAATTCCGCAGGTCATATTCAGAGTATGTGCACGAGTAAAAGAGGCCAAAGCAAATCAAATTTCCGAGGCCATGCTTGTTACGCTTGTGGGAAGACGGGTCATTTTGCACGTGAGTGTCTTTCGCGTGGTCGGAGTAGAGGACGAGGTGAAGCGTTCTACGCTGCATCTTGCGAGGGTGAAGATTTTTTAGAGTAGACAAAGAAAAATCGGAAAATTCAGAGTGTCTTGTAGTAGAGAAGGAGTTGCCAATGCCCGGGGTTGCAGCTACTATCCTCGTCAACAAAAATGTGGTGTTGAAACCAGATACTATTATACAGTCGACTTCTGTGGTGGATCCGCTTTTCCTGTGTAATAATAAATACGAATTACTAGGTGAACAAGAACTTGATGTAGGTGCAAATTCTGAACTACCTGTAGAAGTTTGTTTGTCAGCGACGATAATGAAAGAAGGTCGTCTAAGGAAAGAAAGTGATGGATTATTTTCAGTACGGCGTTCTAAGAAGCCTACAATTATATTACGTAATGATAACAAATTGATGAGCGCTCTGATCGATAGCGGTAGCGACAGATGTTTAGTGAGTTACCGGAATTTAAAAGGTATAAACGAGCAAATTAAGCCCAGTGCTCTGAGTATCAGAGGTGTAAATTCCAAAAGCCAGGTATCAGGAGAACTAGATCTTTGTATTACGCTGCCTAATAGTAAGGAAATCAATACCAGTGCTTTGATTTTGAAAGATGCCGAATTCAAATATGATGTAATCCTTGGTAGGGATATTTTACAAGACGCTGTGATTAATTTCAAAGAAGGATTCATTGTTCTCGACGGCGTAAAAGTACCGTTTCATGATGTGCAGGAATTGCACGAGCAAAGTAGGAAGGAGATATTTTTGAACACTGTAAGTAATCCAGAATGTCTGATGGCGGACATGCTTACGAATAGGAGGAAATTAAGGAGATATCAGCTGAAACAGAGAGAATCAAAAATTGCGAGCCAGGAAAGTGGCGATACTAATGGTAGAGAGATAAATACTGCAGAAGAGAAGGGTATCCCAGGCCCAAAGACAGGGCGAGAGAATAATGGGAAAGTAAAAAATAAACAGCATGCGAAGAAAATAAGAGAAACTAAGGAACATGCGAGAGGTTTGAAATGTAGTAAAAAACGAGAAATAGTTGTTCATTGTGGAGCAGTGGAAATGCCCAGAAACTGCTTACGTGTTATTAATGGGTATGTCAAAAAGGCAAAGCCCGGAAGGTATATTATGAATAAGACAATTCTCGCGAATGGTATTTATGTCGCCGAATCTGTTGTGGATATCAAGTCAAAGGGGTTTGTCCCTGTAATGCTTTTGAACGTCTCGGAAGACGTGGTATATTTGAGTGACAATACGATGTTAAGTACGATTGAAGAAATAAACGACATGGAAATTGAACACGAGAGTTACATGTCTACCGTGCACGAAGCTGTGCGAGATGCAAATTTATGCGATGCCCGAGATAATGCGGATCTACCCAAAGTCGACAGTGTTAATGGTGGAAAGTTCAATGCCATCTCTGATAAAGACGTTGGTTTAGTATCTGCAAAAACGAGGCATTGTGGTAACGATAATCGTGTTGATGAAGTGGGAATTAATAGAGACAAAGATGTTGTCCCAGAAGGAGGCAGTAACGAGAGACGTCCTCTGACGTGTAACGATGTAAATTGTGAAAACGATGATGCTAAACAATTACTGATGAATTTATTAAACAATTTTAGGGACGTAATTACTCTCGAAGGCGAAAATATTGCAGTCACGAATGTAATGCGACATGATATTGTATTAAAACCTGATGCTCCAGTACTTAACATCCCTCCATATCGAATTCCACATAAGTATCAAAATGAATTATTGGAAGCCAATAAACAGATGTTGAATCAAGGAATAATTGAACCTTCAAGCTCCGAATACAATTTTCCTTTAATCGTGGTGAAAAAGAAGTCGGGCGAGATTCGACCCGTCATAGATTTTCGTGAACTCAATAAAATAATTATCAAGGAAAGTTACCCAATCCCACGAATTGACGAGGTTCTTTATTCTTTAGGTGGTAATTGTATTTTTTCAAGTCTTGATCTCCGCTCAGCCTTTCATCAGGTCGAGTTGGAAAAGAAATGCCGTAAATTCACCGCGTTCAGTATCGGTTACGAGAAATTTCAATTTAAGAGGTTGCCCTTCGGGTTATCCTCGAGTCCATCAGTTTTCCAAAGAATCATTTCTTCTGTTCTTGCAAATATCATCGGTAAATTGTGTTTTGTATTCCTTGATGATATACTAGTATTTTCCAAATCCATGAATCAACATCTGAAAGATTTACAGAGTGTTTTTGAGAAGCTACGTAGTGGAAATCTGTCCCTTAAACTTGAAAAATGTCATTTTCTCAAAAGCTCCATTGAATATCTTGGACACATTGTGTCGGCAGACGGAATCCGTTGCAAGGAATCGGAAAAATTACAAAAATTCCCGATTCCAAAAAATGTGAAAGAACTACAAAGTTTTCTAGGTGTGGCGAACTATTTCCGCAATCACATTCCGATGTTTGGTTCCATTTCGTATCCTCTCTATCAATTGTTACGAAAAAACGTTGAATTTATCTGGACGCCTGAATGTCAGAAAGCTTTTGAAAAGATTAAATCTGTCTTAACATCAGATACAGTTTTAAAGCACCCTGATTTTTCCAAGCCTTTTCATGTATTTACAGATGCTTCAAACTATGGCATTGGGGCAGTACTTTTGCAACAAGATAATGATTCAAAAAAATCCATGAAGGCTATAGCATATTACAGTAAAAGTTTGAATTCAACACAAAAGCGCTATTCAACGACGAAAAAAGAATTCTACGCCATTGTGAGCGCACTTAAAGCATTTAAATATCTCATTCTTGGATATCCGATCTATTTATACACTGATCACAAGCCCTTACAGCCCTTGTTTTTCAAAAAGCTTCCTGACGATTCGGCTATGTCTCGATGGTGTCTAACAGTGCAATGTTTCGAACCAATAGTAAAGTATTTTCCAGGAAAAAAGAATCTAGTTGCAGATTGCCTAAGTAGACTACCCGAGCAATTAACTATTTCTGATCTTGAAGAATGCTCAGAGTTCGATGAGGTCGACGTGTTGGCAGTAACTACTCGCCGTGGTGCACTGACCGCCGGCGTAGACGATACAGACGCGACGCCCTCAAACCAAGTGGCGCCTGAGCCGACTGAAAAACCCCGACTGACTGACTACGTGCCCAAGTTAAAAGACGTATCATGGACTTTAGACGAATTCAGAAATGAGCAACGACTAGACCCATTCTGTTCTGAGGTTAAGGACGCATTACTATCTAGTAGACAATCTACGATCCCTGACTTACAAAAATACTTAATTCTGAACGACATACTTTATAGACGACGACAAATAGACTCTAGGGAAAGTACTATTCTAACTTCGGTAATACCAACATCGCTCATGCACAAGGCGGTGCTGAGTATACATTCATTGTACCATACTGATGCCACGCATACGTTGTTTAAATTTAAGTTGCGTTATTTTCATTTATTGGAGAAGAGTATCATCCGTAAATTTGTCAAAATGTGTGATGTATGTAAGATTTTGAAAGCCCCCAGTACTGTACCTATTAAAATATTAGACGCTCCCATCGCTAAAGAACCGTTTGAGGTGGTATCAATGGATTTCCTTGGCCCGTTACCTGTCACAGATCAGCAGAATAAATATATTCTAATTTTGATTGATTTATTTTCGCGTTACTGTAAGCTCTACGCGACAGCAGATCGATTAGCAGATACAGTTGTCTCTTGTCTGGACAGCTGCTTCTCAACCTTTGGCTATCCTAAAACACTTCTAAGTGACCAAGCTCTTGAATTTAAGTCTGCGGCAGTTAAAAAATTCTCTCAAATTCATTGTATTGAAAAAAAAGAGGTCCTCCCTTGGAGTCCTCACAGTAACGCTATTGTTGAACGTAATAATCGCAAAATTACGAATTTACTAAAACTATACATTAACTCTTTAGCGCATACGGAATGGGATAAGTGTCTCAACAGCACTGAGAACGCGATAAACAATAGTTTAAATTCGACATTGGGGGATACACCCTCCTTTATTATTTTCAATCGCGATACATGTCCGATGTTTAGCGCTGTAACTTTCGAACCTAATTACAGTCACGACACGAACGTGGATATGATAAGATTTCGAGCTCAGGAAGCTGCCCGCATTGTTGAAAATGTTAGAGCTACAATAATAAATAATACCAGTGAAAGAACCATGTATCACAACCTTCGACGCAAAGATAAAAATTTCGAAATAAATGACCGTGTCTTATTGCGCAATCACATGCGAAAAAACAAGCTAGATATCGCTTGGAATGGACCCGGTATTATAACAAAAATTAACCGAAATTACGTAGAAATCAAAATAGGCAATAAAACATTCCGGAGTAATAAAAATCATGTACTACCTTTAAGTAAAAAGAGTTGAATGAATACTATGCGACTTACGACTGACGATGTTACTAGGTGCTCATAATTCTATTGTGTGATGCTTGTTTCGATGTTAATTTTACGTATATTTTATTGGAACTTTCCTTATATAACCGTATGTATTTACCTTATATTTTCGTTTCGTATTTAGTGTACCGTGTTATTACGTGCGTGATTGAGTCTGTACCCGTTCACTTAAGCCACCGAGGCTTACATCTGCCCGAGAGCCTTGCTCAGTCCAACAACATCTTGCTCGGTTCAATAACATCCTGTGTTTAGAAATACGGCCCCTCATTGCTGTGGGAGCGAAGGCTGGCTCCCGATTTGTTTTGCAAATAGGTGTGCAGCTGTCGATGCCGTGTGGGATCAGCTACGTGGAGATTTGATGTTTGTTTTTTTTTTCTCATAGCAGCTGTCACCAACTGTGATTTTGGTTTCTTTAATTAATTCGACGTACTAATAATTGATTGAAAAATTTTTTGTGAGGCCATGCTAATTGAACTCTGTGGTTGTTTCATTTTCAGACCGAGCACGCTCGCGTTCGTGCCTTCCAAGATGGGAAATAGGATGACCCATGTGTCGGTGGAGGCACTCACAAATGCGCTGGAGCAACACCAGGGAAGAGTGTCCTCCGATTGGGTTAAGGCAAATGCCCTCGTCGACATCCTTCCCGATCGAATATCAGATTTAGGTATTCTCCTTCTCTTTCCTTTAACTCTGGGATTAGGGGTTTCCTTCTTCTATCTTCGTCGTGAACTTAACTTGCTGGCGGATCGCCTTCGCGCCGAAGATGCACTACTCCGTCGTCAGCAGCTCAGATCGAGTAACGCTGAGCAACCACTGCGTCACCTGCAAGCAAATAGCGAAGTTTAGGTGTCGGTGAAGCATGTGTTGTTCTTGTTTTTTTTAAATATGTGGACTTTATTTTTTTGCGTGTCTTCTAAGCGACACTATTTTTCTCATGCGTTATATAACGGAATTCTAGTTTTATGTTTAAAATATATCTCAGGAATTAGTTGTAAGGTATTAAGTTGAATCAAGTCTTGAAATTGTGGTAATTCCTTCTAAATTTTAGTATTGATGTTCAAAAATAATATGATGTTAACGTAACTCAGTATGTATTAATTGTTTTCCGAATTCAGTAAACGTAATGCGAATTTTCTGTTCAAATAATTTTAATAGACAATGCGTCGGAATTCTTTTCATGCTTGTTTATTCTTATATTTCACGAATGTATTGTTCTTAGCACAAATTCATAACAGGTAAAACTCTTTATTTCTTACATTATGTTTGAATAAAAGTATTTTAATTGTTGTTTCAAGATGCGATTTTCTATTTTTACTGTGTAGCATTTACACTGTTCATCATGAATTAATGTTTGCGGTAAGTGTGTTTTCATGGCGAATGTTGATGTAAATGTAAAATACATGCGATGTTTCATGATTATCATTCTTCATGCGTAATAAATCTTAAATTTTAAAATTAACAGTTGAAAATTATAATTTCAATTAAAAAGTTGAAACTTAAAGCTGAGAATTAATTAAAAGTTGAAAATTTTTTTAATGAATTTCGTTGTTTTTTTTATTTTTTAATATGATGCCTACGTAGTTTGATATTGCTGTGTTCGTTAACGTCGTTGCGTTTATTTTTCTTCGATGAGTACTTTACGGGTATTTCACCAGTAGAGATAGTTAAATGTTGGTTCCTTGTACCGTAGATTTTTTAGGTACGATAATTCGGAATGTCTTCACTATTTTTGCGGTACGCTGATATTGTTCTGTTGCGTTCTTGCCGACTTGACTTAGACGCGTTTTACTTTTATTTTACGGATGTTTTTCAATTTCGATAAATATATTATTGTTGTTGTACTTGTACGCCTTTCAATACGGGTTATCGTTTAAAAAAGAAGATATGTTTCACTATTGTTTACGGCACAGGTTCCTAACCTGCGGCATATCACCTTCTTCTTTTGTTGGTGGGGGTATATTGCGTTTTTTTCACCTTGCATACCTAAATGCCAATTACATTGATGTGTTTGCTTCACTGATTGTCACGAATTAGTAATTTTCAATTTTAAACACTGATGCCTTGAGATACCCTTGTTGATTTTGAAGTTATGTCTTTTCAAATTGATTGTTTTATTCAAAAAGGGAATTTCACCAGGCATGGTGGGGGAGGTGTGTGCCGACATGGTTACGTACTTGTTTCGTACCCATGTCAGTAAGTACGTAATGCCACTCCTTGGTGCGACTCGAGCACAGTGTGCGCCGCTGAGTCAGCGAATTATAGCTATAAATAGGGCGTGTTCAGCGCTGCAGAGCGCATTTGGTTGTACTACCTCTCTGCGACAAGTACAAGTAAAAAGTCTACATCGTCTACTCAATATCCACCCTTACGTAAGGCACAGATACGGCACAATCTGTTTGACTAGAAGATGTTGCAATTATCTGGAAATCATCTAAACGAACTGGCAAGTCGAACTTTTCTGCATGTGCACGCACAGAGGATTGAGAGGGAGAAGCAAGAGGCCTATTAGTTCGAAAGCTTCGTCCAGCATGCTCTGCTACACGAGTACGCAAGGCCCTTTTTGTGGACCCAACGTACTCTCGGACGCAGACGTACAGTGCGCAACGATACTTGTAGACGACTGAAGAGAGCAAAGCCTTCGGAAGCTTATCTTTGTAATTGAAAAAAGAATTGATTTTGTTTGCGTTCACTATAATTATCCAAAAATGACATGCATTAAATCTTTGGATAAAAGCGTCAGCAAATCTTTTTTCAATTTTTCAGATTGGTAACACTTATATGGTATAACAAAATAAAATCTTTTTTCCGTACAGTTATCACAGGTGGGCGGTCACAAAATTTTGAATTTAAAAACTTCTTGATTGAGGAGTGTATCAGCCAAGCGGGGAAACCATTTTTACGGAAAAAGTTATTCGAAAACTAAACTTCACAATGAAACGACTGAAAACTTGAACATACATTATACGCTCTACATAACAGAGTTCTAATACTATTTAATTTGAAATGAAAATTACAAAAACTATAGAAACTCGAACCCAACCCAGTAAATGTTTGCTTGCGATAGACGGAACTATGAAATTTGTTATTTTGACGAGTAATTATAGAATCCAAAAACGGGAGACTGTTTTCTTTTTCAAGTTCCATGGTGAACTTAATATTCGTATGATAAGAATTTAAGTACTACAAAAATAGGTTACAATGAGAACTATATTTAAATAAAAGGAATGTATCATCAATGTAACGTTTATAGAATACAGGCTTATATTCAACCGGACACATTTCCTACCACCTTTTTTCGTGAAAAGCCATGAACATATTAGCAAAGGTGGGTCCTAACGGGAGGCCCATTCCTAGCCCGTCTAATTGCTGATAAAAGATATAGTCAAAAATAAAAAAATAATTTAGAACAGAGAGTTGCAACAAGATTTTGAACAGAGATTTGGTTAAGCCAATAACAGAATTAGTCTGAGAAAATAATTAATCTAAACAAATCTGTATGGTCTCGTGTAGCGGAATATTAGTAAATAAATTCTCGACGTCAAAGGAAGCCATAAAAAGATTATCAGCGTTATCAATAGAAACCACATGCAACTCTCTGTTCTAAATTCATTTTTTATTTTTGACAATATCTTTTATCAGCAATTAGACGGGCTAGGAATGGGACTCCCGTTAGGACCCACCTTTGCTAATATGTTCATGGCTTTTCACGAAAAAAGGTGGTTGGAAATGTGTCCGGTTGAATTTAAGCCTGTATTCTATAGACGTTACATTGATGATACATTCCTTTTATTTAAAGATAGTTCTCATTGTAACCTATTTTTGTCGTACTTAAATTCTCAACATCCAAATATTAAGTTCACCATGGAACTTGAAAAAGAAAACAGTCTCCCGTTTTTGGATTCTATAATTACTCGTCAAAATAACAAATTTCATAGTTCCGTCTATCGCAAGCAAACATTCACTGGGTTGGGTTCGAGTTTCTATAGTTTTTGTAATTTTCGTTTCAAATTAAATAGTATTAGAACTCTGTTATGTAGAGCGTATAATGTATGTTCAAGTTTTCAGTCGTTTCATTGTGAAGTTGAGTTTTTGAATAACTTTTTCCGTAATAATGGTTTCCCCGCTTGGCTGATACACTCCTCAATCAAGAAGTTTTTAAATTCAAAATTTTGTGACCGCCCACCTGTGACAACTGTACGAAAAAAAGATTTTTTTGTTATACCATATTTTGGTTACCGATCTGAAAAATTGAAAAAAGATTTGCTGACGCTTTTATCCAAACATTTAATGCATATTAATTTTCGGATAATTTTCGTGAATGCATACAAAATCAATTCTTTTTTCAATTACAAAGATAAGCTTTCGAAGGCTTTGCTCTCTTCAGTCGTCTACAAGTATCGTTGCGCACTGTGTGCGTCTGATTACGTTGGGTCCACAAAAAGGGCTTCGCGTACTCGTGTAGCAGAGCATGCTGCATGGACGAAGCTTTCGAACAAATAGGCCTCTTGCTTCTCCCTCTCAATCCT
The DNA here is from genome assembly GCA_030386875.1 of Morinoia aosen. Classification (NCBI taxonomy): domain Eukaryota; kingdom Metazoa; phylum Arthropoda; class Malacostraca; order Amphipoda; family Talitridae; genus Morinoia; species Morinoia aosen. The sequence continues at coordinate 27,276,622 of CM059563.1, forward strand.
CTGTGCGTGCACATGCAGAAAAGTGCAACTTGCCTGTTCGTTTAGATGATTTCCAGATAATTGTAACATCTTCTAGTCAAACAGATCTTCGAATTTTAGAGTCTCTTTTTATCATGAAAGGCAAACCGGTTTTAAGTGATGCGCAATCTTCCTTCCCCTTGCAAATTTCCTGTTAGCAATTACAAATGTTAATCAAATGTGTGTATATTTTTTTTGTCTCTATGAAAAATCTCTTTTGTTTTCCCAGATGCTGAAGATGACCCTTGGGGTCGAAACGTTTATTTTTCGCTTATATTTTTAGTTTTGACCTATTAAATTCTCTAAGAAATAATGTCTATTTTAAAAGTGACTATCCCTGCTATTTTATTTGTAGTTCCGTCAATTAGGTTGGTAGGTGCAACTATCCCAATGTGCTGACACTGAACAGTCATATTTAATTGTAGCGTACATCCCCCTCAGGGGGATACAACTATTGTATCTATGGGAATTAGCGCTCCCAGGGGAACCATGTGAGGGCCCGAGCTAAAGGTTAGGTAGGCTTCCTTTTTGTTAAAATAGAATAGGTTTTTGTTTTGTTACGGACCATACTTTTTCGGTTCACTGCTGTCCTGTTTCTCAGCACCTACTACTTTCTTCTTCAACTTTTTTCTTGTTTCATGAACTTCTTTCCTAGCTTACTGTTTCTGTGCACCTTGTGCATAGATTCCGCGTTCCCCCAACTCCATACTAAATGGTGCCTTCCTCTTTCCTCTCTTAGAACATCTTTGTCGTAGTTAAGGGAGGATAAACCTTTTTTATATAATAATAATAATAACAATAATAATAATAATAATGTAGCGTTCATGGGCTCCCAAAGACAGTGGCATTTGACAGTGATCGATTGAAAACAAACATCATTCAATCAAGTTCATTGTTTTCGGAACCTGCACGCAGTATTTGGCAAAAGAGACATTGCTCGTTTTTCCAACGGCTGTAAATATTGTCTTGTACGGGTTAGACAACTTATTTATTTAGCTTCTATAAAATCTTGGGAATTATAACAAATTTCTGATGGAAGCATTTTTAAAATATTTTTTCTCATTGCTCCGCTACTCCAACCGGGTTGTGGAAATGATATTCGGGCTCTGAACTTAAGGAAAGGGAACGAGTGAGTGTATAGCAAACCGAACGAATGATAAAGGTTCGTCAGTCTTCTCCGTTTACCATCACCAACGAAGAGCTTGGGATCAGGTTAAAATGATGTGCGTATCGAACCGAATTCAATCCAGGAGCCTTTTTTTTCCCCAAGTCTAGATTTTTTGCACCTGCGCATTGGATAAAAAATTGATGGTAAACAATATCGTTTTAACTCAAATTAGAGCTTAGTGAAATACCTAATTAAACCAACGTATGAGAACATTGAATTATCTTAAAACTGTCAAATTAACAACTATGAGCTAGCAGATACTGGGTAAATAAAATATTGATCTAAATTTGGTCGACTGGTTTTAGAGTAGTGCTGGCTCACCAGTAGACGGCTCCTAGTTTAAGTTTGGCCAAACGCAGTATACAGTATCCAGTTTACTGTAGCTTCCATAGACACAGCAGAAAAAGCTCTGCTCCGGCCATCTGACCCAATTATCAGCAGATCATAACTACCGGCTACTGACTCTGTGTGTAGCGCTTCCCTGTCGCCGCAGGTTTTACGTGGTTCCGCCGTTGGGATAATTTGCTCCGAACCTAAGGTTTGGGTTTGGATGCGTCTTCCCTGCAACGTTTTAAGGCGGACAGGCGACGGGAGGATGAGTGGCTAAGCTCACCGTTACCGCGCTGCTTCTTCGCTCCGCCTTCGCTCTTCTGGTTGTCTTGGGCTGGAGCTGGGAACCTCATGCATCGACGGACGTCAGGATGGTGCGATGCCGAAGCTGTGAGCCGTACACCAACACGACTCCTGCAAGCTCGCCCTAACCATCTGTCGTCGGAGGAGCTCCCAACTCCATGGACATTCGAGGTTCGTCACTCTTAGGCTGGGCGCATGTCTGCTAGTGAGTTGGTATCCATGGAGCCTTTAGACCAGTCGACCCCTACTTTTTCCTGGCGAATAGGCTAAATTTCTATTAACTCACCTATTATTACAGTTCGGGCTTTCGCCCTATTATTACAGTTCGGGCTTTCGCCCTATTATTACAGTTCGGGCTTTCGCCCTATTATTACAGTTCGGGCTTTCGCCCTATTATTACAGTTCGGGCTTTCGCCCTATTATTACAGTTCGAGCTTTCGCCCTATTATTACAGTTCCGGCTTTCGCCCTATTATTACAGTTCGGGCTTTCGCCCTATTATTACAGTTCGGGCTTTCGCCCTATTATTACGGTTCGGGCTTTCGCCCTATTATTACAGTTCGGGCTTTCGCCCTATTATTACAGTTCGGGCTTTCGCCCTATTATTACAGTTCGGGCTTTCGCCCTATTATTACAGTTAGGGCTTTACTATTTAGAATACTAAAGCGACTGGACATGATGGCATAAGCCTCCAACATATAAAAGACAGCTTCCCTGTCACAGCACCCTTTATTCGCTTGATAATAAATACATCTATAGTCACAAACAAGTTTCCCGATCAATGGAAACTTTCCATAATTAAGCCATTACATAAATCTGGTGATATCGACATAGCGTCAAACTACAGACCAATCAGTCTCCTGCCTGTTATGTCCAAAATATTAGAAAAAGTAATAACAAACCAGCTCTCGTCTTACATAGACGAGTCACATCTACTGCATCGCAATCAATATGCTTACAGGAGGAATACCAGTACTCAGGACGCTCTGTTAAACATAACAGAAAAAATTTACAATGATATTGACAAAAAAAATTAACTCTCTTACTATTGCTTGATCTCTCCAAAGCTTTCGGCAGTGTTGAGCATAAGAAACTTCTACAAAAAATTTCAAACCTCAGAATAGACACTCAGTGGTTTGAAAGCTACCTACGAAACCGCTCTCATGCAGTGTGCTTGAATAACAAAATGTCATCTATCATACCAAATAATTTTGGCGTTCCTCAAGGTTCAATCATCGGCCCACTCCTATTTTCAATTTTCATCAACGATTTCCCCACCATGCCGGCAAACACAAAAATCTCAATGTATGCTGATGACGTACAAATTGCAATGACAAGCTCAACAGCGGATTTAACAGAAACACAAGCCAACGCTGAAAACCTTCTGAGAAATCTGAAATTGTGGTATGACCATAATGGCCTCAAACTTAACGCAAGTAAAACGCAATGCATTATTTTTGGATCACAGAATGCGACTGAAAATTTACCACCATTCAAGCTAACATTTGGAGACGATACAATTAAACCAGTCGATAAGGTTAAAAATCTGGGTGTTTGGTTTGACAAAAATATGACTTTCAGTTCACACGTCGAAACAATGTGCAACAAAATTAACGGAACCTTAATGTTCTTTCATCGTATAAAGAACACACTTGACGAAAAATCTAGATTATTAGTGATTCAGTCTTTAGTCTTATCGCGTCTGGACTACTGCAGTCTTGTGTGGGGAGACTTACCTAAATGTCGTCAGGAAGAGTTGCAAAAATGTGTAAACTTCGCCGCCAAAGTGGTATGCAAAGGAAATTTCAATAAATACGATCATGTCACCCCTCTTTTAAGAAAACTCGACTGGATCCCAATACCGAACAGATTCATGATCCAGAAAGCTCGACGAGTATTCTCCTCTCTGTACCTCCCCCAAAGTAATGCAGAGGTGGTAAAATTTTTTCCATCTAATATCCCAAACGAAAGACCAAACCGGAGGAACGATGTTTTAGTCAGTTACCGTTCATCTAACGTGGGGCAAAAAGCTCTCTCAGTTTCTGGAGCTTTTTTGTGGAACAAGCTTCCCCAGCATATCAAAAACTCTAAAACTGGAAAAGAATTTAGAGTAAATGTGTCACGTCATTTTGCATATCTGTCATAGGGCCTGCAGCATCTCGGTGTGAACTTCCCATCTATCAGAAATTTTAATTTTTCCTGAAATTTCTGTTAGAAATTTAGAAACTATTTCATTTTACGTTTACTAAGCGATTCGTATATTCATCTTACTTATTTCTGTCGACAACAATGAGCACCACAGCCGACAGTTCAGTGCAGCAGAACGAACGTTCTTTCCATAATTAGGAGTATTTCCTCATCTTTATTTTGTTATTTCTTTCTCTTTTCTGTATTAATATTTAACGTCCGTATGACAAATATACCATGAAATACATTTTGTGTGTACACCAATAAACAGTTTTATAGATGTGAGGGTTGTGCAAAGTTTATAATGAATTAAATTTTTGGCTAACGTTGTCTCGCTATTTCAAAATCATTCTCGAAGATGTTTTCAATCGGTTTTCGGCTGAGCTGAGGGGAAAGGGGTAATTTAAGCATTGCACATAGTCTTTTTATTTTTTCCGTGCGTTCAGCGCACACTAGCACTGAACTTTCAAATCGGAAAAAACTCTAAATTTCTGTTATTAAAATTATCATTTTGGATCAAGGCCTAATCTTCCTATATGTGCCAATTTTGTGAATATTCTCCACTCAGATGTGATATCCGGCCACAATGTTACTCCATTTTATCCCACGTACACATGTCCGTATAATGCTGAAGAGTTGTGTTGCTTCTTGACTATAACCTGATTTTTCTTAAAAATTTCTGTGAAGAAATTAAAAACCAGCTCATCAGCTCATTTTTAGTTTTTCGAAGTCTTCTCTTCTTTTTAGTTTTTTTTTATGCGAAAAATTTCTTAGGATTACAGTGAGCTCAGCTGTCATTTTCTATGTAGTAGATGGTAGGTTGCTTCTATCTTTTATCTTATATATGTATTTTTTTCTAATATTTTATTTTCAATAAGTATATATATTAATGTGTGTGTACGTGTGTAGGTATGTATGGGTATCTACATAAATAGAAATGCATGTTTATATTTCATTTCTTTACGCAAAAACCATTCGGTTAATAAATTTTATTGCAATAGCGAAATGATTCAAAAATAGATCTATCACTTCCCCAGAGGGCGTTTCTGTGAATCGGATTAATGTCATATATAATTAATGAAATAAAGTGCAATTTGAGCATATGAATCGTAGTAAAATTATCTTTCTGTCCGTATGTTGTACAAGCTATGAATTTTGATATTGAATATATGTTTGTTTACCCATTTCTACCAATATTTTGTAGATATTTGTCAATCATGAGTGGTAACCGGCTTACACTGTATCTCTATTTTATCCCATGTACCCATGTCCGCATGATGTGGTGAATATCGAGAAGATATGAAATATGTTTTTGGTGGTGATAGGGCTTTGCATGTTTTTAGGGCATATTTTTCATTTCTCATTCAACTACCCTTGACAGAGATAGACTATTGGCAAGCCACGTGTGGTTTGTCTATTAGTACGCCTCGTATATTTTGTCTATTAATATGCCTCGTGTAATGTCGTGCGCTAGTGGATTTCTATCTTCACTTCAGCACGCCATTGAACGGAACTCAGTAGGACGCCCAAAAGGAAACGAGGTCTCTTCAGGTTTTTTATTTCTTATCCCGTTGAGCCGTATATCTGCACAGACAAATATGATTCAGACTCGGGCTAGGAATTACGTGACAAAAACCCCAATTTAAGGTTATAGTCGAATGAACAATTAATTTATACGGTGCTGCATGACGAGAAAGGAGCATCCTACATCTTGAGCAAAACACAGATAACAGCTAAATAATGTTAGAACTAGGTATGATAGTCTAGTGACGGAATTCATAACACAGTATTCGTTGTTACACGAGAGGGGTTTGGCTTCCCTTAACCACGACAAGATGTTCTGAGATAGGAAGGAGGAAGGCACCATTTATATATCACCGCACGACAAGAAAGAAACTTCATACCGGAGACATAAGAGGCAATCGGGTAGTGCTAACGCTAGGCATGACATTTCAATGACCGGTGGGCGATAAGAGTGGTCACGGGGCATAGTCCTCAGAACGACATAGCACAATGATATTCCATGACTCAATTGTTATCATTATATAGGAAAGTTTTAGCCTCCCGCAACTACGACAAAGATGTTCCAAGAGAGGAAAGAAGAAGGCACCATTTAGTGTGGAGTTGGAGGAACGCGGAATCTGCGCACAAGGTGCACAGGAACAGCAAGCTAGGAAATAAGTTCACGAAACAAGAAAGGTTTCCGTTGCGTTGGCAAGGAAGAGAATAAGTACCTAGTCGAGGAACCCATTATCAAGAACACCCTGCCAAAGACACACAGCTAGAACCACATTTAGAAAGAACACATTTATGATACGCACACGAATATTGTAAAACTCGTGTCACTAACGCTAGGCAATGATACATGAATCGCTTGTTTCGCCCAATGTTCAGAGTGTCTTTTTGATGAAGCATAAAAGGATATATACATGAATACACATCCGTATCTAACAGTCTTAACACAGCGGTCATTAGTCAATAAGCACTTTATTTGAACAAAGGTGGACGATCGCACAACAAGTTTGTAGTTTTCACATGAATATAAAGTTTTCACACGATATAAAGAGATGACGAGTTAGGTAACATCACAAGTTGAAAGAGGATACTCTAAAATACTTACAGACGATGAGGAAAGGTCCCTCAGTTTAGGCCTGTGACAGATTATTTTAGTCTGCAAAATAAGTGCCTACTCTGGCTTTCTTTACCCTATCTGTGGAAGAGAGACAGCAAAAATTAGGTCTCTAAGGCAGGGGCAAGTCACTCAGGTCATCAAGTCAACCATTATCAATAAATTCTACTATAAAAGATGAGAGAGGCAAGTGCACGTTTGCCAGCGTCGCTTTGAAAATACAACTGATATGAGCTAGTGGCCTCAAATTTCTGCGCCTATACTCAGTCTACTGAATGCCGTAACTTTAGGCTTCCACCTTGCTGACTGGCGCAACTTGCCCAGCACAGCTCATAGGTAAGAAGCCAATTGACTAAATGCGTTTTACTTTGCTTCACATCCTTCTATTAATGAATGTTATAATGCTATAAATATTAATGAATGTTATAAATAATCCAAAGACAAGAAATAATACAGAGACAAGAAAAATCATCAACAACTGATGTCTAATCTATGGAAGAATCACCACAGTTTTTATTTTCAGTATACAAATCTTTTAATAGTGAAGCAGTGGTTGGTTTGTATTATCAAATAAATATAAAATTTGCTATCATGTGTTAATCTATGAAATGCAATAAACTTCAAGTAATCCTCTGTGTAGACTAAGAGGCATTGAAATGTCAGTCTCTCCATGTTGCATTTACTGCCCATGACATTGTTTACAATTATATATGACAACATAGCTTACATGGCTTGGCTATTATGTAAATGTTGTTGAGCAAGAGGACACTTGGACGTTAACACAAAATCACTTGGAGCAGTGGAACAGAGATAGGAAAGTTCATTGGTAAAATCACAGTGTCCAGCTAAAAAACCGTTAAACCAGAACCTGAGCTAATTCCCAGCATTACACTGTAGCTTGCTGATTATGAAACGCTACGCCGGCTAGTCCAGCTTAATGTGGGTGACTCACCGGCCACCGGGAGCATCCTCGAATGCTCCAGAAGCCGGCTGTTCACCGCTATCTAAGCGCAAATATGTTAGGCGATCGATGAATATAGCTACTAAGGTAACACGTTCAAAAAAAATAGTCTCCTGTCACGAATTCACGTTTAAAAGGACGTATAAACTTAAGATTATCCGGGAACCTGTTCCTTCCACGCACTTCGAACAAACAAAACGTTGGCGTCATTCTTGCGGACGAAGTGCGGATCCGCGGAATGTTGCCGGAATGAATTTATCAAATTTCTTCAAATTTCCTCACGTCTTGTACGACGTGACACTCCCCCCCCCCTTGGTGGCTCTGGCCACCAATAACTGCCTTCGGGGGGGGGGGGGGAAGTGCTGGTCAAGGGCTGGTTCAGTGGCGGGGCGCCACCCACTACGTGCTCATCGCAGCCGTCTCGCCCCGCGGGACACGTCGGTGCTGTCTTCAGCGACGTGTGGGTGGCCTTCCACCTGCTGCGCGGGCGTGACTCATAGAGGAGTCCTCTCGTCTTCCCCGACCAACGTCGCACTTTCCTTCGCTGGCGGGTGGTGGACCTCTGGAGGGGTCCGGGTGTTGTCTCCTGGTCTTTCTCAACGTTGCCCGGCATTCCTCGTGCGTCAGCGAGTGCGTCGTGCTCGTCCCGATGCTTCGGATTCCGACGGCGGCTTGTCGCATAGGCGGTACTGAGAGGCTGGTTAAGGGAGAATGGAGGTGGGTGCTTGGCGTCTCCTGGAGGGTCGGGGGCTACGGGGCAGCCTTCTCCTTTGCTTGGCCCGTTCCGTCGAGCTCTCTTATCAACGGAGGTGCGCTCAGCATGGTGCGCGTCGTGCTTTCTCTTCGGATCACCAAGGTGCGGAAGCTCCCGTTTCCGTTTCTTCTTGGACTTCGGTGGTGCGCTGTCTGGATCGCACTGTGCGTCCATTTCATCGTTTGTTGCTGACTGGTTGATAAATCTCGTCGCTGGCGGGGCTCCCGCTTGATTCTCGTCCTCCATCCTTGTGTTTTTCGTCTTTTCAGGGTCTCCGCGGTCGTCGGGGGGCCGCGGTTGAGAGGTCTCGTCGCTGTGCTGCTGGGTAATAGCGTCTTTTCCTGAAAACAGTTCAAGGCACGCCTCCGGGCCACAGGTTTTGAGAGCGACTTCGGCTACGATTCTTGCGACCGTGTAAGAGTGCTCTCCTTCGGGGCAGACGTCGTCGTTCACCTTGCCGACCACTGCCCAGCCCAAGGCGGTGTGGTGGACGAACGGAGCCTTACGACGTTGTTTGTCGGAGTGGCTGTAGAGTAGGTCTCCACAGTCCGTCCCTAGGAGCACCGCGACTTCTGCGTGTTTGTCCAAGGGCAAGAAATGGTGAGCGAAGTGCGATATCTCCGGGGTTCTTGCGACGCGTTCGTAGGTCGCAACTGCTTTCTTTCTATCGGGGATGGAGTTGCATTCCAACATCGGTGGGAGCTCGAATGTTTGGTCTTCGGACACTCCCTTTATTTTCAGCCCTGACACGCGTCTGCCGTATCGAGCGGCGGATTGATCGGTCAGCGTTTCCAGCTCGTAGTGAGACTTGGGGGTTGTCACGCGGAGGGCGTCCAACAGCTTAGGAGAGCAGAAGGACGTGGTACTTTGCTCATCTAAGATTACGTAGGCGCGGCACGACCGACCCGTGTTCTCGTCGATAACGTCTGCCAGGACAACTTTGCTGCATGCACCCTTCTCGGCTGCGGGTACGCGAGAGGCCAGGGCCACGGCTCTCAATCTCTCCCCGAGTTCGCTCTGAGCTCTGTCGTCGCTCGGTTCTCGACTGGGTCTCTCCCGACGAGTGGTTTCACTCGAATTTCCCGCTGCTCGCCAGTTGATGTGAGCGGTTGTGGTGTGATTCTCGGCTCCGCAATCGTCGCACTTCACGATCTCTTTGCAATGCTTTGCCCAATGAGTCCCCAGACAGCGGTAGCACAGCTTGTGCTCGCGAATGAAGTCCTTCTTCTTCCGAGATTCCATCTTTCTTACCGTTTGGCACGAGTTTGTCGCGTGCTGTGCACTCTGGTGGAGAATGCAGCTGCCGGTTTGATTCTCTGAGGACGTGTAGAGAACTCGCGAGGCTCTTGGATTGAGGCGAGCGGGGGCGGCCGTGTCGAGTCGATTGCTCACCCAGTTGAGGTTCGATGCCCCAAAACTATCACACTGGGTGTCCGACAGCGTTTTGATGAACTCGCAGAACCTGGCGAAATCAGGTAGCGATCCAAACAGTCTTCTGTGCCTAGTTCGTTCGCTTCTCCAGGCGTCCAGAACGAAGAAGGGTAGCCTCTCAACGATGGGAGACAGCCCTACGTCGGTGTTCAGGAAGGCCAGGCTTTTGTTGTGCTGCATTGTGTGATGAATCGCTATACAGGCGTCGCTGAACTTCCGCAGCTGGAGACCGACCGTGCGGTCGCCCTTTGTTCCCCGTATGTCTGACGTTTGCGCGAGGCGTTCGAGCAGGCTATCGGCTACTCTGTCGTCGGAGGCGAAGCGAGTCTTCAATTGTTCGACGATGAGGGTGAGCAGGGCCGCTGTGTCCAAGTAGGTAGCTGCCAGGGTGTCGTCAATGAGGCTCCTTGGCTCGCCGCAGGTGTGGTTCGTGAGGATCTCGATGGCGTCGATGGGCTCCACGGCGAGCCTCTCCATCCTTCTCTTGATGGCATCGAACCATCTGTGGAACAGGTGAGCCTCTCCCGCGTAAGGTTGGCTTGGCGTCTTTTTTAGATCTTCGATCATCGAGAGCCTCATAGCTCCGTCGATCACTGGTGGCTTCGTTTCAAAGACCACGGCAGGTGAGCCGGTGGAAGCCCGGGGCTGGAATGCTGGTGCGGAGGGATTCATCGGAGGTGTGAGATCGGTGTCACGGGGCGAAGCATTCGCAACCGCTGTTGTGCCCCCTGCGGGTTCGATGACGTGATGCTGGAAGGCTAGGTCGACCCATGCTCCTGTGCGGTCCTCTTTGCGCTCGGTATTCTGCTCACCGAAGTGCTGATCATTCTCCGTTCGGTTTCTGTTCCTCAATTTCGACCTCTCGATGGCGATTTGCGCCAACAGTACCGATGGCTCTTCAGTGATGTCAATGAGCATCTGCTTATTGCCTTGGCTAGGGGGCTCGCGGCGCTCGGATTCGCCGTCTTTGTGACGAGAGCTGGCACTGGGAAGGCTCTGGCTATGATCGCTCTCACTGCCTTGACTCTGGCTGTAATAGCTCGAACCTTGGTGACTCTGACGACGATGGCGGTTGGAACGGTGTCTGTTCCTGTTCTCAGCCAATGATGATTTTGGGGGCTTGTTCTGATGGGCAGCGCCTTGCTGCTGGTTCTTGGACGAGGTCCTCTTTGACCTCAAGCTCTTGCGCTGGGAGGGTTCCTTTGTCGCACTCCGTGACGAGCTCCACAGGAGCTCCTCGCTTCTGCGACCCATTGAATCCATCAGCTTCTTCCTGCGGGCTCTGGCGATTGTCAGTGAGTCTCGAACTGCTGTCGCTTCTGCTGTGGCTCCCGAGCCCTCTAGGGCTAGGACCAGCTGGTCTCCGATTCGCTTGACGGTCTTAGCCTTTGCTCGGATTCCAGCGTGGACTTGATCCACCTCGCTGGGCGTCTTGAGATCTCGTGGTACTGCACCATTCAGGAGATTGTTCAAGGCTGCTAGCTCCGTATGGAATTGTTCTTCCAGCTGTGGAAGTCTATGCTTGCTCTTTCTTCCGAGAGAGGTCATTTCTGTGGTCTCGGATATTCGCCGCGGGCGGCTGAGAATCTGCTGTGGGCCTCCTCTTTGGAGGGCTTCTTCGTGGGAGGGCACCTTCCGCTGGCGTCTATATACTGTAATGTCGTGCGCTAGTGGATTTCTATCTTCACTTCAGCACGCCATTGAACGGAACTCAGTAGGACGCCCAAAAGGAAACGAGGTCTCTTCAGGTTTTTTATTTCTTATCCCGTTGAGCCGTATATCTGCACAGACAAATATGATTCAGACTCGGGCTAGGAATTACGTGACAAAAACCCCAATTTAAGGTTATAGTCGAATGAACAATTAATTTATACGGTGCTGCATGACGAGAAAGGAGCATCCTACATCTTGAGCAAAACACAGATAACAGCTAAATAATGTTAGAACTAGGTATGATAGTCTAGTGACGGAATTCATAACACAGTATTCGTTGTTACACGAGAGGGGTTTAGCTTCCCTTAACCACGACAAGATGTTCTGAGATAGGAAGGAGGAAGGCACCATTTATATATCACCGCACGACAAGAAAGAAACTTCATACCGGAGACATAAGAGGCAATCGGGTAGTGCTAACGCTAGGCATGACATTTCAATGACCGGTGGGCGATAAGAGTGGTCACGGGGCATAGTCCTCAGAACGACATAGCACAATGATATTCCATGACTCAATTGTTATCATTATATAGGAAAGTTTTAGCCTCCCGCAACTACGACAAAGATGTTCCAAGAGAGGAAAGAAGAAGGCACCATTTAGTGTGGAGTTGGAGGAACGCGGAATCTGCGCACAAGGTGCACAGGAACAGCAAGCTAGGAAATAAGTTCACGAAACAAGAAAGGTTTCCGTTGCGTTGGCAAGGAAGAGAATAAGTACCTAGTCGAGGAACCCATTATCAAGAACACCCTGCCAAAGACACACAGCTAGAACCACATTTAGAAAGAACACATTTATGATACGCACACGAATATTGTAAAACTCGTGTCACTAACGCTAGGCAATGATACATGAATCGCTTGTTTCGCCCAATGTTCAGAGTGTCTTTTTGATGAAGCATAAAAGGATATATACATGAATACACATCCGTATCTAACAGTCTTAACACAGCGGTCATTAGTCAATAAGCACTTTATTTGAACAAAGGTGGACGATCGCACAACAAGTTTGTAGTTTTCACATGAATATAAAGTTTTCACACGATATAAAGAGATGACGAGTTAGGTAACATCACAAGTTGAAAGAGGATACTCTAAAATACTTACAGACGATGAGGAAAGGTCCCTCAGTTTAGGCCTGTGACAGATTATTTTAGTCTGCAAAATAAGTGCCTACTCTGGCTTTCTTTACCCTATCTGTGGAAGAGAGACAGCAAAAATTAGGTCTCTAAGGCAGGGGCAAGTCACTCAGGTCATCAAGTCAACCATTATCAATAAATTCTACTATAAAAGATGAGAGAGGCAAGTGCACGTTTGCCAGCGTCGCTTTGAAAATACAACTGATATGAGCTAGTGGCCTCAAATTTCTGCGCCTATACTCAGTCTACTGAATGCCGTAACTTTAGGCTTCCACCTTGCTGACTGGCGCAACTTGCCCAGCACAGCTCATAGGTAAGAAGCCAATTGACTAAATGCGTTTTACTTTGCTTCACATCCTTCTATTAATGAATGTTATAATGCTATAAATATTAATGAATGTTATAAATAATCCAAAGACAAGAAATAATACAGAGACAAGAAAAATCATCAACAACTGATGTCTAATCTATGGAAGAATCACCACAGTTTTTATTTTCAGTATACAAATCTTTTAATAGTGAAGCAGTGGTTGGTTTGTATTATCAAATAAATATAAAATTTGCTATCATGTGTTAATCTATGAAATGCAATAAACTTCAAGTAATCCTCTGTGTAGACTAAGAGGCATTGAAATGTCAGTCTCTCCATGTTGCATTTACTGCCCATGACATTGTTTACAATTATATATGACAACATAGCTTACATGGCTTGGCTATTATGTAAATGTTGTTGAGCAAGAGGACACTTGGACGTTAACACAAAATCACTTGGAGCAGTGGAACAGAGATAGGAAAGTTCATTGGTAAAATCACAGTGTCCAGCTAAAAAACCGTTAAACCAGAACCTGAGCTAATTCCCAGCATTACGCTGTAGCTTGCTGATTATGAAACGCTACGCCGGCTAGTCCAGCTTAATGTGGGTGACTCACCGGCCACCGGGAGCATCCTCGAATGCTCCAGAAGCCGGCTGTTCACCGCTATCTAAGCGCAAATATGTTAGGCGATCGATGAATATAGCTACTAAGGTAACACGTTCAAAAAAAATAGTCTCCTGTCACGAATTCACGTTTAAAAGGACGTATAAACTTAAGATTATCCGGGAACCTGTTCCTTCCACGCACTTCGAACAAACAAAACGTTGGCGTCATTCTTGCGGACGAAGTGCGGATCCGCGGAATGTTGCCGGAATGAATTTATCAAATTTCTTCAAATTTCCTCACGTCTTGTACGACGTGACACCTCGTATGGTCTATCTATTTTGTACACCTCTGATAGCTTGTCTATTAGTACACCTCGTATAGTTTGCCTATTATTATTATGCCTCGTATGGCTTATCTATTTGTACACCTCGGATGGTTTGTCAATTAGTACTCCTAGTATAGAACTTTTGTTAGACTACTAGCACACCACGAATGGTTTGTCTATTAGTACGCCTCGTATATTTTGTCAATTAATATGCCTCGTATGGTCTATCTACTTGTACACCTCTGACAGTTTGTCTATTAGTACACCTCGTATAGTTTGTCTATTATAGTTTGTCCTCGTATAGTTTGTCTACACCTCGTATAGTTTGTCTGAGTATTCAAATGTGATATAAATACCCCATATATAAAAATAATCAAACTAAGAGTATAATATTCCCTCAAAAGTGTGAGAGTATTCAACCCTCGTTTACACAACGACCGAATTCCCTCCATCTTCAAGATGACTAACAAACGACGCATTACCAACAACAGCAGCAACAACAGCATCGAGTTTGAACCGAAGTTTGGTCAATACCCTGATGTGTCTAGCCTTACGAAAGACGGTAAAGAAGTGGTTTCTGTCCTTATAAAATACTTCGATTCAGTGATGACAAAATTTAATAGTGATATTGTTCAAGTGCAAAATGAAATAAGCCACCTTAAAACGCTATTTGAAACAAAAGAAGCGGAACACAAAAAAATTCTCGAAGAACAGAATGAGAAAATAGATAGCTTAACCTCCCGCCTCGACCAGTTGGAAAAAAATGATCAGCGCCGAGACATTGAAGACAAAAAATGTACTCTCGTCATTTCTGGAAGGGAAATACCGCCATCTCACGCAGGTGAAATCTGTAAGGATACAGTCTGCCAGCTCCTGAAGGACAAGATCAACATTGACCTCTCCGGCACTGACATTACGTCAGCTACAAGAATGGGGAAAAAAACAATAACTGGGAATGTAGATCAAAGAAACATTGCATTTGAACTAAAACATTATAACAAAAAACGTGAAATTCTCAACGCCTGCCGAGAAAAGAAACCACAGTTCTTCTTCATAAATGAATACCTCATACCTTCACGAGCTAACGTCATGTACATTCTAAGGATGGCCAAAAGGAAATTCCCGGATAAAGTTGGAATCCCAAGAACACAGGATGGAAACATCTTCATATTCAACCCAGGAAACCCAGATTCAAGACGCCGCGAGATCAACACGCCAGATGACCTCGAGCAATACCTGATGCAACAACTAAACATGTCATCACAGCAGATCATGGGTGACTAGACTAGGTGATCCCCTAAATTAGTCAATTTCATTTTCATCCCCTAAATATGTCAATTTCGTATTAATTTAACCTCAATTAGGTATCATGTCAGTAAACCTCAACTTGATGCTAGTTCAACCTGAATCTATACAAATGTATAACAGATGTGCTTGTAAACATTTATGACAGCTGTGTGTGAACTTTTGAAACAACGCAATCAGCAATTTTTTACCTCCCAATGTTACTGTGAATTTTTTCTCTTCTTAACCACTTAAGTATTATTACGCGTAAACCATATTAGCTGATTATATCATTGTCGTTGTAATCTTCTTATAATCTGATAATCGCTTCTGCCCTCCACTGCCATCGTACAACCATATTAGCTGATTATATCATTGTCGTTGTAATCTTCTTATAATCTGATTATATCATTGTCGTTGTAATCTTCTTATAATCTGATTATATCATTGTCGTTGTAATCTTCTTATAATCTGATTATATCATTGTCATTATAATCTATCAGCAATTTTTCACTTACCAATATTACTGTGAATTCTTCCTTATTTACCACTACAGTTATTATTACGCGTAAACCATATTAGCTGATTGTTATCATTGTCATCATAATCTTTAAAACTTATTCCCTCTTGTATGTGAACTTATGAAAACGCCCTCTGCAGCAATCTGTTTGCACCAATGTAGTGATATCGAACTCCAATATTATAACAAATAAATAATAGATGTGTGTGTAAACATCTATGACATCTGGGTGTCACATTTTGTAACATCGCAATTAGTAATTTTTCACCAACCAGTGTTACTGTGAATTCTTCTTTATTTACCACTACAGTTATTATTACGCGTAAACCATATTAGCTGATTGTATCATTGTCGTCATAATCTTTAGAAACTTATTACCTGTTGTATGTGAACTTGCGAAAACGCCCTTAGCAATCTGTTTGCACCAATTTTGTGATATTGAACTCCATTATCACTCGCTCATGGACTGAGTTTGTGTGTACTCACGAAATCGCGCTAGATTTTTCTTTTTTACTCTATTCTCTCTTACTTAATAAGCTACTTTTTAGACTGGAATATCCCTTTAAGCTTGACTCTGTATTTCGTTTTAAGCTCTATAGTACCTAATTCTTACTTTTACTTATTTTAAATGACTGATCACCCTGTAATATTTGAGGAAATCGATCCAGATTTCAATCATTTGAACAGAATATATCCAAACCCAAACGACTCTCAAGAGTGTAGGTATACTAATATATCAGAATTCAACGAAACTATACGAATAACTGACCGAGATTTCTCACTCCTGTGTTGGAACTGTAGGTCACTCTATCCAAAATTGGAAGAGATACAATGTACTATTACTGAACTTAAATATAACCTAGACGTGATTAGCTTCACCGAAAGCTGGCTAGATGACTCGACTAAAGACATGATTCGATTTGAAAATTATCATAGTTACCATTCGCTAAGAAAAAACCAGCGGGGCGGAGGCATCAGCACATATATATCTAACCACATAGACTCGAGAACCATAGCAAGTGCAACCATGAATCAGGATCATATAGAATCACTCTTCGTAGAACTTTTTAGAGATGGTAAACGCATTGTGCTTGGAACGGTGTATAGGCCTCCTACAGCCTGTCCTATATCCTTCCTGAATGAATTGAATCGTATTATTTCTCAGTTCAACAGGCCCTTATACAATGACATAATAATATGCGGTGACTTCAATTATGATCTACTGAAACATGAAAGCCATGAACCAATCTCTAATTTCCTAACTACCTTTCAGTCTCAATCCTTCCTTCCGATCATTACAAAGCCTACACGAATAACCTCAGAGTGTGCTACGCTGCTTGACAATATCTTTATGACAGACCCTAGTGATTTTCTTGCTGGAATAATTACTTCTGACTTATCAGATCACTTCCCAGTTTTTCTTATTAAGAAAAATGTCTATATTGCTTGCACCAAGGCACGGGCTGAAACTTACTCATATCGTAAAATAAACGAATCAAATCTTGAAGAAATGCGCACCGTTCTAGAAGAATCAATGCCTACATTGCACATCTCTCAACAAAACAATAATACTACGAGCATTGATGAAGCAGTAGTAAAGTTGACTGAAACTATAATGACCGCATACAATCAGTGTTGCCCAATTGTAACTCGTACAGTTACCCCGAAAAATAAACATAAGCCCTGGATTACTAGAGACATCGTGATAAATATAAAGAAACGTCAAGCGTACCTAGCCCTCCTTTGCGAAGGACGAATATCTAGAGAAACATATAACCGATTTAGAAACTATGTAACAAACCAGATAAGAACATCAAAAGAGAACTACTTTACGCTCAAGTTTACTCAATTAAAACTGACGTTAAAAAGACTTGGCATCTCCTTAACTCCTGCTGTAAACCGAATAATGCCGATAAAAAGAAAATTGAATATGTTGTTCAAGATAATGTAAAATATCATGAGAAGAAAGAAATTGCTAATCTCTTTAACAACTTCTTCGTAAACGTAGGGAAAACAATAGCTGATGGTATTCCAAGTGAACCTACTGATCACCTGGAATTTATGGATCATATTCGAGAACCCAACTCCTTTTTCTTTACGCCTACAAACTCCTCCGATGTAATTACGTGCATAAACAACATGAAAAATAAATCGAGTGGGTTACAAACGTTTCCGACTAAAGTACTTAAAGTTATTGCTGACATTGTAGCCCCACTGATATCAAATATTATTAACCAGTCTCTCTTACTAGGCACTTTCCCGAACTCCCTCAAAGTTGCTAGAGTAACCCCTATCTTTAAAAGTGGTGAAAAAACCTGTGTAAACAATTATCGACCTATCTCCATTCTACCAATTATTAGCAAAGTATTCGAAAGGATTGTGTATAAAAAAGTGTACTCTTATTTTGAACAAAAATCATTTCTTTACGATAAACAATACGGTTTTCGCTCTAAAAAATCAACAACACAGGCTATATTAAATCATTTACAATTCCTCTATTCTAATATAGATGAAGGAAAGCCTGTCTTCTCTGTATTTCTTGACTTCCGAAAAGCATTTGATTGTGTGGACCATAAAATACTATTATCGAAACTACACTGTTATGGCATTCGAGGAATTGCCCATGATTGGTTCAGATCATACCTAACAAATCGGAAGCAATACGTTGTCATTGACGACGCAAAATCAGACCCACAGACAATTAGCCATGGAGTTCCACAAGGATCTGTTCTCGGGCCTATCTTGTTTCTGATTTTTATCAATGATATTGTAAAATCTACATCATTCTTCAAATTCATACTTTTTGCCGATGACAGTACGCTTTCTGCGGTCCTTCCGAACCAAAATCCTGCTATGATTGTGGAGAGTATAAATACTGAACTTCACAAGGTTTCATCGTGGCTCAAAGCTAATAAAATAAGCCTAAATATCGATAAAACAAATTATATTACTTTCTCATACAAGAAAGATGTATCTCTCCCATGCATTAAAATTGGCGAAGGTGAAATCGAAGAAACCAACTCATGTAAGTTTCTGGGCATCATAATAGATAAACATCTGACCTTCAAAGAGCACATCACTCATATTAGTTCTAAATTATCAAAATCCATCGGAATCCTAAATAAAGTTAAAAATTTTCTGCCTGAAACAGCTTTACAAATGCTCTACCGAACGCTCATTTCTCCATACTTGCAATACGGAATAGAAGCATGGCACGGAACTGATAAAAATAAAACCAACAAAATTTTTACTCTGCAGAAAAGGGCTGTCAGAGCGGTAAAGAACCTAGAATATAATGCTCACACAAATGATTCTTTCAAAAATTTACAGATACTTAAACTTTCGGATCTCTACAAAATCTCCATCTGTAATTTCATTTACAAAACATTAAGAAATGATGGCGACAATAGCCTAAGACAATTATTGACTGCGCAAACTGGTCATCACGACCATTTAACCCGAAATAGAAGTAAATTCATGCTTACTTATTATTCAAAGGCCAGGTCGCAACACAGTATTCTCTTCGTTGGAACCAAAACTTGGAACTCTATACCTGCAGAGATCCGTGAATGTAATTCGTACAAAGTATTCAAAAGACATCTTGAGTCTCACTTCCTATCAGAATACTAGTCGTGTAAGATCACCGTGTCGAAATCTTGCCTCCTACATGTAACTAATGATAATGTCATAATGTAACTTGCCTTGTGTACCATAACCAATCTTCTCTCTGCTCTTGAATCGTTTTATCGAACATACTGTTAAATATAGCCGACTTGACCTATATTGTAAAATACAGCATAAAATATCGAGTTAATTATCTCAATGATCAGTCTAATGCGAAACTGGGTTAAGTGAACTAGGTTAAACTTTTGTACACCCTAGAATAGCGTGATGGTAGGATGCCCTAGAAGTCGCTGAACTTATTCGGGCCCACAGGTAGCTATACTCAAATTTGACCATTGTACTAGACTTAAGTAAAATTCTACCTCTGTATCACCTGTGGTAAATAAATTGTTTAAATTGTTTAAATTATTATGCCTCGTATGGCTTATCTACTTGTACACCTCGGATGGTTTGTCAATTAGTACTCCTCGTATGGAACATTTGTTTTAGGATGCCCTATATTTAAGAAACTTTTAAAAGCCAATATGTTGGCATGTATATCATGGGACAACTTGGAAATACACATTTTTTCTTTTCTTTTCTTTTCTTTTTCTTTCACCCTATTATTACAGTTCGGGCTTTCGCCCTATTATTACAGTTCGGGCTTTAGCCCTATTATTACAGTTCGGGCTTTCGCCCTATTATTACCTTTCGAGCTTTCGCCCTATTATTACCTTTCGGGCTTTCACCCTATTATTACCTTTCGGGCTTTCGCCCTATTATTACCTTTCGGGCTTTTGCCCTATGACAAGGTTTCGTACCTTTCAATATACTAAAGCTAACATATTCTTCACTTCACCAGGTGACGTTAAACGGCAATTGGTGGGAGAAAACTGCGCCGCTTTGGTCTTCTCCGCAATTCGTGGCCGCCTGGAGCATTTTTACCAACATCAGCACCTAATCTCATTTCTGTCGAAAGAAAGGTCGTGCTTGTACCTAATTTGCATTAAATGCTCTCGGCTGCTCGATTTTATATTCCCCCCAATTGTTCATAGTTTTTCGTACTAGGTGCCATAGTAGACCACGCTAGGTACCCATAGCTTAGTCACATGAGCCGAGGGGTTAAAAATGCTCCCTTCATGGGAATTGTCGGCAGTTCGAATCCCGGCAGTGCCATCTTGTTTCTCCGCTAGAAAAGGGAGAGCTATGCAACAATTCCCTACTCTACCCAGGTGCCGTAAGAAAACCGTTTATTGCCCCAAAAAACGTAAATGGGTACCGGCTTTACCGGGGGTAACCGTCATTGCGTCCTGGTTTTAGTTATAAAGCATTTGAAAAACCGATTTACTATATAATATATATCAGGCTTGATTGGAATAAAGCATCCTTTAATCTCTACAGTCGTAAAATTAAAGAAAATTTAATTGGTGAAGATATGTACATCACTGACATTTAGAGTTTCAAGCAATTAAAAAGTTATTTCAATGACTTGTATCGAACACTTCATGCTATTGTTAATGACGAGCCGTGTTAATGTCATCCGTATATGATATTGAAAAATCCGTACGCCCGTAATTTAGGTATACGGAGCAACAGCGGCAGCCGGTAATGCAGCGTTTCGTTTCGGATGTACGTTTCGTTCCGAGCGGACATTGGTGGAATGAATGAGCAGGTTACAGATGATGAACCAATAAATTTTCTGATAGATGAACATGAACTGCAAATGGAAGACGAAATCACTTGTGAAGAGATTGTAAGTTTTTTGAAGAAAGTGAAAAATGGAAAGGCATGTGGCCCTGATAAGATACCATATGAGTTCTATAAATGTGGAGGAGAGAGTGTAGTCAGTATGTTGAAATGTTTATTTGATGAGATATGGAAGAGTGAAAGAGTACCGGATGACTAGAACAAGTGTAATGTAGTTCTGTTGCATAAGGGTGGACATAAGAGTATGAAAGAACTTAAAAATTACAGACCAATTGCACTGGGTGACACCGTATGTAAGATCTTTTGTGGTATTTTGAATGAGAGAATGAAAAATTTAGTTGAGGAATTAGGAGTCCTGGGAGAAGAACAGAATGGTTTTAGGCAAGATAGACGGGGGGAGGATAATCTGTTTGTAGTGAGTGAAATAATTGAGCGAATGAAGAAGGATAACAAGAAAATATATTTAGCATTCCTGGATATTGAAAAGGCGTATGACAGAGTGGATCGGGTTAGGCTGTTTGAAATTTTGAGAAAAGTTGGTTTTAGCAGAAAAATAGTGAACATTGTACAGAGTCTGTATGAGAACACAAGTGCTATCTACAGGTTAGGAAATTTGGAAACAGGGCAAGTGAGGAGTGTTAGAGGAGTGAGACAGGGCTGTACTCTGTCCCCCCTGTTGTTTGGATTGTACACAGAAGAATTAGCAGTTCGACTGAGAGGGAGTGGTTTAGGACTGAAAGTTGGTAATGAGAGACTGAGCTGTTTGTTGTATGCTGATGATGTGGTTGTGGTTAGTGAATGTGGTCATGAACTACAAAGGATGCTTGACATTGTGAATGGATATAGTACAGATTTCAAGATGAACTTTGGTGCCGATAAAAGTAAGGTCATGGTTATAAATAGTGATGAGACTGATAGAGACAGACTGTGGAATATTGGAGAAATCAGAATAGGTAGAACAAAAGAATACAAATATCTAGGTTGTATGATGAGTGAAGATGGATGTACTAGAACTAAAGGTGAGAAAGTGGCTAAAGCAATGCAGTGGAGTGGACGGTTAGGTAGTGTGGCCAGATACAGAGCAAACAAGTACGAATGTGTGAGAGGAATGTGGAAGTATGTTGCTGTACCTAGTGTCATGTATGGTATGAGTGCTCTTGCTTGGAATGGAAGTGATCTTGAAAAGCTGGATGTGATACAAAATAAGGTAGGACGTGTAGCATTGGGTGCTCCGAAATGGACAGCTTTAGAGGCCATTAGAGGTGACCTAGGGTGGAGCCTATTTTCAGAAAGAATGATGAAAGCTGTGCTGAATTATAAGGTGAGAATTGAAAGAATGCAGAATAGCAGGTGGGTAAGGCGAATCTTTGAATGGAATCTGAGTGTAAGCTATTGGGAGAAAGTATGTTGGGGGCATGCAAGGAAACTCAGTATGCAAAAGATTATTCATGTTAGAATTGGGAGACCTGTGGATGACTGGAGTTTAATAAATGTAGGAGGTGTAGGGCCTGAGTGGGACTGCAAGAGGTGGAAGAAAGAGATTGAGAGACAAACAAAAGAGTATGGATTGAATAAGTGGAAGCTTAGCATGATGCGGAAGCCTACACTTAACTGGTATATGAAAAAGAAAGCACCTAAGTTTGAGCTGTTCTATGATGGTAGTTTTGGAAGTCAACTCTTGTTTGCTGTGAGATGTAAGTCATTGAGTGTGAACAGACGTACATGGAGATGGAATGAGAATAATAACAGATTATGTCAGCAGTGTAATAGTGGAGTAGAGGAAACAATTGAGCATTTTGTGCTGGAATGTAGTAAGTATGAGCAAGAGAGAGAGAGTTTTATGAATGTGGTGTCTGAGCAGTATGGAGAGAATGAGTGGAATGCCAGATGTGCTGAAGATGATTGCGGTATGAGCTGTCTTGCTGGATTGGATCAGGAGTGTAATGCGAGTATCACTGAGGCTATGAAAGTGTTTCTTGTGCGTGCCTGGAGTAAGAGACAGTGACTGGAATGAGCCAGTCTGGTAGAATGGGCTGTAATGACCCAATATGCCTGGGGATGGTGTTTTGACATACTGGCTATCCCAGTGACGCCATCCAATGGCAGCTTGTGACAAGGATTGGTAGATCCTGAGTAGTTTAGTGGACAAGTCTGGTACCAGACGCTGAACTCTTTGTGTGATAACTGTGGAGGGAATTGTAGGCCGTTACAAAGGCCCCGACACTGTCGGCCCTCAATTTCAAGTTCAAGTTCAGGTGTGCACGTGTTTCTGGTCCTCCGACGAATATTGTGGTGAATTGAAGTGAAGTTGCTAAAAAATGGTATAGTTTGTATATTCACGTGAGTACAGTGTGTGACTTTGTATGGAGTGCTCGTGAGAGTAGTTTTTTTTGTTGCGTGAGAGTTGAGACTGAGCATTGGACTTTGGTGTGGTGACTTGCAATTTTTGACTGAGGTGTTTTGACTGGTAGTTGAGCTTTCTTTGCATATAGGGAGTGTAGTGTGTGACATTGTGGAGAGTGACTGTGAGTTGTAGGAAACGTTTTTGTTTCTTTTTTTTTTTGATAACTTGATTTTCAGTAGATTTGGTGAGTGAAGACTTCTTCTGCCTGTGAAATTTGTACTGAGATAGAAGTCTGTGTTTGAGGATGGCAAGAAATAGGACTGGTCGTAGGAAGGGAGGTGCAAGTGGAATGGATGAGGAGATTGAGTGCATGACTTGTAAAGAGTGGGTAGATATAGATGCATGCAAAGGTTTGAGAGAGATGAGTCGGAGGAAGTTGAATGATCTTGTGTTTACGTGCTGGAAATGTTTGAATGACGAGAGAAAGAAGTTGGAAGAGGAGGTTGAAAGATTGACAATTCTGATGGTTGCTTTAGAGGCTGATTTGAAGGATGAAAGGAAGTTGAATGAAGGAAAGAATGAGAATGGTGCAAATGCAGTGAATGAAGAGGTAAATGGTGGTGGTGCAAGGAGTGCAAATGAAGTGGATGATGGTGCAAGGAGTGCAAATGAAGTGGATGATGGTGCAAGGAGTGCAAATGAAGTGGATGATGGTGCAAGGAGTGTGAATGCAATAAATGAAGTGAATGGTGGTGCAAATGTGCCAGATGAGAGTAGAAGGATGAATGAGCATGATGAAAGAAGTACGAATGGGAAGAGAATGAAGGAGCAACCTGTTGATATGCCACATGAGGTGCAGGCGCCTGTAGTGGAAGTGAATGAAAGGAAGATGGATGGAAAGAGTGATGTGAGTGGAAGAGTTGAACGAAAGAGTAGTATGAAAGGGAGAGTGAGACCTACGATTAGAATATGTGGTGACAGCATGGTGAAGAATGTGGATAGGTTTGTGAGTATGACTGACCGTAGTGGATGTACGAGCATGAGAGGAAAGGGAGTGAATGAGATTTGTAGGCATGCTGAGGAAATGATAGATGGAATGGATGAAGGGATGGTTGTACTGCAAGGAGGTGGCAATGGATTGCTTGAATGTGGGAGAGAGCGTACGGTGAATGCAATTATGAATGTTGTTGAAAGGGCGCGAAAGAAGAATGTAAGAGTGGCTGTGACCAGTCTGCTGAGAAGGCCTGCATGTGGCGAGGAGTATGAAAGGGTGCGAAAGGAGGTGAATAGGGAAGTGCATAAAAGGATTATGAGTATGAAAGCTGAGAGTATGAGAAAGCGTGAAATGGGTTCCAGCTTCCTTGATATGGATAACCTGATCCAGAGTGGGTGTTTTCATGGAGATGGAGTCCATCTTACTCAAGAAGGTGAGATGAAACTCTCCAGGAGATACATCCAGTGGATTGGGTGTACTCATATTGTAATGGAAGGTGGAACTGGATGAATGGAAAGCTGTCAGAGCAAAAATGAAAAATGTTGTGAATTGTCCAATAGTGTTGTAAGGTTTGGATGTATAAATGTGCGTGGATGGAATGCAGGAAAGTTAAATGACCTTGTAGCAGAATTTGAGAATGGAGATTTGGATTGTGTTGGTGTAGTAGAGACCCAAATGCGTGATAGAGTCAGTTTAAAATGTAAGGAGAGTAAGTACTACATGATTGGAAAAGGGCGTGTAAGTTGGCAAAAAAGAGGTGGTGGAGTTGGTCTCATTGTAAAAAATGCTCTAAATTGGAAATTAGAAGAAATTCCTGTTGGAAATGAACCTGAGAGTGAAGATCTGTTAGTAATAAAGTGTGAAAGAATGCATGCCAGAGAATGTGTTATTGTGGTTGTATGCTATATGACAACTGATGGTATTTTAGCTCATCAAGAGAATGTAAAAAAGTATGAAATATTAACAAGAATTGTGCAAGAGCATTGCAGATGCCCTCTGATTTTGATGGGTGATATGAATGGCCATGTTGGTATACTTGGTGAGCCTGTGAATGCAAATGGACAAAAATTGATTGATTTCTGTGATGAGAATGAACTTGAGAACCTAAATGTAACAATAGGAAATGGCTTGCATACATGGCAAAGCAGGGAATGTAAAACTGCAATTGACTATATGATAGTGAATATTAGAGCAAGAGAGTGTGTCAAAGAAATGTTTGTAGATGAAGATGATTTTGATATTGATAGTGACCATAAAATGCTTGTACTAGAATATAATTGGGGTGGAAAGGAGCCGATGCAGAAGGCCAGCAGAGTAAGAGAAAATTGGCGTATTAAAATGGCAAACTGGGAAGAATTTAGAAATGAATTGAGTAGATGTAACTGGAACAGGTGTGGAAATGTAAATGACCTAAATAAGGAGATTGCAAGAACCTTGTATGATGTGGCAGAGCAAAAGATCGGTAGAATGAAATACAAGAAAAGTACAGGGAATGCTAGGTGGTTTACGAGTGAGATAAAGGAAGAACGAACAAGAAGGAAGACTTTAAATAAAAAACAACGCAGTATGAGGAAAATGTATGAAAGACGCAGAATTACTGAGGATGAATGGCAGAGTGTATGGAATGAGTACAAGGACCAGCAGAAGAAAGTAAAGAGAATGATCAATGAGGCTAGGGTTAAAGAAGAGAGACACCAAGTTGAAATCTAAGAAAGAAAGGTCCAGATGGAATAAAAGATTGGTATAGGTTTATACAAGGTAATGATAGAGGTAGTGAAGTTCAAGTTGATGAATTAGTAGTCAATGGTTGCAGTGTGCAAGATAGGATGCAAATGGTGAAAGCAGTTGAAGAATACTGGGAGGACATTGGTGGAATGAATGAGCAGGTTACAGATGATGAACCAATAAATTTTCTGATAGATGAACATGAACTGCAAATGGAAGAAGAAATCACTTGTGAAGAGATTGTAAGTTTTTTGAAGAAAGTGAAAAATGGAAAGGCATGTGGCCCTGATAAGATACCATATGAGTTCTATAAATGTGGAGGAGAGAGTGTAGTCAGTATGTTGAAATGTTTATTTGATGAGATATGGAAGAGTGAAAGAGTACCGGATGACTGGAACAAGTGTAATGTAGTTCTGTTGCATAAGGGTGGACATAAGAGTATGAAAGAACTTAAAAATTACAGACCAATTGCACTGGGTGACACCGTATGTAAGATCTTTTGTGGTATTTTGAATGAGAGAATGAAAAATTTAGTTGAGGAATTAGGAGTCCTGGGAGAAGAACAATGGTTTTAGGCAAGATAGACGGGGGGAGGATAATCTGTTTGTAGTGAGTGAAATAATTGAGCGAATGAAGAAGGATAACAAGAAGGTATATTTAGCATTCCTGGATATTGAAAAGGCGTATGACAGAGTGGATCGGGTTAGGCTGTTTGAAATTTTGAGAAAAGTTGGTTTTAGCAGAAAAATAGTGAACATTGTACAGAGTCTGTATGAGAACACAAGTGCTATCTACAGGTTGCGCAGAATAGTGAAAGATTGAAGAAAAGTCCAGGGCTCTAAGGAAAGTTTTATTTCAAACCAGAGACCACTCCCGACTCCTCCCTCCAGGCATCTCCCACCCAGCGCACACTTTTATGCCTATAAATGAAATTTCTTAGTAAATCACAGTTACAGTCACAATTACAGTCGGGGCAATAGTAATTGAACGTATGAAATTTAAATAGTAATAGCTACACGTTGATCTAAACAATACACGGCATTTCAAGTGAAAATTTATCAGGTTCTTGCTCAGAGGACCAGAACGTTATAGTTCATAATTGATACACCGTAAAAGTGTTCCTGGCACACTCCACGGTTACCCAGTCTGGGCCATCAATGCGACGGTCCGAGAAGCTCCCACACGTACACGGGTCCCTCCGGACAGGCAGCTTACAGAGGCGGTGACGATGTTCTAGCGCGCAAAACAGTACGACAATACAGCAGTACAGCACGCGAACCTGGGCTGAAGTGTAACCGTAAACGTTACGTTGCCTGAATGCATTACACGGCCCTGAAGATTAGATGAAGCGAACAGTGGCAGGTAGGTGAGGAATCTGACGCTCAAACTTGCTGCGTTTTGAGGTCAGCTGCGGTCACGTCTTGAATGAAGTTCCGAACAAAATGTGCTAGCACGTATCAGCCGCAGGTATCTAAATGTTACATTTTGAATCTAAATTTACATCGACATGTAGAATTTTGTACATTGGAGGGCCGAGGTGAACATTGTTGACAATGTGAAACAAACATTTCATGAAGAACACCTTACATACTAACAATAGATCAGGATCTAAACTCGTAAACCAAGATCCTGAACAACAAAGCAACGCAGAACATTAACAAATTTTGGAAGCTAATCTTTTAGAACGCCTAACTTCTTGGGGTTCGTCATTGCTCCCGTGTTCTTGAGGTTTCCTTGAACCACACGACTCTGACAAGAAAATAAGATCTTCCACGTGTCGCCGGATTACCTCAGAATTAGCTTTTCGAACAGATGCAGCAACGACCTCGTCTAAATCATTTTTTTCTACTGCAACTACGACTGCAAGTGGAAAATCAAAGGGCTTGAAATGATCCGTCATTATGCCAACTAAATCGCCAGGCTTTAGTTCAAGATGAGTTTGACGTTTATATCGATTCTTACGTTCAGTTGCCTGGTGAAAGAGGTTTGCGACGAATTCACTTTGATATAAATTTTTCAACTTACGTGAAACTCGTCTCAACTTCGAAAATCTTTGAACAATCTCTTTCTGACTATTGCGCAAAATATAATCATCGTCCAGCTCTGCACTCAATGGAGGTAAAATATTCAGACAAGTTATTTCCCGCCCTTTTACAATCAATTCTGGCGTAATCGCATTCAGAGCGGACACGTCTGTATCTAGTTTAGCAAGAGAATTCTGGAACGCCACCGGTCTTTTGTTTATTAGCATCTTAGCTTGAGCCACTAAAAGTTCGAAATCAGACGCTGGCAGCACAGTTTTCCCTATTGACGCAGTAATTATTCGCTTGACCTGCTTAACGAGCGATTCAACGAAGCCACCAAGCTTGGAAGCACCTGCAGGAAATGGATGAAACTGCAGTTTCTCAATGTTTTGCGACTCTAGAAATTTTAACGAAATTTCGTCCGTTAAATAGGATATAGTTTCATTTACCCCCGCCACAATTGGGCTTCCATTGTCACTTACAATAATTGACGGCAACCCTTGCTCGAATATGTGCATTTGCAAAGCTCGCACGAAAGAGTTTTTGTCTATCATCTTACACATGATAAGGTTGACCGCACGTGACCAAAAGCAAGCCACTACCAGCACATACACTTTCTCATTAACATTTACAGAGTTTTTTACAAAAAAATGGGCCGCAGTGGTCAATACATATATTTCGAAATGGGACACATTCTGGGTTAATTCTAAAATCTCTATATGCGCTTTGGTTTAGTTTCACAGTACGATTATTAAGTCTTCTACAAGTTATGCAGCTCTTCAGAATCTTTTTAACAACGACAAAGCCATTCGTCACCCAGAACTCTTTGCGCAAAAGCGACAATGTTTTATAAATTCCTGAATGACCGGACGATGTGTGAACGTCCCATATTATGCTTTTAGCGACTGGACATCGTTTGTCCAACAAAACAGGGCAACGCTCACCATAACTTGATTTAAGCTTTTTAAGTTTACTTTGAATGCGAATCACACCCTGACCATCCAAGAAAAGATTCATTTGCAAAATTAAGGGATCGTCACACTTTTTGCTAGCAAGAGATTCATAGGCGCTCGGAAATGACTGTCGTTGCGCACATTTCAGTACATAATTATAGCTATCAAGGTTAACATTTTCATTTGTAGATTGAGTCCGTGGCCATCCACACTTTAAATTTAAAAACTTAAACACATAGGAGACACATTTGACTAATTTCTTAAAAGAAGAAAATCTGTCCAGAGCTACGACTGGCTCTGTTACCGAATTCGCCCACGATACATTAGCAGCGCACCTCGCGTTGGGCGTTGAACTCGGCACACAGACCGCATGTTCCGACTCAAGTTCGGTAACAGTGGGGCCAATTAAATAATTCATTTTCCTAAGTTGTCCAGCTGACACGGTACGAGTGAGACAATCTGCTGGATTCATACTGCCAGAAACATGATCAAAATTTACAGGATGCTTTGAACAAACGTTGGCAATAGCATTTAGCTTATTATTAATGAACACATTTTTCTTATCAATTTTATCATGGTAAACTTCTTTGGATTTTATCCAGCAAAGTGAAATCACCGAATCCGTGAAAGCTTTAAGACCCGTTATTTCAATAGGCCTAACCGCAGACGTTAGGTCAGAATACACATCAATCAAAGTTTCTACGCCGAAAGACAGAGCAGTTAGTTCCAGGATCGGGATAGACTTCGTTTTCAAGTTTTTGGATACTAACTTATTTCTAGCAAGAATAAAACTTACAGACATGGTAGCATCACTAACAAGGTAGATTACACACCCCAAAAAGTCCTTACTGGCATCGGTGAACACTACTAGCGAAAACTTATCGGTACGTGAACCTATGAATCTTGGCAGCTCACTTTCTGCCGCGTTATTGACTTGCTTACAAATGTTAGACCACAATTTTACCAGTGCAGGATCAAAGACTACGTCCCATCCGCGGGCCTGGTCACATTGCAAGTCATGCAAATATAACTTTGCTCTATTCATCAATGGGAGATTGACTCCGAACGGATCAAAATTAGCCTGCAACGTACTCAAAACACTTCTCTTGGTATTAGCAAGTGGATTCAAAAAACATTTACGAGTCTTCAGGCTATCTCTGCTAGTATCCCACAACATACCTAGCAACTGGACAGACTCCGTAAGCTCTTCATTCAAATTATTTTTCAAGAACGCACGGCAGCAGGGAGAGTTACTCGCAAATTGCTGCAAAGAAAATCCGTATCCTTCTAAGGTCCCTTTAGCCACCTTAATTGCGTCCACTAGAGCAGACTCCGAGTTGTGTGTGTACGCTAGATTATCCACGTACGCTAAGTCATAGAGCGACAACTTAATGACTTGGACATCATCGGAATCATTAGAACAATCGTGAACAAGGATATAATACAAAGAAATCATTAACAAAAAAGTTGAATATCTCATACCAAAGGGCACACGACACATTTTATATCCCACTATGGTAAAGTCATTTTTGGAAACATTTCGAAACCACAAAAATCTAAGTTTAAAGTATCATCATCGCGTAGCAATAACTGGTGAAACGCCTTTTGCAAGTCAAAAGTTACAAAATTATTATCGAACCTCAACAACAGGAGTGCCATCTGCAATTTGTGATTTAAATTGACACCCGGCTTCGAGATCTGATTATGCGACAGATTAGATGACACGGACTCTTTCAAATTCGATAAAAATACTATTCTACATTTTGTGGATTTCGCAACTTCTCTGAAGATGGCGCTGTGTGGTAAAAAGGATATTTGGTTTTTATTGGCTTCAGCACTTAAATTTACCTCTTCAATAACTTTAGAGCGTATTTGCTCTTTGATTACAGCATCATACTGTTTCAATTTATGAACAGAAAGCCGCTTGTGATGTGCTTTCAAAATTGAAGTAGCAAGTTTCAAATTATGAGAAAGTAAATGCTCTAGCTCTGTTCTCCACAAAGCTGGTACTATAAGCCTTCCAGTGCTAGGATCACGTTCAATCTCTTGAAGAATTTTACCGAGCAAATGCTCATTTTCGCCTGTAATTTCAGATTCATTTTCATCGTGAACTCCTACTAACTGAAAATATAGGTCATTCAACGTATTCTGAGTGGCATTATCAATAACATGCTGATCCATAATTTCTTTATCTTCCAGAATATCCACCACAGCTCCACCTACAGATAGTCAATCCTTCTTGCACAAAAAATCGGGTATAGCTGCAATATTAGACACATAGTCGGCAACGCTACCAGACAACATTACCCTAGATGGCGTTTCGTACATAACAGAAAACTCATTATGAGCAATTTTAAAATTATGTTGAACCAATGGCAGAATATGGCTTTGGTCACTCCCCAACAAAATAGAGATATTATCAACAGAATCAGAGTTAAGTTTTTTATCTGCTAGTTTAATTCCCTTGCTTTCAAGTTCGGTCACAAGTTCACCCAACCCACGTGCAAGAAATTCCGTATTCAAGGTTGGCACACAGATAGCTTTGATCTTTTGTTGTCCTTGACCAGGAACATCTACAGGAAATTCTACAACAGGAGCTTCACATGGTTTTACAGAGTTTACGCCTTTGATATTAATCTTCACGTGATTTAGAACTTTGGCATTAGGAATAGACTTAGGAGTGCCTCTGACAAAGGTTGATTGAGAGCCAATATCTTTGAATACTCTCATGGCTGATTTACCATTTTTTCGCTTGGCATACACCGTAGCAGTAGGTAAGATCACATCATTATAAGAATCCGTTATCATTGAAACGGTCGAAACTACATTAGCAGCCGTAGTCTTTGTTACAAATTTATCTTTATTGTTCGTGCGATTTGTGGCATCTGACGCCGTTTTACAATCCTTAAAGCAAAGATAGGACATGTGCGACCCACCACACTTCAAACAGTTCTTCATGAACCTGAAAGCGCAAGACTTTGTTGCGTGGTTAGTAAATCCGCACTTTACGCAGCCGCCAATAGATCTAAGTTTCTTAACTTTAGCCTCCGTTTCGGCATACCTCGGACACTGACTAAGTTTGTGACCCCTTTCTTCACCTTTATCGTAAGTACACAGGGTACAAGTAAACTTTGGAGTACTAGGAACTTTCACAAACGTTGCAGCTGACGTAGATGTACGCTCAGAAACAGCAGAAATTTTCTCTGCTTCAATATAGCGAGAGTTCGCTTCGAACATAGCTTGCTTTATTTTTGACCATGGGGGACGACTTTCTTGCATAATTGAAGTCAATTGCTTTCTAAATTGATCATTTAAACTATGCCACATGAAATATTGAATAAACACGTCAGCCGTTATCTCAAGAGAATTAATCTGCTCGTCAAGTAATCGAGCTTCTCCTATCCAAGTGTAAGCATCAGCCGAACCTGAACTTAATCTCAGACTACAGAGTTGGGTAATCACCGAGAACTGCTGATCGAGTTTGTTTGAGTAGGCTTCGTTTAGAAGCTCTTTGGCACTTTCAAACTTTAGTTCGTTCAAACTTAAAGACTCTACCAACTTTTTAGCAGGGCCAGTGAGCTGTTTCGACAAGTAAGAGAATTTCTCGAACGAAGATAAATTATACTTTGCAATTAGATTTTCGAAAGACACAATAAATTTGTTATAAGACTCTGGTTTACCATCAAAACACGGCAACTCAATATTGGGCAAGACAACTTTATGATTTGATCCTAATTGAACAGGAGCAGCCTGGACAGGCGACAAAGAAGCATGGCGTGATTTCAGAGCGACAATAGAATATTTTAACTTGTCAAGATACCGCTCACTAATCTCTGCCTCCGCAAGATACGTGGTTTGTGACCAAGACCCATCCTGCATCTTTCTCACAGAAATGTCCCTATCCATGCTACACAAATCAGAATGCAAACTTTCAAGTTTATCAATATAAAAATTACACTCTTGCAGGCTCAGATCGCCAACTAATAGCTCATCAACTTTCTGCACAGTTTTCGTAGCAGACTGGCGTTTCCCAGCTCTGATAGCCATTGAGACATCAACTGATTGCCCTTCTGCGCTTGCCATGATGCTGATAAAGCCCTAATAATAGCGTAAATTCACAAATTGATACTTAGGCAGATAGCCTCACAAAGTGAAAATTAGGCAGATAGCCTCACAAAGTGAAAATTAGGCAGATAGCCTCACAAAGTGAAATTTAGGCAGATAGCCTCACAAAGTGAAAATTAGGCAGATAGCCTCACAAAGTAAAAATTAGGCAGATAGCCTCACAAAGTAAAATTAGGCAGATAGCCTCACAAAGTGAAAATTAGGCAGATAGCCTCACAACGTGAAAATTAGGCAGATAGCCTCACAAAGTGAAAATTAGGCAGATAGCCTCACAAAGTGAAAATTAGGCAGATAGCCTCACAAAGTGAAAATTAGGCAGATAGCCTTACAAAGTGAAAATTAGGCAGAGAGCCTCACAAAGTGAAAATTAGGCAGATAGCCTCACAAAGTGAAAATTAGGCAGATAGCCTCACAAAGTGAAAATTAGGCAGATAGCCTCACAAAGTGAAATTTAGGCAGATAGCCTCACAAAGTGAAATTTAGGCAGATAGCCTCACAAAGTGAAAATTTGTCGAACACAAGAATTACATTTCCTTCGACAGAATCGTACAAAATTAAATGTAAACGGGAAATTAAATGAGATCCTCCTCCTACATTCACCCATTCTAGCCCCAGAAGCTCACGCAAGCACATGACAACTCGGTAACAAAACTGACACCAGCGTCACGCCCACTACCTATCAGGAGTTATACCAAGACGAGAGGGAGTCTGAGAAGATCCTGTCTACAGCGCCATGCGCAGAATAATGAAAGATTGAAGAAAAGTCCAGGGCTCTAAGGAAAGTTTTATTTCAAACCAGAGACCACTCCCGACTCCTCCCTCCAGGCATCTCCCACCCAGCGCACACTTTTATGCCTATAAATGAAATTTCTTAGTAAATCACAGTTACAGTCACAATTACAGTCGGGGCAATAGTAATTGAACGTATGAAATTTAAATAGTAATAGCTACACGTTGATCTAAACAATACACGGCATTTCAAGTGAAAATTTATCAGGTTCTTGCTCAGAGGACCAGAACGTTATAGTTCATAATTGATACACCGTAAAAGTGTTCCTGGCACACTCCACGGTTACCCAGTCTGGGCCATCAATGCGACGGTCCGAGAAGCTCCCACACGTACACGGGTCCCTCCGGACAGGCAGCTTACAGAGGCGGTGACGATGTTCTAGCGCGCAAAACAGTACGACAATACAGCAGTACAGCACGCGAACCTGGGCTGAAGTGTAACCGTAAACGTTACGTTGCCTGAATGCATTACACGGCCCTGAAGATTAGATGAAGCGAACAGTGGCAGGTAGGTGAGGAATCTGACGCTCAAACTTGCTGCGTTTTGAGGTCAGCTGCGGTCACGTCTTGAATGAAGTTCCGAACAAAATGTGCTAGCACGTATCAGCCGCAGGTATCTAAATGTTACATTTTGAATCTAAATTTACATCGACATGTAGAATTTTGTACACAGGTTAGGAAATTTGGAAACAGGGCAAGTGAGGAGTGTTAGAGGAGTGAGACAGGGCTGTACTCTGTCCCCCCTGTTGTTTGGATTGTACACAGAAGAATTAGCAGTTCGACTGAGAGGGAGTGGTTTAGGACTGAAAGTTGGTAATGAGAGACTGAGCTGTTTGTTGTATGCTGATGATGTGGTTGTGGTTAGTGAATGTGGTCATGAACTACAAAGGATGCTTGACATTGTGAATGGATATAGTACAGATTTCAAGATGAACTTTGGTGCCGATAAAAGTAAGGTCATGGTTATAAATAGTGATGAGACTGATAGAGACAGACTGTGGAATATTGGAGAAATCAGAATAGGTAGAACAAAAGAATACAAATATCTAGGTTGTATGATGAGTGAAGATGGATGTACTAGAACTAAAGGTGAGAAAGTGGCTAAAGCAATGCAGTGGAGTGGACGGTTAGGTAGTGTGGCCAGATACAGAGCAAACAAATACGAATGTGTGAGAGGAATGTGGAAGTATGTTGCTGTACCTAGTGTCATGTATGGTATGAGTGCTCTTGCTTGGAATGGAAGTGATCTTGAAAAGCTGGATGTGATACAAAATAAGGTAGGACGTGTAGCATTGGGTGCTCCGAAATGGACAGCTATAGAGGCCATTAGAGGTGACCTAGGGTGGAGCCTATTTTCAGAAAGAATGATGAAAGCTGTGCTGAATTATAAAGTGAGAATTGAAAGAATGCAGAATAGCAGGTGGGTAAGGCGAATCTTTGAATGGAATCTGAGTGTAAGCTATTGGGAGAAAGTATGTTGGGGGCATGCGAGGAAACTCGGTATGCAAAAGATTATTCATGTTAGAATTGGGAGACCTGTGGATGACTGGAGTTTAATAAATGTAGGAGGTGTAGGGCCTGAGTGGGACTGCAAGAGGTGGAAGAAAGAGATTGAGAGACAAACAAAAGAGTATGGATTGAATAAGTGGAAGCTTAGCATGATGCGGAAGACTACACTTAACTGGTATATGAAAAAGAAAGCACCTAAGTTTGAGCTGTTCTATGATGGTAGTTTTGGAAGTCAACTCTTGTTTGCTGTGAGATGTAAGTCATTGAGTGTGAACAGACGTACATGGAGATGGAATGAGAATAATAACAGATTATGTCAGCAGTGCAATAGTGGAGTAGAGGAAACAATTGAGCATTTTGTGCTGGAATGTAGTAAGTATGAGCAAGAGAGAGAGAGTTTTATGAATGTGGTGTCTGAGCAGTATGGAGAGAATGAGTGGAATGCCAGATGTGCTGAAGATGATTGCGGTATGAGCTGTCTTGCTGGATTGGATCAGGAGTGTAATGCGAGTATCACTGAGGCTATGAAAGTGTTTCTTGTGCGTGCCTGGAGTAAGAGACAGTGACTGGAATGAGCCAGTCTGGTAGAATGGGCTGTAATGACCCAATATGCCTGGGGATGGTGTTTTGACACACTGGCTATCCCAGTGACGCCATCCAATGGCAGCTTGTGACAAGGATTGGTAGATCCTGAGTAGTTTAGTGGACAAGTCTGGTACCAGACGCTGAACTCTTTGTGTGATAACTGTGGAGGGAATTGTAGGCCGTTACAAAGGCCCCGACGCTGTCGGCCCTCAATTTCAAGTTCAAGTTCAAGTGGAGTGACTGACTCCTTGGGTCTGTGTGTTGCCACCGTACCTGGCGCTGAACTCTTTGTGTGAAAATTGTGGAGGGAATTGTAGGCCGTTACAAAGGCCCCGACGCTGTCGGCCCTCAATTTCAAGTTCAAGTTCAAGTTTATGAAAAATGGTTCTTGTGCGTGCCTGGAGTAAGGGTCAATATTGAATATAATGTTGTCAACGAATTTCATAGTTTCGTAGGTAGAGATGGGTAATATAGTCGATTTTAAGACGTTTTACACGAATGACAATGTGCCCGGAAATACTTAGTTTTCGAGTTATTTAAGTTTGAAGTTATACGAACGGCGCTCCTGAATGGCCCTTTTAACGCAAAAACAGTCATTGTTTTAGCAATGAAAATGGAAGCTAACCCCTATTACAAACGTAAAGAGGTTGGGTCGTGAGGGGTAGCAACAGTTCTTTTAGTGAAAATTATAAATAAAGCTTTCTAGTGACGTTTGTTTACATCGACTCGAAGATGGCTGCCGCCATCTTCAGCCGGTTGGCGCCATGGCGGCAGCCACCTTGGCGTCGAAGTAAACAAACGTCACTCGAAACCTTTATTTATAATTTTCACTAAAAGAACTGTGCCTATGGAAAGATTTATGTCCCAGAATTTTTGTCAGACTCATTGGAAGATTTGTTGCAACAACTTGCCTCTTCTGGTGTTGTCGGTATACGTAAGATGTACATGACCCAAAGCGTGCCAATTCACCCTTGTTTGTACTCAACTTCCTTGGAACTTGCCCAACAGAGCTGAAAGCAGGCTATTCAAATTACAAAGTGGATCTTTGCTACAACAATCCCATTCGATGTACCAAATGCTGGCGATGGGGGCATACTACCTCAGTCTGCCGAAACTGGAAAGTCTGCAAAAATTGCTCATCTCAAGAACATGATAAAAAAAGACTGCACTGCTGAAAATCCAGTATGTACAAACTGCAAAGGAAATCTCACATCTGCCTCAAAAGAATGTCCTATTTATGTACAAGAACACAATGTCAGTAAAATCCAAGCAAGTCAAAATATCTCATTTGTAGATGCAAGGAAAATAATTCAAAACCAAACTCAAGTCCACCAGCAGCAAGATACTCCTCCAATTTTAGAATCAAGACACTCCTTCCCCCTACTTGTACCATCAGGAACCCAAACAGAATCTCAAAATTTGATACCAAAAACGTATGCAAATGTAATCAATTCAGAAAACTTGCATCATAGTTGTGGCATATCAACACAGAATCCTGGCACCCTTATGAATGCTCATAAAAGGCCAGAATTGCAACAGTCTACACAAAAAAAAATCAAAGGAAAACAAAACTATAGAATTTAGTCAACTTGTGAACCATAATACACCAACCTTACAGAACACAGAAGAAACTTGCAACATAATGGCTACTAATAGTGACATAGCAAATTCTCAGTTTAATAAAAGGAACCACTCTGCCTCTAAAAACCAGCAAAGCAATAAAAGTATCTCAGAAAAGGAAATTGAAATATCTCTCAAAACTATAATATCTAAGCTTCTCCTAACACTTGTCAAAATGCTAATCTCCAATTCAATCACTGAGCGTATTGAACTACTAACAGAACTTGGTAACATCCTGAATGCAGAAGACCTTGTAACGGAAGTGCTAACTAAACTAAATGTCACCTCTTTAATAAGCCCATAATGAACCTATCATTATTGCAATGGAATATGAGGGGTTATTTCTCTAAACTTCTCTTCCTACAGCTACTTATTAATCAATATGAACCAAAAATTATTTGCCTACAAGAAACCCACCTACAAAATCACAATCAAACTAAACTAAATAACTATGTTTCATCCTACAGGAAAGATAGAGATAATAGAGGAGGTGGGGTAATGACTTGTGTACATAATACTATACCTTGTATACCCATCCAAAACAACATTCCTTTAGAAGTTGTAGCATGTAGAGTGTATATTAATAAGAAACCAGTCAATATTATCAATATGTATTTGTCACCAACACTTGATAATGATATAATAAGTCATAATCTACTAGAGATAAGCAACTTGAATAGGGGATCCAGCATCATTCTGATGGATTCAAATGCCCACAGCTATTCATGGGGCTCAGACTTTATAGATAGAAGAAGCAGAGTTATAGAGAACTGGATTACCAACACAAATCTGATTGTGTTGAACAACACTGCCCCTACTTTTTTATCCTCAAATGGAAACTACACTCATATTGCCTTGACACTAGTAACAGAAGATTTGCACTCCCTCCTAACGTGGGAAACTCATCCAGACACCATGATGTCAAACCACTTTCCAGTGTACATGGGCTCAAATATAGAAATATTGCAGGGGAATTTTCCAGATAGGTGACTCCTTAAATCAGCCAACTGGCCCAAATTTAGAGAAGCCATGATCTTCCCCAATCTTAGTAACTTGACATATGATGAGGCTTGCAGAGCGGTGACACAGTCAATTGTTAATGCAACAGAAGGCAGTGTGAAAAAGAGTAGCATGGGCCCAGCTACACGGAAGGTGAATTGTTGGTGGAATGGAAAGTGTAAAGAAAGTCACAGGGAATATCGTAGGGCATACAATCAATATAAAAAACACCGTGGAAACCTACAAAAATGGATTGCATTTAAGAGGGCTCGAGCTATTTTTAGAAAGGCGATGCTCGAAGCAAAAACGGAAAGTTGGAAAAGTTATGTAGCCAGTCTAAACGATAGAAGCTCATCAACAGAGGTACGGAGAAAAATAAGAGCAATAAATGGGAAACAAAACAGAAGTCGAATAACATTGAAAATCCGGAATGAGGTGGTCACATGTCCTAAAGATGTGGCTGATATTCTAGTAGAACAATATAAATCCTATAGCACAGGTGAGACTCATGATCCTCTATTTTTTGAACACAAGGTTATCAGTGAAAATTTGCCTATACATTTCACTCCTGCTCCTCATCATCAATATAACCGACCAATTACCTATGCTGAACTTGAAAGAGCACTGAACAGCTCCAAGGCCAAAACACCAGGCCCTGATATGATCCCTATAGACTTCATAAAAAATATGGATGAAAGTCAAAAAATACAGTTTTACAGCTATTTAACATAGTTTGGAACTCAGAAATTCCCATGCCTTGGAAAGAGGCAGTAATTTGTCCAGTTTTGAAACCTGGCAAAGATCCTACAGACCCTAAGTCATATGGTCCAGTTGCCCTCACAAATACATTATGCAAAATATTTGAAAAAATCATTAATTGGAGACTTCTCATTTATCTGGAGAGTAATAATTTAATTGATAAAAACCAAAGTGGCTTCAGAGCCAGTCACTCTACTCTAGACGGATTGTCACGCCTAGAAAATTCAATTCGTAAAGCCCTCATGCTCCAGGACTATTGCATTGTCATATTTATTGATATAACGCGCGCTTTCGATACGGTATGGCATCATGGGCTGCTAAAAAAGTTGGAAATTATTGGTCTTCAGGGAAATCTGCCTAAAACGATTGCATCCTTTATAAAATATCGCAACATCAGGGTGAGGACAAATAATGTCCTATCTAGAGTATGCACATTAAATACTGGTGTTCCTCAAGGATCAGTCATTAGCCCTACTCTATTCAACATCATGATTAATGATATATTTCAGGATTTTCCTCCGGTGCTAGAAACATCTCTTTATGCAGATGATGGAGCATTCTGGATAACTCATACAAATTTAGCTCAGGCTCTCAGTATCTTGAAGGAAGCTCTGGACATTCTTCTAAGTTGGTCGCAGTGCTGGGGCTTTCAAATATCTGCTGAAAAAACCAAGTGCATGGTGTTTACTCATAAACATACAAAACCTTCCTTCCAACTAAAATACAACAACACAAATATAGAATTTGTGAAGAAGTTCAAATACCTAGGACTCAACCTCGACTCACAACTGAGATGGGGTCCGCACATCAAGGAAGTCACACAAAAGTGCCAAAAAGACCTGAGGCTTCTGCGCATTTTATCCAATCTGAAATGGTCAGCAGAATACAAAATACTAAAAATTATCTACCATACCATTATATTGCCAAAACTTGAAAATGGAAGTTTTCTGTTAGACACTGCCTGTGAAACCCACCTGTTGTCCTTGGACAGAGTCCATTATGCTGCTGCATGCTTGATGTTGGGTGCATTGTTAGTAAAGTTAGTAAGTAGTAGTAGTAAGTAGTTAGTAGTAATGTGGAAGCAGAAGCAAATTTACTACCACTTAAATATGCAAGGAAAATCCAATTGTGTCAATATGCATTGAGGATACTTAGTGTTCCTAACCATCCAGTTCGAGCAATATGTTTAGACTATTACCCACCCATACCAGCTATTCCAAAACAGTAAAAAACCTCTCCCAGTCACTGGTCGCATATATAACCTCTTTCAAGAGATACAAGTTAAAATGGAAGACATAGGCCTCATCCCAAACAAATATAAATACCAAACTATCAGTGGAAATTGTCAAGTCAGTCTGGGGTGCTATCAAAAAAATTGCATATCAGAAAGCAACTGGAAACAGCTTTACAACCAACTGGATGAAGAATACAAAGATAGAACGGCATTGTTCACTGACGAGTCAGTTCAAGGTCCTAAAGCTGGAGCAGGAGTTTGGTCCCAACAAGTTAATATGCTGGCTAGAATCCCAGATAGGTCTACAATTCTCACAGCAGAGCTTACTGCAATTTACTATGCATTGAAATTTTCAGAAACCCAAATAGAAGACTTCATTTTGTACACAGACTCACTCAGTGCTATTCAGGCTATAAATCAACTTCATCCATCTAAACACCATCTAGTTGCCAAAATTAAACATTTGTTTCAACAACTTCCTCCTAGAAAACTAATCATAGAATGGATCCTAAGCCATGTAGGAATAATGGGAAATGACAAGGCAGATCAGTTGGCAAGAACAGCTTGTCTTGTTAATACCAATAGTTCTAATCTAATTCAATACACAGATCTGGGAGTATACATACACTTGCACTGTAAAGAACAATGGCAAAAAGAATGGGATAGGGAACAATCCCTGTATCACAAAATTAAACCTATATTAAAACCCACCGTGAACACTGATGTATCAAGGAAGGATCAGGTGATACTAACCAGGCTCAGGCTTCTTACTACTCAACTAACACATAAATACTTATTTACCAAAGAAATGAAACCCAAATGCAGCCAATGTAGGTGTAACTTGAACATTTGTCATATATTGATTGATTGCCCTGTGTTTGAACGTCAGCGTAAAACAATAAGAGAACTGGCCAGAGACCAAAAAGCAACCTTTGATACAAGTAGCGTGCTTGATGAAGGATTCAGTGCTGAGCTGATCCTTGAATTCATTGCCAATATTGGGATGATAAACCAAATCTATATGCCCCACGTTCTAGTTGTTGTGATATCTGGCACTCTTACCTGTGACTGGTGATGTGCCTAATTGGACCAAAGTAACCGAAGTAAGCAAGTCAGTAATGACCCAATATGCCTGGGGATGGTGTTTGACACACTGGTTGTCCCGGTGATGCCGTCCAATGGCAGCTTGCGCGAGCACAAACATTGACATGTTTGTGCTAGCGGTGGCACAGCGGTTAAGGGATCGGACTTATATGTTGGAATCGCGGGTTCATATCCCAGCGCTGGCGCTGCGATTATCCCCGTTGGGTATAAGGGAAAGCTCAAGCACTTCTATAAATGTGGAAGAGAGAGTGTAGTCAGTATGTTGAAATGTTTATTTGATGAGATATGGAAGAGTGAAA
The DNA here is from genome assembly GCA_030386875.1 of Morinoia aosen. Classification (NCBI taxonomy): domain Eukaryota; kingdom Metazoa; phylum Arthropoda; class Malacostraca; order Amphipoda; family Talitridae; genus Morinoia; species Morinoia aosen. The sequence goes on from CM059563.1 coordinate 27,318,673, forward strand.
GAGTACCGGGAAATGAGGCTGCAGATAAACTAGCACAGTCTGCGCTAAGCATCCCTCTGACAACTCAAATATCTAAATCCATATCAGAACTCAACTCCTTATTTGCCACCTCCATGCACCAAGAAAGGCTGAGGGCATGGAAGCAGCTCCCACAAATCAAATGAATTAAACCCTTCATTGATTCCTTTACCATCTTCGCTCTCACGCAGCCAACAAGTCATCACCTCAAGACTAAGACTCGGAGTCTGTAAACTGACTCATGGGCACTATTTAACTGGTTCCCCGCCTCCTTCCTGTCAAAAATGCAACTGCAAACTTACCTTGAGTCACCTACTGATAGACTGCCCTCTGTATCAAAATCATCGTCTGGCCCTGATTGCTGAGTGCAATACAAGATCTGCTTCTGTGACAATGAACACCATCCTTGCTGCTGATTTCCCAACCAAACTGGTGATGGACTTCCTGAAGAAGTTGGAGTTCCTGCATCTCATCTGAGAAATAACTGGAGAGCAGAGTGGGGGCGCCATTTCCCAAGAAGGAGACGTGCCTCATCCCTAACAAAGTAAGTAAAGAGTACCGGATGACTGGAACAAGTGTAATGTAGTTCTGTTGCATAAGGGTGGAGATAAGAGTATGAAAGAACTTAAAAATTACAGACCAATTCACTGGGTGACACTGTATGTAAGATATTTTGTGGTATTTTGAATTAGAGAATGAAAAATTTAGTTGAGAAATTAGGAGTCCTAGTTAGGTGAAGAACAGAATGGTTTTAGGCAAGATAGACGTGGGGAAGATAATCTGTTTGTAGTGAGTGAAATAATTGAGCGAATGAGAAAGGATGATAAGAAGGTGTATTTAGCATTCCTGGATATTGAAAAAGCGTATGACAGAGTGGATCGGGTTAGGCTCTTTGAAGTTTTGAGAAAAGTTGGGTTTAGCAGAAAAATAGTAAAAATTGTACAAAGTCTGTATGAGAACACAAGCGCTATGTACAGGTTAGGAAATTTGGAAACGGGGCAAGTGAGGAGTGTTAGAGGAGTGAGACAGGGCTGTACTCTGTCTCCCCTGTTGTTTGGATTGTACACAGAAGAATTAGCAGTTCGACTGAGAAGGAGTGGCTTAGGACTGAAAGTTGGTAATGAGAGACTGAGCTGTTTGTTGTATGCTGATGATGTGATTGTGGTTAGTGAATGTGGATATGAACTGCAAAGGATGCTTGACATTGTGAACGGATATAATACAGATTTCAAGATGAACTTTAGTGCCGACAAAAGCAAGGTTATGGTTATAAATAGTGATGAGACTGATAGAGACAGACTGTGGAATATTGGAGAAATCAGAATAGGTAGAACAAAAGAATACAAATATCTATGTTGTATGATAAGTGAAGATGAATGCACTAGAACTAAGGGTGAGAAAGTGGCAAAAGCTATGCAGTGGAGTGGACGATTAAGTAGCGTGGCCAGATACAGAGCAAACAAGTATGAATGTGTGAGAGGAATGTGGAAGTATGTTGCTGTACCTAGTGTCATGTATGGTATGAGTGCTTTTGCCTGGAATGGAAGTGATCTTGAAAAGCTGGATGTAATACAAAATAAGGTAGGACGGTTAGCATTGGGTGCTCCGAAATGGACAGCTACAGAAGCCATTAGAGGTGACCTTGGGTGGAGCCTATTTTCAGAAAGAATGATGAAAGCGGTGCTGAATTATAAGGTGAGAATTGAAAGAATGCAGAATAGCAGATGGGTAAAGCAAATTTTTGAATGGAATCTGAGTGTAAGCTATTGGGAGAAAGTGTGTTGGGGGCATGCAAGGAAGCTTAGTATGCAAAAGATTATTCATGTTAGAATTGGGAGACCTGTGGATGACTGGAGTTTAATAAATCCTGGAGGTGTAGGGCCTGGGTGGGACTGCAAGAGGTGGAAGGAAGAGATTGAGAAGCAAACAAAAGAGTATGGATTGAATAAGTGGAGGCTTAGCATGATGCGGAAGCCTACACTTGACTGGTATATGAAAAAAGAAGCACCTAGTTTGAGATGTTCTATGATGGTAGTTTTGGAAGTCAACTCTTGTTTGCTGTGAGATGTAAGTCATTGAGTGTGAACAGACGTACATGGTGGTGGAATGAGAATAATAACAGATTATGTCGGCAATGTATTAGTGGAGTGGAGGAAACAATTGAGCATTTTGTGCTGGAATGTAGTAAGTATGAGCAAGAGAGAGAAAGTTTTATGAATGTGGTGCTTGAGCAGTATGGAGAGAATGAGTGGTATGCCAGATGGTTGAAGATGATTGCGGTATGAGCTGTCTTGCTGGATTGGGTCAGGAGTGTAATTTGAGTATCATTGAAGCTATGAAAATGTTTCTTGTGCGTGCCTGGAGTAAGAGACAGTGACTGGAATGAGCCAGTCAGGTAGAATGGTCAGTAATGACCCAATATACCTGGGGATGGTGTTTTGACACACTGGCTATCCCAGTGACGCCATCCAATGGCAGCTTGTGACAAGGATTGGTAGATCCTGAGTAGTTTAGTGGACAAGTCTGGTACCAGGCGCTGAACTGAACTCTTGGTGTGAAAATTGTGGAGGGAATTGTAGGCCGTTACAAAGGCCCCAACGCTGTTGGCCCTCAATTTCAAGTTCAAGTTCAAGTACAATATCCCACTCGACCCAGGTGTCGGAAATGGGTACCGGCTTTACGAGGGAACCGTCATGGTGTCCTATATATAGTGATAGTTATAAGACATTTGAAAAACCAATGCTTAAGATCATTTGTATCAGGCTTGATTGGAAATAAAGCATCCCAAAGATGCCGATGTTTGTTTGTTTTTTGTTTTTTTGTGACAAGGATTGGTAGATCCTGAGTAGTTTAGTGGACAACTCTGGTACCAGGCGCTGAACTCTTTGTGTGGAAATCGTGGAGGGAATTGTAGGCCGTTACAAAGGCCCCGACGCTGTCAATTTCAAGTTCATTGTAGATGATTTATGGTCGGGGCCGTTGCAAAGGTCCCAATACAGTCGGCCCTCACATCAAGTTCAAGGTGTAGACCGTAGAGAGTGAAAAGGACTTAGTATTTTACTATCCTAACTATTATAAACCTACAAAAATGTGCATTTCATGCTATGCATGACCACACACTTGAGTTGCAAATAGCGTACAACAGTCTAGTTAGATGTAGCTCATTGCAATGTTGAGGCTTGAGCACTATTGGATCCAGAAGTATTCCCAAATCTCTTATTTGTGTATTTAGCTAGTAATTGATGAGTTCTCAGTATTCATAACTGTGTTGATGTTAATAAGAAACTGAAATTATTTATAGATGTCTATTTGTTCTTGAATTAATTTTATCAAGTTCAACCATAGGGTAAGAAATTTTTAGAAGACCGAGTTAAATTATGGTACCTAAATAATCTCTTCAAAATATTCAATGATGAAATTTCTAATTCTTTTTGTGTATTATTGATGCAAGATTTACTCTTTATTATGGTATTATAAAGGTAATGATGCATGTTTTACAGTAGGTTTTCATGTGTGCAGTAAAAATTTATTCATAAAAATTACTAGCCTATAGGCTACTTCAAAGTTTTAGATATTGGCCACTGATATGAACACTGTTAGCAAGCTGCTGGCAAGTTTAACTACAGTATCTTCTTCAAAGGTAATTATGACCCTTACCCATGAAAAGTACTATGGCAAATTTGGCCAAAACTGGCATGGCCAAAGAAAAAAAAGTCAATATTAAATTTAATGTTGTCAACAATTTTCTTAATTTTGTTGCAAGATTCAGGTAATTGGAGACATTTTAAGATGTTTTACACAAATCACATTGTGCTCACAAATGCTTAGTTTTTGAGATATAGCATAAATAACGCTAGATAAGAATGGCATTAACTGCAGTTTTGATATGGCTCTTCCGGCGTTTCGCGGACGCGGACCACGCCAAATTTTTTGGCGGGAGTCATCGGCCTTGGTATGGTTGAGTTAAATTAAGTTATTTTAGGCTTACTTAGGTTAGTTTAAAATTAACTAAATTGACTATACCTAACCTAACCCCATCTATCGTTAGGTCAAAACCATATTTTTGCTTATTTACGTTTTTGTTTGTTCAATTTTATAAACAACGCTCCAATAACTTCAAAGTTATATATCTCAAAAACTAAGCATTTACGAGCACAATTTCATTCGTGTAAAACGTCTTCAATTGTACCATATCACTTATGTGTGGCAACGAAATATTTAAAATCGTTTACAACATTAAATTCAATATTGACCAAAAAAAGCCATAGGGTCTGTAGAGCATGATTGTAATTGTTGTACATTTTAATGTATTTGTAAAGCGTAGGACAATCATCGATTTTTCAATTTTCGCTGCCTAAACTTAGTTAATTAGATCAAAATAAATGATTTTTCTTCTATGCACTTTTGAGGGCAAATGAGTATTTAATTAGCTATAGTGGTAGGTTTAGTTTCGTCTGATGACAACTGCGCTGGAATAAACAGCTAATCATTGATTTTTGAATTTTTGTTGCTTGAATCATGGTAATAACATAGAAAGAAAGTACTTTTTTCTATACACTTTTTGCGGCAAATGAGTATTTTACGAGTTAGAGTGTTAGGTTTTTTTTTGCAATTGAACTGTTAAAGTACGTTTAAGTACTTTTTAATTTATTGTTTGCCAGCCCCTCAGAGCCTGAACCCACTTCTAGAATCTTTTAGTTAATAACACAATAGAAATTATCATCCAAAAATAACGAGTTATAGCGGTAGGTTAACTTTTGTCTTAGATGGCGGGAACGGGCTCCATCATTCGAGGGCGTTGGACAGAGATGGAAAAAACCCTGGGTTTTTTTGGGTTAAATTGTTTTTTTTTGGGGTTTTATTGTTTTTTTGGGGGGCTTTATTGGGTTTTTCGTAATACCTGTTTGTGTTTAATAAAGTTATTCACACAGCTCCAGTTACCTCTATTTTAAATTTATATATATACTAATTAAGTAAATATTGTTATTTGATTACTTTTTTTCCAAGATTATATTCTATTATGATATGAATTATTACATTATGTGAACATTATCTGAATTAAGTTTGTTTATCACTATTACCATTTACCAATTACCGGTAAGCTTAAAAACAATTAAAATTTAAATAATAATACAACCCAAAAAAACACAAAAGACCCAATATATAGTGTTTTTTGGGGCTTTTTTGGATGTTTTTTTTTTGTGTTTCAACCCTGGCGTTGGATGGCAGCGTCCATTACCGAGTTGCCATATGGTGCGGTTGATGAATTACTTCCCGCTTTGAACACTAGAGTTGCAGTAACTAATTTACCGCTATAACTTGTTAAATAATCATTTGCCCCTGTAAGTGCATTGAAAAAAAATTGTTTATTTTGATCTAATTAACTATGTTTAGGCACCAAAAATTGGAAAATCAATGATTGTCCTGCCCTTTACAATTACCCATTTTAACAACAAAACTATAGCTTCAATTTCAGATTTTGCCAAAGTCTTGAGGTTTGTTAGATGCACATTCTTGTTGAAAACTGCTTGTAAAATGCCAATTTGCTATGTACATGTCAATGCAAGCATTAGAACTTTTATTTGAGTGATGCAATTTGTATTCTGATGCAATATTTTGTATAAAAGTATGATAAATGTGGTAAAGCATCCACTCCTGTGCACTTAAAATACTCTGCATTACCTATGATTCTGCCACACTTTTATTGTTGTCAAGGGTTTTAAAAAGTTATGTTACAGATTTACTATCATGTATGACAAATTTGCTTATCAAAACTCATAAACCATCAGTTGGAAAAAAAATTCCTATTTTGATCAACACAGTTTTAATGACTGAGCTGCTTCATTTCTGAATCAAAATAACTTACACAAAACTGTACTGCCATCTAGTGGAGGTGCTAGGTTGCATCATCTTAGGTGTATTTGAGATACATAAGGTAAGGTTTAGTTAGGTTTGTGCTTTTTAGTATTTAATTATGGTTTTCTTGTTTGTAAATCATCAGTTAAATGTTAGAAAAAACAATTTTGAGTATAATTTTGTAAACTTCAGTTATTCATTAATTGCTTGATAGAATAACCCATATTATAAAAGTTGATACTGTTTTTGTCAGTTCTGTAATTGACTAGGTAAATGAAATGTAGTTTTTGAGCTTTATTTTTAAGATGCATTTGTGCTGCAATTGTATTTTACAAAAAATATACGCTTCAAAACTACTGTAGAATGAATTTTAAAAAGCAATTAGAGCTGTTAATTTGAAGAAAATTCATGACCTAATTTTTTTAAGTATAATTAAGTTAGATGAATATATGTTGTACAAGATTTAAAATTGGTATACAGATTCCAAAGTTTAGCAGAGCCAGTTTTCAGAGCTTGGCAGTTCTAAAAGGGGCAAAAATTGCTGTAACTTCAATATTTTAAGCCGTGAATGAATTAAATTTTGTTGTATGCAGCATGGTAAGTTGGAAAAGAAATGTAGTTATTGTTGGTATTTGGGAAGCCATTTGTCTGCAGAAAAAAGTCAGTATATTATATCAAAGTAGCTGACTTTTGTAGCACTTGATTTTCTAATCACTTCTTATTTTCCCTCGTTGACACTGCAGTAACATTAGCTGGGTATGATTTCATAATTAGTGAAGAAACTATGTAAAACTATTAAGAAACTCTGTATATTTCTAGTAAATAATTTCTTATTAGGGCCAAAATACTTTATAAAAGAGCACAATAGAGGGTTGGAAAATGAAAATAATTTTCATAGGTGTGCCTCAACCTTCCTACCCCAATCTTATTTTTTGCCTTTATTTTCTTTTCGAGTGGATGTCAAAAATCTAGAGCTCGGCTGTCTGATGAAATGCTCGCATGCGGGACTATACAGGTTCACTACTCGGGGATTGGAGCAAAACATACATAATAAAAAATTTTTTTTGTTGTACTTTCAGGTAAGATCATTTTATATAAATTACCTCATTCATGTATAGCACTTTTGAATTGAGTTGTGGTATTTTAAAATTGCCTTTCCTCAATTTTTTTGTGCACTTATTACAATTGATTATTTCTTCAACAGATCCTTTGACCAAAAGAACATTTTTACCAAAGTTTCTCAGCAAATAAATCCAGATCCTATTTGCCATAATTCAAATTTTTTCACTTAATATGATCTAGAAGAAGTAGGACTATTCTTAAAAATGTATGGATTGAGACTGATTACTGGGAACTTGAGATTTATTCAGCAAGCAAGACCAAGATCTCTTGGTTGTATACCACTCCAACACCTACGTTCCTGCCTTCCAAGTTCCAGCCTTAAGCCAAAACTCATCCAGTCTCCTGTGCCACTGCAGTATTACCACACAACCAAGAGCAACTTTTGCAATTTAGCAGGCCCACCAAGTACATCTGCGTCCCTCAAGCTGATCTACACGTGCAAGATCTGCAACTCCAGGCAGCAGAAGCAGTTCTCAAAACTTGCCTACACTAAGGGTGTTGTAATAGTAACCTGTGATGGCTGTAATAATAAGCACTTGATAGCTGATAATTTGGGTTGGTTTTCAGATATGAATGGTAAGAAAAATATTGAAGACATTTTAAGAGAGAAAGGAGAAACTGTTGGTAAAGGTTTACTGTTTCAAGAAGACAATACAGACAGCAGTAATTCTAGAGAGGAAGCCAAAGATTGCAATTTATTGCTTAGTAAAGATTCATGAGTTATTCAGACTAAGAATTCAGTTAGTTAACCGCTCATTTAGAAGGGTTCATGATGGTTACTGTGTTCAATTTCCTATCAGGTTAGTAACATTTTTATTTCAAATATTCCCATTATTTCTTTTCTGGATAATATATTTGGTTGTATTTTTCTGTGGATTTAGAAAATGGCAAAAATATCTGTAGTGATAGTCTGTGGGTTGCCTGCTTCAGGCAAGACAACCCTGTGCAGAAAGCTCATCTCTTCAGCTTCTGATGCTATTCCATCATTACCATTTGTGCTGAGCCAGCAAGAATGTCCAATGGACTCCAATATTGTGGAATCTTTTAATGATTCACCAAAGTTCAGTGGAGATGAAAGTTTGTTTTGCTATATCCACGTTCCTTATGATAAACTCATTCCACGGAAAGAGCAAGAAAAATATGCCTCTGTGGCTCAAAACTCTGCAAAAGACGGCACTTCAGGCAGTTTTGAGAAAGAATCCCAGTGGAAAAAAGCCAGACAATGCGTTGTAGAGAAGGTTGAACAATTAATCATTATGCTTGCTGGTGTAAAGCTAGATACGTCTTCCAAAAAAGCCAGTATTCAAAAAATATTTCATCAGACTGTATCAGTAGCTTCCTTGGAAAGTAACCATTGTGTAATTTTAATAGACGACAACTTTTACTACAAAAGTATGCGTCAAGAATACTATTATCTATGTGTGAAGCATAGAGTAGGATTTTGTACGATATTCGTTCATTCCTCTGTGGAAGAAGCTGTTCAAAGAAACTCGTTGCGACCAGAAGAAGACAGAGTTCCGTCTGAAGTGATTAAACAAATGGCCGCAAAGTGTGACTTTCTTTCATCAGAACCAGAGGACGAAAATTGCTTTCACATTTCCTTAAAAATTTGCTTTGATACATTGAGGTGTTCGGGAACTAAAAAGGCCATAGAAAATGTTTTCTTTAGATCTCTAGAAACTTCAGTCGACAATTCTGCTAAGATTTTGGTTAGAGAGATGAAAGAAAAAGAAGCTGCTGAGAGTCGTGAAATCTGTTCGAAGAATGTTCTTCACCAAAGTGATAATCTGCTGAAGAAATTAGTGTCGGATGCAGTGAAACGCTTCAGAGCTGGTGCATATCCGTGCCAAACCAATGTTGATTTGAAAGCCTTTGTTCGAAAAGCTAATGATGTGCGAGTGCTGTTGAGAGAAGAAATCAAGCAAGGGTTGATCGTCATCCCTAGTCGTGACGCGCTGCCTGACTCACACCCAAATGAATTTCTCCAGGAAAAAATGACTGAACTATTCTTCTGTACCCTCGCTGAGAAATTGCAGCAAGTGTAAGCAGTTGCCTTAATGTTGGGTCTTAGACTCCTTAGATTTAATTACTCGCTAGCTGTACATATAATGATTTTATGGGGGGAACTTGATTTCAGTACGTAAACCAAATTTGTGTTAAAGAGTTGTAACTTTTTGTGAAGTATGTTTTTCCCGTAACGTGATGGTTTTACTTGACAGAAATATGGGACCAAGAGCTATTTTATCGGTAAGTTCTGCGTGCAACGCAATTTTAACAAAAACGAAAGGGCAAAAACCAGGCGACATATCATTTTTAAAAAATTGTATGTCAAAAATTAGAACGTTTCGGGCCTAGATCCATCTTCAGCTAAACAATCTGAAATGACAATAGTGAAAACATTAATAAACTAGATCCATCATTGACTAAAATGCTAGTTCAGCACATCATCAGCTCATTATTTTGCTTTACGTATCTACGCGCTTCAATATTTTTTTCTAAAACTAGACCTAATATCTTTTGGTGTGTCGAATGCCTAACTGAGTATGAATAGGGTTGGGAAAGTCGCACAAGCGTATTGTGTTGGAGGGCGAGGGGAGCTTTGCCGGGCGTGAAGTCATGGGCAACATGCAACATGTGCTGGCCAACTTGAAACAGTCGGTTATGGGTTAATTTTTACACGCGTTTGTGTAGCATTTTTTAGTTCTTCATCAGCTAGGATGCCGAGCCATTTCAGAAAGCATTATTTGCGATAATTTTATCTCTATTTACCACTTCTCTGCTAAGTTTTTTCTCATTTGAATGATTTGATTTGATTTGATTTTCTCTTTTTGAATGTGATCAATTACTTTGCAATGAATTGTTCAATAAATGTTTGAAGTTCTGCAGTTTTTAATTACATTGAAAATTAGAATATTCTCACGCGCGATGGTTTTAGTGACTCGGATGTGATGAGCGCCGAGACCGGTAGTTGTACAGAACCGTAATCTTGAACGTTGATGCTTTCTTGTACTTCTACAATTTAGCTAATGCTTACCCCCTTCTGCTCTGATTTTTTTTATTAAACTTATTTGCCAATGAATTTTTTTGTTTGTTTACTTATTGCTTTTAATGATGCACTTGGTGACAGGCTGAGGAGGAAATCAAAATCGAAAGTTCGCCTGACTGTTTTTTGATACGTGATGTTTTGGACAGCTTACTTGTCGTACTCCTAAAGAATTAAAAATAAGTAAAGACGAGTTAACTCGTCCCTGCCAAGCAAGGGGTGTAACTACCAGTAAAAAATAAATTCCAGTTTCAGCCAACGCACTTCCTTCAACTAGCTATTGTGTCTTAGAACTCTTTCATTGTGCTCGTCATAGCCGTGTGTCTATAGGACCTGCCTCCGTGCGGGCAAAGAGGGTTCGAGTCCCGGCGCTGGATGGCGATTTTCTCTGTTGGGTATAGGGGAAAAATTCCAAGCACAATACCCCACTCTACCCAGGTGTCTGAAATGGGTACCGGTCTTGACCGGGGGAAAGCGTCATAGCGTCCTGGTGTTAGTTATAAGGCATTTGAAAATCCAATGTACAAGGTGATATCTATCAGGCTTGAAATTGGAAATAAAGCATCCGTAGATGCCGATGTTTCTAGCTAATTAGTACACCTGGGTACTGTAATTGTATATGAGGGAGTTAACTGATATTGAGTGCTGCGCGGCTAAATTTTCGAATTTTCGTACCGCTAACGTTGGTAGCAAAAGTTTTGCTTTCGACTTAGCTACGCGACATTTGTTAGTATTTCATTCCAAAATCCTCAAATTTGAACGTTTTTTAACTGATGTCTGCCAATTCGGCAGGGCTGTTAGATGCTGACTCTTGAAATTTTCTCTTAATAATATGTCAGTTTTCAAATGCGAACTTTGATTTGTTCAGAGTTGAAAGTTGCACAGAAGTTTGATGGCTCCTTATTCTGAAAGTTCAGCGGCCGCTGACGACAAGACGAATGCTTTACCTCCTTTCAGGAACCCCAATTTTGAGGTGAGCTTTGAGGTTGTGTTCTCTCCAGAATAGGTTTGCTGTTTAATATATTCTATCAGTTGAAGTACAATTTTGCTGCTACCTAATTGTAGGTGTTGTATAACCATTTCGTTTACGTGCCGTATTGGTAACGCTTGTTGAATGAAATATTATTGGCTATTTCGCACCGTTACTCTTGGTTCTTTCAATGAGAAAGAAAATTCCTAAAAGTTCTTCATTATTCAGTTTTATTTCACGATCATTTTTCAAGTGGAAAAAATGTAAACTATTGAATGCATCAATTATTTGGTAAAATACTCCCCAGGGAGCATAGCAAAGGTAACAGGTTTAAGTTGTTAGATTTGTCTAGTCTGAGTGTGCGATGAAGACTGGCGCTCCTCGCAAGGAGGGGAAGTTGTCAGTTCAGTTCAGCTAAATTGACAAATTTAGCTAAATTTCAACCTTTAAATTATCTTTGGATAGGTCCTCGGAACTTTTGTAATTCGTGTCCAATTGGCTTCTGCCAGTTTTTATGTTTTTTTTGCGATTTGGTCTTTATCCTTTTATCGTCTTCCTTTAAACTTATTTCCATGCGCAGATATCCTGCATGGGAACACACTTTGTGTATAGATTCCTCGTTTTCCTTTGCTCATATTGGATGCTCCTTACCCTTTCCTCTGTGAAACATCTCAGCAAATAAACCGAGCCTTAAACTACCTACCATGTTACTAGTATCACTATCAGGTATATTTTCTGGAATTCTCTTCAATTTCAATAAAAATAGGAGAGCAAAAATCACTGATAAAAATTTCATTATACTGAGAACGTTTCGGGCAAATACCCATCATCAGCTCATTAAAAGACTCTTACATATATCACAGTAAAACGTGGTAAAAGGACTTTGAAACGTTCTCAGTATAGTGAAATTATTATCAGTGATTTTTGCTCGCCTATTTTTATTAGTATCACTATTTATTGAGTATGAAATGTCCGTCGAACGACTCATATAAGTAAGTCTAGTCTTAAGTAGATTTTTCAAATTCAAATTAAAAAAAAAAATTCCCCGGCCATGCCTCTAACTTCAGTGTGTACATATCGCTCAGCACCTGGCGGCGCAGCGCATATTGGCTCAACCAAAATATAATATTTTGGTTGCGTCTATTTGAAAACTCTTGAATCTGCAGTCCTGCATGTAGAGTATTGAAGTTTAGATTCCCTGTCGAAGTGATCGTAGCTTGCAAGTAACCTCGTGGCTTGTATTTTTCTTACTGACAACAGTAGAAATAGAGAACTGGTTGTGCTTTGGTGTTGCGTTGTATTTAGTCCTTGACATGGCACGTGATACCTGATTTGCGTGCTGATCAACACGTGGTGAAGTGCATCGTCATACGATAATTAGTCAGATTTGACGATGGTGTTTTTTATCATTACTTTATTAGCGTCATCATTATACTATAATTATTGCATTAGTTCAACACTATCACGCCACAACAATGGCGATCTCAAAGCCTTAATTACCCAGTGGGTTAACACTTTGACTGCGACGTGAGCCACCGGTGGCCACGGAGGGGTTTTTCATAATGCTACTGACCGGCCAGTCCTCACTGACTCGAATTTCATACATACTTTATCAAAACTAGATGGATGCACGATCCAGATGATATTTACTATTTTCAACATTGCTTACTACAATCGACTTTAAATTTAGGATTAATATTTACGTCAGTTTTACCGATCGCAGTCAAAGTGTTAAAGTGCGTGTACGTTGACAACGACTTCAGCCTTCAAAATCGGTTAGGAACACTGTAGCTTTGTTCAATAAAACAAAGGCGTGGAGACGCGTGCAAGCCTGGTGCTTTACAGACGCTGGGCGACTTGTATCGTCGATGTAGCGCACTTTTCACGATAGCTTCTCTTTTGCGATTAGGAGCGTGCACAAAATGTTATTAAGAACGGCGAGTTCAAAAATGCCTTCTACTTTTAATGCGTGTGTTTTTGTTTTATGTAATTTCCTTGTTTTTTCGTGCAGCACCGATCAATTTTGAGCAGTAAAAAGAAAGTTTGGCGCGGGCTGAAGCAAATTGTGGCCCTCGAGAGGTCCGTTCCTTGGTCTCCGGACGCGGTGTTGTGTGAGTAGAGGGAACGGAGCTTTTGTATACCTCACGCTGAATGACTGTTCATCCACATACTGCTGGTGTCTTATTCGCAAAGTGTCAGTGAGCCCACTTTTTCAAACAATAAACTACCTTTATTCTCTACTGTAGACCATTAAATTATCTTAATTTTCTACTATCAACCATTAAATTATTTTTACTCTCTACTATCAACCATTAAACTATCTTTACTCTCTACTATCAACCATTAAACTATCTTTACTCTCTTCTATCAACCATTAAACTATCTTTACTCTCTTCTATCAACCATTAAACCATCTTTACTCTCTTCTATCAACCATTATTTTCAGCCTCTCATGAACCCATGATGGCCCTACTAGCGTCAGCGTAATGCACTGTACTCGTTCGGTAATCAAATGTTCTAATATAAAATTTTTGACGTTATCAAAAAGCTGCACCGTTTTAAAACACATTCTCATATGTGATTGATACTTGAATCAAGTAATTCTTGAAAAACTTGGAGATACCTGCGATGCTTGATTTGATAGGGATTTGCAGTGCATAATGGGAAGCTATAATTAATAATCAAATTTAAGAAGACGTCAGGTTTACCGAGTGAGTTGTACTGCCGCAATGCAAAACAAGTCTTAGATCTTGACTCGATACCCTTGAAAATCTTCGTTGATTATATATAACTATCGACCAGTTTGTGGTAAGTTCTGAAACATCGAACTTTATGAAGCGAGTGGTAACTTTGAACTGTTCTAACGGTTGCGTCAACTAAAACTTATGCCATTCAAATGCTAAAATGTTTGGATCATTTGCAGATAAGCCCCGCCACTAATGCAGCACTTAAGTAATAAGTTCACCCACTTGTAACTTTCAAAATAATGCACTTACCGACTTCGAATTACTCTCAAATGGAAGATTAAAACATTCTTTTGTTTGAGAGTAATTTGAAGTTAATAGGTGCATTATTTCGAAAGTTACAAGTGGGTGAACTCATGTGTTGCATTAGTGGCGGAGCTTATCTGGAAAAGATCCGAATGCTTCGCTGTACTGCATTCATTTTTGTATTACTTCACTTTGTTTAGACATTGCGTAGATAGAGGATCAATACAATATTATTGAACTTGTGCGCAATTTTGTTTTGCTACAATAGAGAACAGAAAATATACGCAGATGAACATGTATTCAAATATTGCAAAAAAAATAAAATAAAATATATTGAATTTTTTTCAGTTATTTTATGAAAATATTGTCAGTAGCCTTTATATCAAATTTTATTGTGTTATTTTATGAAAATATTTCGAGTGAGTACCCTTCATATTAAATATTTTGAGTGTTATATTTGTTATCACTTCAACACCACGAACAGCTTCCTTCTCATGTTTCACAAAATTGCAGATGGCAGTATCGATGCTCCGCCCTCATTCAAGCCAGCGAAGCGCTACTCGGACGCCTCAGGTCTTCCTGTGAGTACAACTTGAGTTTGTGAGGGCCCGTCTCAGTTGGAAGCGCTTTCTTTTCTCTGGTGAACAAGACGACCAAAATTTCAATTAACTTTGTGACATGTTTTTAAAGTTCATCATCGTTTCCTATCGATCCGAAGGCCTGTTTTAGTTGAAAGTTCCTTCTTTTCTGTGTGATGAACAAGACTACCAAAATTTCAACTAGCATTGAGACATGTAGTTTTTGAAGTTCATCATCTAATTTTCCTGTTGGTTACATCGATTGAAGTTGACCTGAAAATGATTAGCGAATTTCTGTCATGATACCTGTCGTATGTATGCTCATTAGGAAGTAGTCCCGCAATTTTGGAGAGAGAATAACAGCGGATATGTTGATAAAAAGATGTTCAAGTGGCTGTCATGGATATCGATATATTTGCTCGGTATATCGATGAAAGTATTCGGCAAGATATTCTTCAGCAGAAATAAGAAACAGTTTTGAATAATGCGATGGTTTACATTGAACTTTAGACAAGTTCCCTCACTCAAAGCCTCTAAATCTGTTCTTCACCCAAGGTTCTCATTCTTACAATGCATTACATTGAAATATTTAAGTGAAGTTTTATGTTATGGTTAGTTTTAATAACTTTTAGAGGTAGGAACATAGGCCTGAATGAAATCGTTAATTGTGTTTGAATATATTTTATGCAATTTATTAATCAATGGCATACGAGCCGAAGCTTTCTGTAAAATTGAATCTTAACCATTTTAACCTCGCGAGGCAGTTTCCTCTTGTCCTTTGCGATGAAGAAAATTCTGTTTTTCATTCACTCTCGTGTTTACTTGGATCTCATTCGTATCAGCAATCGAGCAATCTCACATTACTTAAAAGCGTCAGAGGTTTAAATATTTTAGAATTGTATACTTGAAGCTGATAAAATCTACTGCCGCCCTTCTAATCAGTTCGTTCGCTTCAATGCAGCAATTTCACCAGACGCTAATTGGGCTGCTGTTAGTCATGCAAATTCTTACACTGTTGCACACTTCACAGGCTCCCTACACGGACCCTATGACGAAGCTTCGTTACGCCAACGCAGAAGAGTTTGCCCGCATCCGAAAGCTGCCCATGGACTTGGTGAGCGGCCTGCTGGAGCTTAGGAAAGCCAGCAGCATCGTAGGGTGATCATGAACCTTCTAATGCGCGTACTTTCATTTGTAGATGTTTTGTCCAATTTTTTTTATTGGTTTCGAGTGACTAGGTAAGGTTTACAAATTTTATCCTCGAAGGAGGTTGTCCTCAGTTTTTAATGTCTACATATAATAAATAAAAGCGATCACAAATGTGGCACTTTATTTTTTTTTTTATTAACCAATATTTAAGTCTCAACTCAACACTTTCCCTCATTTAGTACGCGTAGGGAAAGCATCGATCACGCTAATATCAAACACAAACTCTGGTCTCTCTAGAAGCTATGTCTCAGAGTAATGCATTATTTGTGCCTATGATTATCAACTTTTCGATTCTGCCTAAATAAAATAGGACCGTCACTCGTAACATCTCTTCACAAGGCAGGGTGCGAATTGAGGCGTTTCTATCATGAACGATCACATTATTTCGAAATTTGGGTGTCAGAAGCATTTAGTAAAACGCAGGGTAAGCCCTTCAAAAAGACTGTATGATAAAGCAGCTACATGTATTTGTTTCTCGAGGTTATGATGAACATGAGAAGTTGCTTGGAATGCACATGTAGACCGACATGAGACAGAGCTCATTCGTTCCCCTATCGTGATCAAAGTCGTTAAACTTTCTCAAATGAAAGAGTATTCGATATGGAAATCCTCAGGTGTGTCTAAGGCAAATGAAATGAGGGAGAGGTACTGAATGTTTTATTTTCAAACATTGGTAAGAAAACGCCACATGTAAAACTCTGGAGCCTGGGCTTGTCGTCGCGGGAAACGATTAAAAAAAACTTCTACACCACAAAAAACCTATGAATTATGTTAAATAAAAACGCGAAGTTATCCGAAAATTTTAAGGCAAAAATACTGCGATGGTCTTTTTTTCGATACGCAATGACGACGAACGACGGCGTCAGAGGGAAACAAAGTTTGATCAATGGACCAAGATCATTACAATTCAAGTCGGTTGTACAGACCACCAGCCATCCTCCCGAAGTGCAAGAAAGCATGCACGGACAAAAGCATTTCTTACTTGCAGGTACTATTTGCAGGGTTATTTTGTACGGCTATGTTTGTTATTCACTAATTTTTGCAAGAGAGCCACTTCGGTTAAACGCATTAATTGAGAGAGCCGCAGCTACTGCAAGTTAGCGTATATTATATAAATTAAATATTAATTAATTAATTTACATATTTTTCAAGAACCGTGAATTGATTCATCGCGAGCCGCGCAATGAATAGCTGTACGGGAACACCTTGATTCCACAGCAGGGACCCTTCCCTTACTATGAAACATTAAAGTAAGCCCAGAACAGCCCTTTGCACTGAACGCTTTTCCATGTGATGTGAGCAACAAAAAATATATTGGCTAGCTTCATTTCCAAAAAACATATTGTATTGGCTTGCTTCATTTGGCTACCACTGAGAAACTGCTTCCGATAAAAAGACAGCAACATACCACAAAATAATTTAAAATATCACTTAACAATGCTCGTCAAGACGATCGATCCTTTGGACAGTAGGTTAGGGTGTCAAGCAGTACCTCAAGACGCACGACCGCCACCCACCCGATAAGTAGGAGCCGTGGTTGGCAGACACAAGTACGCGCCTGTCAAGGAGTGAGTCTCTTCGGGTCACGAGGGAACATCGAGGTTTTCCTGATGTTGTCCAGGCCGAGGTAAAGCATCGTAACGCGCTCGAGACCGATGCCGCCCCCGGCGTGCGGTGGACACCCGTATCTGCACACACGATTGGGATTAGATTATATTAGATATTAGAGTTTAAGGTAAAGACACGGTAAAGGCATCCTAGGTAAAGACACGCACCAGCAGGAGTTATAAATACCAGCTATACATATTAACCAGGTAAAAAATAAACTCACGTCCCACCATTTCCCTCGGCCAGGGAAGGACACGCCTGCAGGAGGTATAAATACCACCAATACAATTATATCAGCTATACATACCTATATACCAGCTATAAAAAATGAATGTCATGTCCTACCACCCACGAGGCACAGAGACACACCTGAAGCTGTCGATGTAGGACTGGATGGTATCGATGGCAATGCCGTGATGCTTCGCTCTCTCGGTGAGCATCTTCGGATCATGGATACGCTGCGCCCCGGACAGGATCTCCTCGCCGCGCATGAACATGTCATAAGAGTTGCTCCACTTCTTGTTGTGGGGGTCCGGCATGGTGTAGAACGGCCTCACTGCCAGGGGGAACTTGTCTAGAATGAAGAAGTCCGTGTTGTACTTGGCCCTCACCAGCTGCCCTAGCAACTTCTCATTAGGGGTGCTCAGGTCTTCGTCCTCCTCCATTTGAACGCCGGCCTCGCGCAGGAGAGCAACTCCCTCGCGGAACTGGAGGACTAAAGGAGGGTCCAGAAATCTGCAACAAAAGCGCTCCATTAATTGCAATTGTAGTAGCGCTACCGCAATTGTAACGAATTGTAGTCAAGGACTTACAATGTGAAATGATCGGGCAAAGACTAGTCAGGAATTATAGGAATCTAAAGTCACAAACGCATTATCAAAACATTAAATATTTATGTAGAATGAAAAGAATTTAATACAAACTGAATTATCCAAATAACAGGCTGCATCACCAAGCGCTCCTTTCAAATTATTCTCCCACAAATCCGAGATTGTCGCTCTAATTCTCACTCGTATAACACTTCATAAGATGAAAGTCTTGCAACTGATTTCCAGTTACTCCTCTACTACAAACCTTCAAAATATTGATTTTGCATTACGCACCTTTCACCCCAATCACTTTCGCACACACGTCCTAATATGTCAAATACTTCAATTTTCACTTGAAAGACCTCACATGTTTGACAAAGTTAACAACCTGATGCACATCACACTGTCTTATTTGCAGATAATACACAACCATCAGAACTTGATGGATCAACACAAAAAGTTTCATTCTTATAATGAACACGACCTAGAGAAGGTACAAACCCGCATCTCGGGGTGAGGAACATAAGCTGCGTTACCACTTCGACTGCAGCTGGTAAAACTCAAGTCTAACATTCAACTCAAATTTAAAGTTAATTGTAGTAAGCAGTGTTTAAAAAAAGCAAACATTTACTGGATTGTACCATTATTTGGTTATGATTAATTGTACTTATGAAAATTGAGTTCGTGACTACTGGTTGGTCAGCAGCAATATGGAAATCCCCTCCGCGTATCACCGATTGATGGCTCACATCGGAGTCAAAGTGTTGATATCTCACTCTCGACACCACCAACTGGACAGACTATTGAAGTAACTTCCCACCCCTCGACACAAGTAGCGCACAGCTGAGGCGCATTGAAGACTTGCCAAAAGGGTTCCCTACTCCTCACCCTAAATGGAACCCTACACTTCACCCTAAGGAAACCCTACACCTCACCCTAAGAAAACCCTACACCTCATCCTAAGGAAACCCTTCACCTCATCCTAAGGAAACCCTTCACCTCACCCTAAAGGGAACCCTACACCTCCCCCTAAAGGGAACCCTACACCTCACCCTAAAGGGAACTCTACACCTCACCCCACCCACAATCCTCCGTCTTACCTGAAGGGCTGTGAAGGGAACTGCTTGCCCACAATTTCGATATCGCGTTTGTGTTCCTTCTCGAGTCCTCTGAACATGTTCACGAACATGTCTCCTATGAGCATCATCACTTCGTGGTAGTGGTGCACGAATGCCATCTCCATGTCCAAGCCAACGAACTCCGTCAGATGTCTGCCCACAAAAACACTCATTAAATGGACACTGAAAATTATACTTGAAAAAAAAAAAATTAGCAAAACAACTATATTTTATTCAGAAGTAGTGGTGTAGTAGTCAATTTATGGCTTCATTTCAAGTGAAGAGATGTTTTCACATAGGAAAGAGAAGGGACCATTCAGTATTGACCTGGAAAAACGTGGAATCTAGGAGTTCCCATACAGGATACCCGGTACATAGAAACTGCAAGTTAGAAAAAACGGAAAGTAAAGACAGCTCTTCTTCTGTATCTTACACATCTTTTACGTACTGGAAACTCTCAATAAATGCAAGAAAAATGTCCGGACATATAAAGTAAATCGAATGATATTTTTTAAATTATATTTTTAAACAATTCTACTCAGATAAATAGAGTAAATTTTATTACAATAGTAATACAAAGCAATTGAGGTATCATTTGCTATAGAAGGGAAAACTATTGTTTGAATGACATATTCCTTAGCATTAATTTCATTTCTCAAAAACTCGCATCAAATCTTTCTCCTTGGAGAGTTAAACTGGCACTTATACTTCTCCTTTGCACTTTTTTGTACATCATTTACGGTGAATAAAATTCTCCAAAAAGAAAAGGCTTCCTTTCAAATTAAAAAATGTATCTTTCTCGGCCATTTATCCAATCTGGCTCCTATAGCTGCACGCAACGTTGGTTGAGACCAACATAGCGTTCTCAGAGAAGTAGCAGCAGCAGCAGCTCTAATGTTCAGCTTACAGTGAAACAAGAAATTTTGAAGGACGCACTCGAGCAGCTGGTCACGTTCACGTCAGGCCCAGGACGAAGACAAAGGAAAGAACAATGTACGTCACAAGAAAATTAAGACACAAAAAGGCCTTGCACAAGAAGTGCTGCCGATTCTTCTAAGGACAGAAGTGCTTCTCAGGAAGCTTCCCTTACCACTACAAAAATCCTTAAAGAGAGGATGGATTAAATTAAATGTTAGTTTAAGCCTCCCTAACTGCTACAAAAAAGAGCGTATCAAAGAGAGGAAGGCACTATTTGGTATAGAGATACAGGAATGCAGAATCTATGCACAAGGGGAATAGAGATAGTAAGTTGAGAGCGGAGAATTTCTTCAGCTCGGAGAATTTGAATTGTCACAAACAAAATGCTTACATATCCTTGACCCCATGCAACGACAAAAAAATAAATCCACAACCAAGGTTAAATAAAATGTTTTGTACCTGTGGGTGTTGGAGTTCTCAGCCCTGAACACAGGTCCTATAGTGAAGACTTTTTCGAAGTCTCCTGCGATGGCCATTTGCTTGTATAGCTGCGGCGACTGCGCCAGGAAAGCTTTCCTCTCAAAATAATTCATGCCAAACACGTTAGCGCCTCCTTCACTCGCAGCCGAGATCAACTTCGGACACATGATCTCCGTAAATCCCCGACCTGTTGAGCAGTGGAAGAGTTACAGTCGAGATAAATATCGGACACATTGGTCGTTGGGAAAAACGTCATGAGTCGAGATTCTTCATTTTACAGAAGTGATTATAACTCTGCTGTTTTACGGAATTAATTTTGATCGGAAAAGGAATCCTTCCTCTAGGTCAGTTTTGAAGGTCCAGTTATGACGGTTTAACTAAAATATGTAGAATGAAATGGGAAATTTAACAGCATGGATAAATCAATTTTCCAAAATTTTAATTTTGAATTATGACCTTATTCTTCCCAATGAACATAACCTCCATAAATCCCGGACCTGTTAAGCTGTGCAAGAGCTAAAGAGACAAAAGCACTCACTTCATTCGAAACAATCAACTTATGGCCACCAGAAAAACTCATTCGATAAATTTAGGTAACTCTGCAACACAACCACCTCGATTTTAGCAAAACTTTTATTTGCTCACTTTACCTTATAGTTGCCTACTGAAGGCAACATTGTGAAGTGAAAGAGCTAACTGCTTGACCACAACAAAGATGTCCTCATAAGAAGAAAGCACTAGTATTTAGTATAGTCTATAATAGAGTCAAGAGAACAGGGAATTTATGCACAAGGATTTTTCCCCCACACATTACGCCCATGAACAGAAATTTAGAAGGGAGATTACGAAGCAAGATCAAAGTATAAGAAAGTAATGGGCGCTAAAAAAAAGGACAGCACTAAACCGAAAATAGGCGGACGGCAACAGTACAAGAAACCTATTTAATTTCTACAAATGAAAGGCTTACCTAGCCCACACCTCGGACACTCACATTTTCCCTAGGTAAAATTTATTAACACACGTTCAAGCACAAACTACCCATATCTGTGTGCCTACTTCATCGGAAGCATATTAATTGAAGAGCAAAGCAGGCATCCATTTAACAAAATATTCTGAAGGAAAATCGGGTCTCCTAATGAGAAGAATAACCCGTTTATAAACAAGTCTCCTTTCAACAAACAAGTGTAAACTAGAGACTTTTCAATGGTGGAAATGAGAAAATGCAAGAACACATGGGAACAACTAACAAATGGATCATAACGATATAATTAGCTCGTGCTAAGCTTCTCTAGCTATGACCAGAACGAAGCCAGAAATTTTACCCATTTTTCATAACTACTGTATTATTTTAACATCAGTACCCCGATAACTGATCAGTTTGAGCATGGCGTAGTAATGACGTCAACGCTAGCAACTGTTCAGTTTGAACATGGCCTAAGCTTGACGCCAAAGCTAGCAACTGATCAGTATGGGCATGGCGTAAGCTTGATGTCAGAGATAGCAACTGATCAACTAATCAGTTTGGGCATGGTCTACGGTTGATGTCAGAACTAGTAACTGATCAGTTTGAACATGGCATAAGCTTACCGTCAGAGCTAGCAACTGATCAGTTTGAACATGGCGTAAGCTTGACGTCAGAGCTAAGAAAAGATTGAGGCAAGAAGCAGGAAGACAGAGGAGAGGGGCTCTACGAACCGGCCAGGTAGTCCCTGAAGAGCCTGCACACGCCGCCCTCCAGCCTGTAGATGGCCTGGCTGGTGGCAGTGCGCAGGTCCAGCACGCGGTTGTCCAGGCGGGTGTCCTGCAGCACTCGCGCCACGTCCTCGCTGTCGTGTTCTGGCCGCACTGCGTCGTCTATCTGGAGTTTACGTGAGGCAGTTAGTCATAACCAGAGGTGTGAGAAATGTAGTCAATCTTTTGTTTACACGAGGCATTTACTGATGACCACTAATGAGATATGTAAAATATGCGCTGTTTATCAAACTACCTGCGCCGTCAATCTGGAGTTTACATGAGGCATTCAGTGACAAACACTTAGGAAACTTGTGAGAAATGCACAGGCAATCAAACTGACTATATTATACACCAGCATCTATGAGAGCCAAAAGTGGCTCTTATTTTGAGAGGTGAGATGTCTTGAATTACAACATTGCTTTTGGACAGTTTTGCCGTTTTAGAAATGCTAACGCTTTCAGGTCTACCAACATCTTAATGTGAGCTCTCCTACATGTGATATTAACAAAATAGGTTGAAGAAGAGATTGAATAGGGATCGCTTTTAGAAACTACAGCAATAAACAAAGTAAGCTGTCCTTACTAAAATTTATCAAACTATTTTAATTCCCTAGAAAAATGCCCAAAAGGTTTAACATGGACTTCCAGATGAAACCCTGTGCTTTGCAAGAGGGCTCTCGATTTATGAAACATTACACAAGTCATCGGTTACAGATTGTGATCAGATAAAGATCTTCCTGCATTAAAACGCAGACACTCAACAAGTAAGAACAGAAGCTCGTACCTACTCCTCTAGGAAAGGTGAAAGCAACAAGAAATATCAAGGAGTCAGTAAAGGAGAAATAGCCCAACGTTTTTGTGATGACAGTGAGAAGTAAGTGTTAATGCTTTATACAGCACGAGCAGCTGAGGGATAAATCTAAAGACCCTTGTAATTCTTTTGGCATGCTGGTAAGTCTAAATTGACACGGTGGTGAACTGTAATCTACAGCATCATGGAACTTGCACTCTAGGATGAAACAAAATGACTTTGATCAAAATGGACAAAACAGGGTTGGCACATAAAAAACCCACCCAAAAAAGCCCACACTAAAAAACCCACTAAATAGTGTTTTATTTAAGTTTTATTATTGTTATGTAAATTTTATTTGTTTTCAAGCTTATAGAATCCAAATAAGCTAAATATTTTTCTTGTCAAAAAATGTATCTAAGCCAAGTGTATGACTATGACAAGAAAACATTGAAAAACAAAACACCAAGCCTATGTAAATCAAATTTGAAAAACCTTAATCACAAAAAAAAATTCGAGGGACTAATATATTTTCATGAATTCTATTTCCAAAGTAAAAAACAAAAATTTAGAAACAAATGCACTTTGACTACTTGATAATATAGAGACTTCTGAATTTTCCCTGTCTTCTAGACTAGACTGCTACTACAATACTTCTATGTTTCTCTTTCTACATCCACTGCCATTTCATCGTTGTCATCCACATCATGATCACTTGTGAGGTGGCGATGTACTGAGACCAATTTCTGTGCGCGTTCTAATCCTAGTCTACTTCTCAATTTATTCCACACAATTCCAAATGTTGGGAAAATTCTCTCAATGGTTCCTTAACTTGCGGGGAAAGAATGAAGATTGCTTATAAACTTGCAGAAACCCTCTGCCAGTGTTTTTTCTGGAATCTGCGTTTTCTGCTGTTTCATGTCTTTAATATCCCACCATCAACGAGGAGTCATTGTCTTAGTGATATTCTCATTGAACATGTGTTTTGGGAAGATGTTGGAGTCCTTCAATTTATAGGAATAAAGCGCACCGATGAACTCCGGATTGCACTCAACCAACCACTCTTCAATATCAGTCTACTGTATGAGCTTTGCCTGAAATAAGTCTAACAATTATTGTCAGATGGGGTAAGACACGACCACAGCTATCATGGGTGAGAAAGTAAAGAAACGACTGGTCTACGGTGAGCATTCAAGCTGCACTGGAACAAATTTGACGATGGAATCTGTTCGAGCATTTGCTTTTAGTGTTTGTTGCTATCCTGTACTGCAAAAAATGATTTTTTTGGCAAATTTAAAAAAAAAAAAAATTTTGGCATGTCACTACATGTTGTAACATGTAACAGTGTGGTTGACTAACTTGACTTGCGCTGCTAAGCACTCCAGCTCACACAATACACATGTTAAGTTGTTAACAGCATGACTGTTAAGTGATGTGCGGCTGTCTTGCTTCAAGTTGCTTGTGGTGGTTACTTATGATCTGCATGGTGCTTCCCTCTCACATGACTTGCGCCTGTCTGCTGCTAAAACAACTTACTATGAATTGACAAGCATAGCAATTCTCTTTGCACATCTTATATCTTTACAGACTGCAGAGCTATGTCTCTATGCATGTGGCAATTGGTAAATAATAATTGTGATGGACAAACTTAATTCATATATTGTTCATATAATGTAATAATTCATATAAAAATGTAATATAATGTTGGAAATAAAGCAATCAAATAACAATATTTACTCAATAAGTGTATATATATAAATCTGAAATAGGGGCAACTGGAGCTGTGCGAATAACTCTTTTAAACAAAAACAGGTATTACAAAAACAGGTATTACAAAAAAAAAAAACAATAAAACCCCCAAAAAACAATAAAACCCATAAAACCCAATTAACCCAAAAAAACCCACGTGGGTTTTTTTTTAAACCCAGGGTTTTTTCCATCCCTGGGACAAATTCGTCCACAGAACAACTTACGACTGTCCCAATGCATGGCTCTGACTATAATGGGTACAATGAAACTATTCATGTTTACGGAGACAAAAATCTATAATTCAACAAGGAGAAAAAAATTACAATTTTTAAAACCACTGTTCCTACAGTGCAGACACAAAAAAAAACAAGAGGATCCAAATTACTAAGATTGATGCATAAAAGAGAAAGCAAGTAGAACCCAAATATGAGGAGCTACAATAAATGACCTCAACCAATACACTTAATGAACTACTACATAATCGAGAAGAGGCTGTAAAAGAGTAAAATCTGTAGAGTGCAAACTTTCAATGAATTATTACTACTATATGATCGAGAAGATGATGTAAAAGAGTCGAAATCTGTAGAGCGCAACCAGTCAACGAATTACTACTATTACCATATGATGAGAAGTGTGAGGCTGTAAAGGAGAAATCTGTAGAGCACAACCAGTCAACGAATTACTACTATTACCATATGATGAGAAGTGTGAGGCTGTAAAGGAGAAATCTGTAGAGCGCAACCTGACCTGCAGAGGCAGCCTCGGCTCAGAGAGCGACACGACCATCACAGAGCTGGGCTGCAGCTCCAAGTCCTCTATGGTGCACGACGACACTGCCTGCGCCGCTCGCACCACCTGAAGAATATCAATATTCAACACACTGAATGCGATGGGTTAAACTGAAATTCAATATCCAACTCAAATTTTTTTAAGTCAAAAGTTTATAAATGGCAAACATTAAGTGGGTGAAATAAATGCCATTAATTTAAAAAGATTTTTTAAAAATTTCCAAATGACCAATCGATGGAACGTTTTGCAGCTGGAAGAACACAAGCACAACCCACCGGTGGGTCATACCGCAATGAATGTGTTAAATAACGTGTGTAGTGCGCTCAGTGAGAGAACCATTCTTCTGAGATGCACTTAAGCAAGCCCATCAAACATATTGATAGCCTATAAATTAGTTTTAGCCTCCCTTTACCACAACAAAGATGGTCAAAGAGAGGAAGGAGATTAAGATTAAGATTATAAGTTAGTTTAAGCCTCCCTAACCGCTACAAAAAAAGAGCGTATCGAAGAGAGGAAGGAGGAAGGCACCATTTAGTATAGAGATAAGAGAATGGGGAATCTATGCAGAAGGGACATAGAAACAGTAAGATGAGAAAGAAGTTCATGAAACAAGATCAAAGTTGAAGAAGAAGGTCGTAGGTGCTGAAAAAACAGGACAGCAGTGAACCGAAAAAAGATGGTCCGTAACACAACAAAAACCTATTCTATTATAACAGAAACGAAAGCCTACCTAACCTTTAGCTCGGGCCCTCACATTGTCCTCCTGGGAGAGAGGAAGGATATAGGCACCATTTAGTATGGAGTTAAGTACGTAATCTACGCACAAAGAGTGTTCCCGCAAAGGATTCCGCGTGCATAGAATCAGTAAGACAAGGAAGGTCATGAAACAAGATATAAGTTGAAGAAATTGGGAGGTGCTGAAAAACAGGACAGCAGTGAACCAAGTAGTAGTAGTAGTAGTAGTAACATAGGCTTACTAGCGCTTCAGTAGCTCCGACTATTTCGCGCCGAAGGTCTCATGGTTTTAAAGATACCTGAATTCTACATCACCTCCGAGGTAGTATTATAAGAACATTATTTCGGTGGTCAACTCAATTTCCATTGCCTCAACACACACAGTTATATTTGTTTGCATAAGCACATTACGATTTCTCACTCAATAAGCAGGATCCATTCTACAGGTCGCACCTGCAAAACGTATCGGTATACACCGCGAGTTGATACAAAACAAAAAAGATTTTTAAAATTTTAGCAGGGTAAAGAGTGCGAGAACAGCTGGGACCCCAAATCGGAGGCGCCAACCAAAAAAAAGTGATCCTCAACATAACAAAAAACATTTTATTTTAACAAAAAAAAAAGAGGGCCCATCAAGTCTCAGCTCAGGCCCTCACATTTCCCCCTGGAAGCGCTAATTCCCATAGATACAATAGTTGTATCCCCCTGAGGGGAGAAAGATTCTCAACTTCAGTCCCGTTAATTTTTCGGAAAATTATCACTAATTTTTTTTCAATCTCAACAGAAAAGTGCTGGAGGCTGATGAATAGTGATGTACCGATACCATTTTTTTGGCCGATACCGATACCCATTTTTTGGCCGATACCGATACCGATACTCCGATACTTGAAAATACCGATACTTTGACCGATACTACTACCGATACCGACACTTTTACAATCATCTAACCTAATAATACCCGTTGTATGTTAGTTTATGTATTAGTTCGGTGTCCGCTTCTTAAGAAACATAGGATGTCCGAGTTTGCGGTATCACGGAGACCGAATTCCTCAGTGTAACATCGAAAGATCATTTGTACATGCAATGATATGTTTGAAATTTTATCAGGATAGGTTAGTAGTATTGGATAGGTTGTTGTGATCGCCGTAATTTACGCATTTTCCTAACCATGTCGCTTTTGTGCAGCTTTCAGGCCATATTGAATAATTAAAATACATTAAATTGAATTAGTAATTTGGTGAATAGCTGTGCCCGAAGTAATCATTTTTGAGTAATGGTGATTTGTCACCGGAGGGGAACTCCGAGTCAAGAGAGCTTTGTGTGTTCTTGTACATATGTGTTCGGCATAAACATTTTAAACCTACCTGACTTTCCGTTCTACGTATTGGCAACAGTGGAAAACGCATTAGTGGTGTAGGGTCTACAAGAACCGCAGTTGCTACCATGTAATGACGATCACTAGGCCTTCGCGTCGTGAACGTGCTTTGCGGCGGTGCGAGTCACGACATAGAATGAGGATAGCATAAGTTGGACAATGTTGACGGAATTCTTCCATGGGTCCATCTAGCTTAACGATGACATTGTCCTCGGCATTTCCATGGGTCCTGCTGCTACCTAATAATACCCTTGCCCTTGGTTTATTTGTTTGGTGTCTGTTTCTTCCATTTCTCTGTCACTCACGCTCATAATGACCGTATCTGTGATACGAGTTTCAACGGTGCGAAAATATTTTTCATCACGGGTACTGTTAGGATGGATATACTGTATTTGTTTATCATCAACATCTTGAAAATTCGTTCATGAAAAGTATTGAATCCCATTTTCGGCGGGCCGTGCACACTTGTATTAAAATAAAACCATTATAACTCCTATACATGGGAGTTATAATAAAATTATTTCCTTATATATCTAATAATACAAAAATATTGACAAAAAGTTTCCGATTGTGAAAAATAAAATGCTCTATGTTAACTATATTGTTGAGAAAAACAACAAAATGAAATCCATTCAATAGATATGTGTTTCTAATCGTATTGCAACGTAATGTAGACTAGCTATAATAGCAACTGGCTCCAAAAGTGGACCAAAACAATAGTTTCTCCAAAAAAGGATTGTCATTTTCGTGTTATTCACACCAAATACGAGTACATACTTTGGCGAAAGAAAATATTAAAATTTGGTAAGCCCCGAAACCGAAAATATCCGCAAACACGCAACCATCTATAAGATGAAGAATTTAAAAACGACAATTTCAAGGAACTTGATCATATTTATTAGGAATACGTTTCGGAGTCCAGATCCATCATCAGTTCGTAAATTACAAATCATTATGTCTGCAATAAAAGATAAAGCAAAATGTTGGATACAGTCATTAAAGGAAATCAAGGAAATAAAAATAAAATTAAAACATGTCCCAGAAAAACTAAAATTGACAAGATTACTATTTAGTTACAATTTGTTATGGGTAGGAACTATCAGAATTGTTGAGGGCCGGTTTTCGTTTAAGAATATGTAGCAACTCTAAAATTCTGAGGTCACATGCAGTTGAAGCCGAATCTAAGATTTAGTTGCATTTTACTGCGTGATTACGTACTGCGGAGTGTGAGGAGTAAGCTAATTAGTTCCCCGCGCGGAAGCTTCGACCCCAATGTTCGACCATTATGTTATAAAAATTTCGTGACGTCATGCCGACGTACGATGATGTGCACTGCACACAACTGTATAACTGTTAAAAATAAATCAGAGATCGCGGTTAGCATCTCCATCGGAAGCATATCCTTGTACCGGAAAAATGAAGCAACCATAAAATTATATAATTCCGGTGCATGGATACGCTTTTGATGGAAAAAGAGCCTTTCTGATTTATTCATACAGTTGTGTGCAGTGCACATCATCGTACGTCGGCATTACGGCACAAAATTTTTATATCAGAATGGCCGAACATTGAGGTTGAAGCTTCCGCACGGGGAATGAATTCGCACAATTCGTACGTAATCACGCAGTAAAATGCAACAAACCGATATCCTCTGCGGACTTCAAAACCTTAGATTCGGCTTCAACTACATGCATGTGACCTAGAAATTTCAGAGTCGCTACATATTTTTAAACGAAAACTGGCCCTCAACAATTCTGACAGTTCCTACCCATCGTAAATTGGAAGTAGATCATGTCAATTGTATTTTCTCTGGGACATGTTTTGATTTTTTTTGTTTTCGTGATTTTCTTTAATGACTGTATCCAACATTTTATTTTTTCTTATATTGTAGTCGTAATGAATTTTAATTTTACGAACTGATGATGGAGCTGGACTCCAAAACGTATTCCTAGTAAATACGATTAAGTTCATTGGAATTTTCCTTGTTTTTAAATTCATCAAGTTGCGATGAAAGCAATCAACTGACCCGTTCAGATGTATTGAACTATAAGATTGTTCGTGAATTGTTCAAACATCTTAACATAGAAGAATAATGCAAGATTCGTAATGAACGGTGATATGCATGCTAAGTTAAAATAAATTATTAGCTTCGTAATATTTGGCGATTTACAAGCTAAATTAAAATAAAATTTTCGTCAATTTCTATATTAAATTCACAAAAACTTTCAAATGCACCATCAACTTTATTAAATTGGTTTGGTTTTTGTTAGTCTGTCACATACTTTAAGAAATGGATATTAGGTCAAACTATAAAGGTTAAGTCGTAAAAAGTATAAAAATTTTGTGTAGCTACAGGGTTTAACTATTCATTTTACATAGCTTTCAGTTATGACCGTGACTCATCGGGAATTCAAAGTAGTGAATTCAGTTAGCGGGCCTGATTGAACGCTATAATTCAACAGTTAGCTATCTAATTTACTAGGTATGAATAGGCTCTTTATTTGATTACAAGTACGCACAGCCCGTCAAAAATTACGGGACTCACTAATTTTCTTGAGCAAATTTTCCAAATGTGATGCCCAACGAATGCATTCATCCTAACAGCGCTCGTGATGAAAAATATTCTTGTTCTTACGATCTGGTGAAACTCGTATCACAGATACGGTCACTATAACTCTCCTCATGAGCGTGACAAAGAAAATGGAAGAAGCGGACTCCAAATAAACCAAGGGTATTATTAGATAGTAGCAGGACCCGGGGAGATTCCATGGACAATGTCATCGTTAAGCTAGGCGGACCCGAGAAAAAATTCTGACAGTATTACCTAACCTGTGCTAACCTAGCCTATCCTAATCTAAGCAAACCTATCCTATCCTAACAAAACCTATCCTGATAAAATGTGAAATATTTAAATGCTCGGAAATGCCATCTTTTAATGTCACTGAGGAATTCGGTATCCATGATACCGCAAACTCACACAACGCGGACACCAAATAAATATATTAATAAACACACAGCGGGTATTATTAGGTTAAATACTTTTACTTTCATGATTTATGACCTTCATTTGAATGATAAAATACGTACTTTTGGTAAGTATCGGTAAAGTATCGGCCAGATTTTGCCGATACCGATACCGATACCCCTAAAAATGGCCGATACTGCCGATACCGATACCGATACATCGGTACATCACTACTGATGAAGGTTACTTAAGCAGTAGCTGAACCAGTTTACATCTGGC
Organism: Morinoia aosen; assembly: GCA_030386875.1. Taxonomy (NCBI): domain Eukaryota; kingdom Metazoa; phylum Arthropoda; class Malacostraca; order Amphipoda; family Talitridae; genus Morinoia; species Morinoia aosen. Next base: position 27,349,807 of record CM059563.1, read on the forward strand.
AATGGCTCCCAAGACAATAAACTCGAGCAACATTGGTGCATGTGTCACTCAGCTTAACAAATCTGCTGGCAGTGCGAGCATCTATTTTCAGCAACACCGAAGAACTCACCACACCAGTAACGTCAATGATGCTCTCTTTGTTGATGCCAGCCACAAACTTGACCATCTGTTTGGACACGGTGGGCCCCACAGCAAGCACACATTGGATGCTCTGGTCACGGCTGCGTAGGGTAAAGAAGCACTGCTTCCCTGCACCCAAAACAAAGGTTACAGCTAGTCAATTTTCTCCTGATCAAAGTGATGAATCATGATTACAACTGGGCACAGTACATACTCCCAGAAAGTACATGAAAATGAAGGGTCGTTGTACTTTTAGCCTTCACCGAGATGTAGAAGGCTTAATCAATATTATCTACAAAAAACTATGGAATTCAAAAACATGAAAACCATAAAGGACACAATAATGATTGAAGGCAAGCTGTGGATGAGAAATTTTTAAAATTTAAACACAGAAAGAGAGTTAGCAATATGACTACTGCTATCCAATGATACAATAGCTCAAACTTATTATTCAAGGAAACCGAAGGAAATAGCAAAAGCAGGACACCAGCGGCCAAAAATACCTGCACAAGATCATCTTTGCTCGTTACAAGTTGATCACTAAACAGACTAAGAAAGCTTAATAAGCCTGACATAATCAAGAACAAGAATTAATCCGTACTTTACATGATAAAGCACACTCAATTAAATGTAAAAAATGTGAACAGGGAAACTTTCCAAAGATGTCTGTACATGAACTATGTTCTACACTAACTGAGACGAGCAATGAATCTTCTTAACAGTTAATTCAACGTTGTTTCCAGAAAAATTGCAACAACAGTTACAAATTTAAGGGAAGTGAGTTTAAAAATAATTTGCAATTTGTGCAGAATTGATGAGCTAGTAATGAAGAACGATTCTAATTCAACAGATTATAAATGTACGAGGAGTTCGTGGGCTCGAACTCAGGACTAGAGATCACCGCGCCAACACGCTATCGATCACCCAAAGGTGACCGAAGCACAACGAAAGCAATGTTTTGGCACAGTGAAAGCAGGCGCACTGTCCTGACAGATATTTAATTCCCATATGTATCGAGAGCTCAAAGTCTAGTCACCCCCAGAAACAGTTAATTCTGGTACGGGAAGACACTGCTTCCACAAGGTTTTTTCAAATGAAATAAATGTACGAGGAGTTCGTGGGCTCGAACTCAGGACTAGAGATCACCGCGCCAACACGCTATCGACTGCGCTATCGATCACCCAAAGGTGACCGAAGCACAACGAAAGCAATGTTTTGGCACAGTGAAAGCAGGCGCACTGTCCTGACAGATATTTAATTCCCATATGTATCGAGAGCTCAAAGTCTAGTCACCCCCAGAAACAGTTAATTCTGGTACGGGAAGACACTGCTTCCACAAGGTTTTTTCAAATGAAATAAATGTACGAGGAGTTTGTGGGCTCCAACTCAGGACTAGAGATCACCGCGCCAACACGCTATCGACTGCGCTATCGATCACCCAAAGGTGACCGAAGCACAACGAAAGCAATGTTTTGGCACAGTGAAAGCAGGCGCACTGTCCTGACAGATATTTAATTCCCATATGTATCGAGAGCTCAAAGTCTAGTCGCCCCCAGAAACAGTTAATTCTGGTACGGGAAGACACTGCTTCCACAAGGTTTTTTCAAATGAAATAAATGTACGAGGAGTTTGTGGGCTCAAACTCAGGACTAGAGATCACCGCGCCAACACGCTATCGATCACCCAAAGGTGACCGAAGCACAACGAAAGCAATGTTTTGGCACAGTGAAAGCAGGCGCACTGTCCTGACAGATATTTAATTCCCATATGTATCGAGAGCTCAAAGTCTAGTCACCCCCAGAAACAGTTAATTCTGGTACGGGAAGACACTGCTTCCACAAGGTTTTTTCAAATGAAATAAATGTACGAGGAGAATTAACTGTTACCAGAATTAACTGAATTAACCCGTACCAGAATTAACTGTTTCTGGGGGTGACTAGACTTTGAGCTCTCAACAGATTATGTAATGCAGAAAATATAATTCAAAGATGAATCTGCAAAACATTCAAACATGGACAGGGAAATTAATCTTTCATTACCAAGCTTTATCCAAACAATGGTAGCTGTTGCTGGCAAATAAAAAAAAACACTTTTCTTCATCTATCTAAGGGTCAGGTTTCCAATTTAGTAGCTTAGTTTACTAATTATAAGAAAAATTGAAAAATTTATTAAAGTATAAAGGAAATAAAAAATTGAACACATTTAAAGTAGTGTCTTGGCTTTTTGCACAAATTTTCCTCCAAAAATTAACCTCTTGCTCACTGCTTACTCCACTTACTGAAAATAAACATTGTCTAGTTTGGCAAGTAACATTCATCACAAATTTTTACAATTTTTTGATGGGAAACAAATTTCAAATCGTTCATCAGAAATAATGAGGTAAATGGATTTAAGTCGACCGACCTGTCGCTCTAGCTGTGTGGAGTCTGGCCCTGACCAGCACGGTCTGACCAATCATGGAGGAGTTGAGCTGAGCAATGTTCACATGCTGGATAGGTTTGTTCTCACGACTGCAGATGAGCTCACATACTCCGTACTTGCCCTCTGATACATCCTCAGTTGGCCCACTTGCCTGCTCAGATTAGATTATGTTAGTGGTGTCGCCATCACCTAGCCACCACAAAAATGATCCAAAAAGAAGAAGGCACCATTTAGTATGGAGATAAAGGAATGTGGAATACATGCAGAATGGGCATAGAAACAGTTAATTGAGAAAGAAGATTAAGAAACAAGGTTGAAGTCAGAGAAAGTAGTAGGTGCTGAAAAACAGGACAGCAGTCATCCAAAAAATTGTGTTCCTTAACATAACAGAAAAACATTTTATTTCAACAAAAAGAAGGCCCACTTGACACTCAGCTTGAGCCCTCATACATTTTCCTCCTGAGAGGGTTCTCACAGCAAGATTTTTAGAAAGACAAACAAGATTAGTTTGTCATGAGGGTGATTGCTGCTATGACTGGATCAATCAGTTTTCATTATAGGGCCTTTTTCAGGAAGTGAAGTCTCCTTAAATAGCTAACAAAAATAAAATTATACATCAGATAAGTTTGTTACAGCCTCTCTAATCACATGTTCAAAAAGATGAAGGCACCATTTAGTGTAACAGTAAGGAAATGAAATGCAGAACCATTGGACAATATGTCTTCCCATACAAGATCCTCTGCACATATAAACATCAAATTAAAAAGGAATGTTATGAGACGAGATGAATGATGAAAAAGAAGAAAGTAGCAGGTGCTCAAAAATAGGACAGCATGAACCCTCAAGAAATGATCATACCCATAACAAAACAAAAAACTCTTTCAACAAAAAGGAGCCCATCTAACCTTAGACTTGGACCACACATTTTCTCCTTCAAAGTGCCAATTCCCAGAGATACATTTGTTTTAAAATTATTAAAAGTCAAAACAAAGCCAGGTCTAAAAACCTAGCTGGTCTTTATGGTGTAATAGTTTGGTGCACTGCACAAGAAATTTAAGAATAGGAAAAGATCTCCACTACGTATAAATAATATAAATAAGTAGAATAATCTAGCTTATTCTGGATACGTGACTTGCATAAATCTGCACCTCAATCATATTAGAATTAAATTTACTTCAACATTTTGACCGCGTCATGCACCACCGGTGGCCATGGAAGGGATTTTCAAAATGCTGCTAGCCGACCAGTAGTCACAAACTCAGTTTTCATAAATACTTAATGCTAAATGAAGGCAAAATGACTCAATACACGCCTTTCAAAAAATATATAAATTAATATAGAATTTATATAATATACACTAACTCGCAGTAGCTGCAGCTCTCTCTCAATATGTTTAACCAAAAAGGTTCTCTTGCAAAAATTAGTGAATACCACTGCTTCAAGTTCTGGCCAGAGCATGTACTAGCTCACCTGGTCCACAACAGCAACCCCATTTGCTACTACTTCTGCAGCCTTGTGCTGGGCTTTCTTAGCAGCTTTTTCTGCAGCCTTCTGAGCTTTTTTGGCTGCTTTTTTGCTGACTTCTTCACCAGATCTGAAATAAAAAATTAAATTATTTTGATGTCATAGAAGTAGCAACCTTCAACAAGAAAGGATTTGACTTTGATTCACTGGAAAGTTAAGGTTTAGGCTACAACTAAAAACTTCTACATACAATGGCACACGAAGCTTGCAACTGACAACCAGAAGGTCTTTTATGACAAAGACCTAAACATGCACACTGCTTGCACTCTCTGGTGAAGCCGTTGACAGTCTGAGTCCACATTTTGGCAATGCATTTGCTGGTTACTTGCGGCGGGCGAACTTTGTAGGTTGCGAGAACACACTAAAAATAGTACCCGTGAAAAAATCATACCTGGCTCCAACATCGAAATGCTGGTCGCCGAAAGGTGGAGCCTCGAGTATTATAAAAATTCACCCCCTAATTCGCGCAAAACCACACTTCCCGAGGTCCCAGCGCTTTCAAACTTGGTGAGCGTGTACAAGGGAAAATTCTAAGATGTACGGACCCCTTTCCAGGCCCCAAGACCCCATAGGAGACCCCCGAGAAGTCGAAAACCGACCGAAAATAGGGTCATTTCAAACATGAAGAATTTTTTGATTGCGCCGTCGGAGGAGCTGACTTGGTGGGAGCTGATAGAGAAAATGTCGGGCTTTAAGACGGTGTGATCGTTACTTCGAAAAGTATTAGGGAAAATGTTCAATGAATGAAAAACTTTTGGGTAAAAAAACGGCCGTTTTTCAAGTGTCACTTTGGCTGCCAGTTGCGGCGTTTTCGATGGGCTTTCGCCCTTCAAAATTTGATAGAATGTAGATTGGAGTTTTTTCTAAAATCTATCAAATTTATGAAGCCACAAGTGCGATACTTTTCTCAAAATGAGCGATTTAAAAATAGTCCTTTTTGTCTGAAAATTCACTTAAACCAAAGACATTGGAGAACGCTTCGTTTTACAGGCAAAGTTGTTGAACACTTTTTGCTCGTTTTTTCACGTTACATACAAAATAGTTTTTGTGGAACGATCGCATCAACCGTTCCATGTATATATGAAAAAAACATGGTTTTCAAGTCATTTCGACTTTTATTACCCCTCTCACGCCCCCTGCTTTACCCTTGAGGGCTTTTAAATACTCTGTACTGATGCGTCTCGAGGACATCTTTCTATAATGATACGTGTCTCAAAGTCGTAGCTTTTCAAGTTTTTGAGAAAAATGCAAAAAACATCGAAATGAATTTCCCCTGGACGCGAAATGTGCCAGTGAAAAGGTATTTCAATCTCCGTAGATTAATGACACGGATTATTTCTTGTTTTGCATTGAAGTCTCCACACCGAGATCATATGGGTGACAGCGATGACGCAACCTAGGCTTGCTTGCGTGGCGAAGGCTCTATAAGGATGTTGAACATCAAGACGCTTATGTTTTATTTTTTGTGGAGTTTGATTCGATATATTTCGATTCTTTGTTAAGTTCAAAGTTTCAACCAATTTTTGACCGTTTGAGGCTGTGTTATTTATTTTGTATAGGTCTACAGTGTTGTTATAGTTATTATAAATTTATTTTGACGTGGAACTCAATACTCGAACTCGATTCTTTCGCTTATAGATTCGCATAACTTGCAGTCATGACTAGTCAATCATCGTTTTCAAGTGTTGAAACTGGTTTAACTTGGAACTTTATAGAGAAGAAATGTGTTTAGACTTTGTGATTCAGCTGATGTTAGTATTATTTCAATTCTAACATGTTTGGCAGAAGAGAAAAAATGATGGTTACGCGTTTTGAGGTGGAACTCAATACTCGAACTCGGTTCTTTCGCTTTTAGATTCGCATAACTTGCAGTCATGACTAGTAAATAATCCTTTTCAAGTGTTTAAACTGGTTTTACATGGAAATTAATGGAGAACAAATGTGTTTAAAATATTTCATTCACCTTAAGGTAGTATTATTTTAATTCTAACAAGTTTTGCAATGGAGAATAAATGATGGTTACGCGTTTTATTTTCGCTGCTTGAAGGTCCATGAATTTCAGACTCACATTTTCACAGGTATGGCGACTTTGAATTGCAATATAGTAATGAGGTTTAGTATTTGAGACTTAAATTTTCAGCTTCTTATAATAATTGTATTATAATTATCCAGTTGAAGTAATACAAAGTGACATAAATCGCAAATCAAACGTTGCGTAAAGGCGTAAATATTGCTCTTGATGCGTTTTTGACCAGAAATGATGCTCATTCGTTCGAGGTGCTCATTTCAGTTCGACTTTATTTATTTTTTATGACGTATTATATGTTGTCCTCTCTCTCCATCACGTTACAAATCACAAGTTCAATCTAGTGTTTTACCTTAAGGTGTCAGCATCATCGACCTTACTTCGTAGTATGAGTTCAAATACGCAAAGCGAGTAGTTTTCGACGCCAAAAATTCCGCAACTACTTTGCTAGCGTTCTTGAGAACAATTTTATAGCAATCCTATAATATTTCGACATCGCAAATTGTGTCATCGCAAAACAAGGCGTATTCGTAAAACTTCGTAAATGAACTATAATTCAAAGGTGATACACTTTAAATTAGTCATTTGTATAAAGGTATAGTGGCTAAATATTTTTCGTTCGGCACAGCTATTTGTGTAGTGTTTGAAACTTGTTTTATGACGTTAGAAAATTGAAATTGAAAGAGCTCATAGTCCAAGAATTTGACTTTTCATTTTCTAAATTAATAAAGCTCATTGAGGAACGAATCTCTCGATATATATTGGTTCAAACAACACGAAAATGGTTCATGTCGACATATATGCTTTGATTGAACGAGGCATTTTCTAGGAGGGGTATAGTTTGAGTGAATATTTGTATCATAATTTTTTATTGTTGGGATGTGAAATTGCTGGATCTTCACGACCAAGAACCTGTAAAGTGTTCACGAAAAATTCGATCTCCAATAATAATAATAATTAAAACTCGTTGTTTGAAGGCCTCAAAATCGCTCACATTGCATATGCGTGAGTTTCAGGAAGTCATCATTTGAGTGAGTATAGACAACATTACGAGGTTCTAACTGATGAATAATATTTGGTGAATATTTGTCCCCGAAGACAACCAAATATTTTGCAGGTTTTGTATGTTTGAATGATGTTATTTATGAAATTCAAAATGGTATAAGTGATATATTTGCAAGAATGTTTTATAAATTCCACTCAGCCTAATTGAAGGTTTCTGTATCGATGAATAATAGAAATAGAAGATTAGAGAGAGGTTCAAATTGTTCACATTCCTGAAAGAATTGATTGTTGTGGTGAAAATAATGTCTATTGGTAAATATAAGTGATTCTAAGCTATAGCCGCAGTTGTTGACAGATTCATTTGCTTGAGAAATGTGAGGAATATGTTCGGATATGATGTTGTCGTAATGAATGTGGACTTGCTAAGTTTGATTTCTGATTTGAAGAGATGAATTTCTTGTCAATGATGCATTAGAAAGCTTTTAGTGGAATGTAAGTTGTAAGTGCACTCAAAATTGTAGCTGAAGGCCAAATGCTCAAATATTGTTGAAAGTTTCCAAGAGATTTGCTGTGAATGCGTTCTTTCTTTGTATTTACTGACTTCAACACAAAAACGCTTTCGCTTGGCGAGAGCTTCAGGTCTCGCCAAGCGTTCCCAAAATGGAGAGTTTATTTCTTGGGCCTTCAACTTAGCGCGATAGCGCGGTGTGTATATATTCGTTTACCGATTTGTGATGCACAGTTAAGAGACTTTGATTGCTAGCCCTATAATTAATTGTTAATGATAAGTGTTTGATTACGATTTTTGGACCGTAAAGCTTTAGACTTGAATTTTGAAAATTAGCTTATTGGCAAAATAAAGATTTTATGTAATATTTCCCAATTGGCATCGCTGTGACGTCATCATTTCTTCGTGACATCGAATTTCTTTGGAATATGTAGGTTGGATATTTGATGAATTGTCGATTAGAACGAAGTGAACTTGTCAACTTCGAAACAGAGGGAAAGTCTAGTGATGCGAACCGATGAATAAACCAAAATGTAAGAAATGTTTCGTCACAATATTTCGTGAGGTAAAATTCTGAACAAATTCAAGCAGACCCTATTCCATATAATTGAACGAGAAAATATAGCAGCCAGAATGTCTCTGCTGGCGAAATAGTAATGGAACGCATTTTCGTTATTTGACCATTAGGATTTTAAGTGGTTATTATTTAGAATTTGATGGAAGGATGTTAGCGTACAAAGAGATTTTGAATTCTTGAGGAATAAGGGCAAAGACATAAGAATTAAATAAGGTAAAATACGTGGGACCGAAATTTGAACTATAGAACAGGACAGGACACCCTGAATTATTAAAGTTTAGTTGTATGTAGGTGAGTTGGAAGTGTGTGTCGAGTAAGTTAATTCAAGTCATATTTGGAGCAAGATAGGTTAATTTCAGTTAGGTTAAAGTAGGTTACGTTAAATCAGGTTTGCTTAGGTGATTTTAGACTATGTTAGTTGAGGTTAGGTGACTTTGCCTTGAGTTAGGTTGGCTTAGAGTACGTTATATTACTTTAGATAGAGTGTGACACGCAAACTGATTTAAAGATTTGATGAGCTGTAACACATACGTATAGTCAGTGTAATACTACGAATGAGAGGGTGCCATCGTTTTGGTTAGGCTGTGATCAGCATGGGAATGGTTTGGTGAATTGATTTTTCACCCGTTTGTTGGTTGTTTAAGACATACGTTTAGTCAGTGTAATACTATATGAATGAGGGTATCATCATTTTGGATAGGCTGTGTTTTTCATGTGAATGGTTTAGATAACTAATTTCGCACCAGTTTGTTGGTGGCAAGGTTAGGTTGATATTACTGTTAGTATATATGTGAATGATATTGCTTTTGCTAAATGAAATTGTTGTGGTGTTTTCAAGTTCGACATAGAGTTTAGAGTGAAAGACGTTGGGTATATATAGTGGTTTGTTTTGTGAGACGATGTTGTCTGTACGTGGGTGGCTTCTGAATTGTGTTGATTTGTTTCGTAAATTCAGCAATGGTATTAGTGTTGAAAAATGAAATGGTTGTGGTGTTTGAAAGTTAAACATAGAAATTGAAGTAAATAGCATTGCATTTTGATACATATATTATTTTGGCATTTGACACGATGGTGTATCTCATTGCGTGTTGCTTGTGATTTGTGTTGATTTGAAAAGTGTGTGCATGTGCGTGTGTACATAAGTGTGTGTGCGTGTGTGTTTGAACGTGTGTGCGTGTCTATCATTATTATGATAGTGTTGTACAGAGGAATGTCTGTTTGTGTTGTGCTTAGTGGTGTACAGAGGAACGTCTGTGTGTTCGCCCCTAGCGGGCTGTGCCTGGTTACTTGCGGCGGGCGAACTTTGTAGGTTGCGAGAACACACTAAAAATAGTACCCGTTAAAAAATCATACCTGGCTCCAACATCGAAATGCTTGTCGCCGAAAGGTGGAGCCTCGAGTATTATAAAAATTCACCCCCTAATTCGCGCAAAACCACACTTCCCGAGGTCCCAGCGCTTTCAAACTTGGTGAGCGTGTACAAGGGAAAATTCTAAGACATACGGACCCCTTTCCAGGCCCCAAGACCCCATAGGAGACCCCCGAGAACTCGAAAACTGACCGAAAATAGGGTCATTTCAAACATGAAGAATTTTTTGAATGCGCCGTCGGAGGAGCTGACTTGGTGGGAACTGATAGAGAAAATGTCGGGCTTTAAGACGGTGTGATCGTTACTTCGAAAAGTATTCGGGAAAATGTTCAATGAATGAAAAACTTTTGGGTAAAAAAACGGCCGTTTTTCAAGTGTCACTTTGGCTGCCAGTTGCGGCGTTTTCGATGGGCTTTCGCCTCCCAAAATTTGATAGAATGTAGATTGGAGTTTTTTATAAAATCTATCAAATTTATGAAGCGACAATTGCGATACTTTTCTCAAAATGAGCGATTTAAAAATAGTCCTTTTTGTCTGAAAATTCACTTAAACCAAAAACATTGGAGAACGCTTCGTTTTACAGGCAAAGTTGTTGAACACTTTTTGCTCGTTTTTTCACGCTACATACAAAATAGTTTTTCTGGAACGATCGCATCAACCGTTCCATATATATATGAAAAAAACCTGTTTTTCACGTCATTTCGACTTTTATTACCCCTCTCACGCCCCCTGCTTTACCCTTGAGGGGTTTTAAGTACTCTGTACTGATGCGTCTCGAGGAAATCTTTCTATAATGATACATGTCTCAAAGTCCTAGCTTTTCAAGTTTTTGAGAAAAATGGAAAAAACATCGTAATGAATTTAATCTGGACGCGAAATGTGCCAGTGAAAAGGTATTTCAATCTCCGTAGATTAATGACACGGATTATTTCTTGTTTTGCATTGAAGTCTCCACATCGAGATCATGGGTGACTGCGATGACGTGGCCTAAGCTTGCTTGAGTTGTGAGGGCTGTATAAGGATCTTGAACATCATGACGCTTATGTTTTCATGTTTGTCGAGTTTGATCCCATATATTTCGAGTGATTGGTAAAGTTAAAAGTTTCAACCAATTTTTTACCGTTTGAGGCTGTGTTGCAAATTTTTCATAGGTCTACAGTGTTGTTAAAGTTATTATAAATTTATTTTGACGTGGAACTCAATACTCGAACTCGGTTCTTTCGCTTTTAGATTCGCATAACTTGCAGTCATGACTAGTAAATAATCCTTTTCAAGTGTTTAAACTGGTTTTACATGGAAATTTATGGAGAACAAATGTGTTTAAAATATTTCATTCACCTTAAGGTAGTATTATTTTAATTATAACAAGTTTTGCAATGGAGAATAAATGATGGTTACGCGTTTTATTTTCGCTGCTTGAAGGTCCATGAATTTCAGACACACATTTTCACAGGTATGGCGACTTTGAATTGCAATATAGTAATGAGGTTTAGTATTTGAGACTTAAATTTTCAGCTTCTTATAATAATTGTATTATAATTATCCAGTTGAAGTAATATAAAGTGACATAAATCGCAAATCAAACGTTGCGTAAAGGCGTAAATATTGCTCTTGATGCGTTTTTGACCAGAAATGATGCTCATTCGTTCGAGGTGCTCATTTCAGTTCGACTTTATTTATTTTTTATGACGTATTATATGTTGTCCTCTCTCTCCATCACGTTACAAATCACAAGTTCAATCTAGTGTTTTACCTTAAGGTGTCAGCATCATCGACCTTACTTCGTAGTATGAGTTCAAATACGGAAAGCGAGTAGTTTTCGACGCCAAAAATTCCGCAACTACTTTGCTAGCGTTCTTGAGAACAATTTTATAGCAATCCTATAATATTTCGACATCGCAAATTGTGTCATCGCAAAACAAGGCGTATTCGTAAAACTTCGTAAATGAACTATAATTCAAAGGTGATACACTTTAAATTAGTCATTTGTATAAAGGTATAGTGGCTAAATATTTTTCGTTCGGCACAGCTATTTGTGTAGTGTTTGAAACTTGTTTTATGACGTTAGAAAATTGAAATTGAAAGAGCTCATAGTCCAAGAATTTGACTTTTCATTTTCTAAATTAATAAAGCTCATTGATGAACGAATCTCTCGATATATATTGGTTCAAACAACACGAAAATGGTTCATGTCGACATATATGCTTTGATTGAACGAGGCATTTTCTAGGAAGGGTATAGTTTGAGTGAATATTTGTATCATAATTTTTTATTGTTGGGATGTAAAATTGCTGGATCTTCACGACCAAGAACCTGTAAAGTGTTCACGAAAAATTCGATCTCCAATAATAATAATAATTAAAACTCGTTTTTTGAAGGCCTCAAAATCGCTCACATTGCATATGCGTGAGTTTCAGGAAGTCATCATTTGAGTGAGTATAGACAACATTACGAGGTTCTAACTGATGAATAATATTTGGTGAATATTTGTCCCCGAAGACAACCAAATATTTTGCAGGTTTTGTATGTTTGAATGATGTTATTTATGAAATTCAAAATGGTATAAGTGATATATTTGCAAGAATGTTTTATAAATTCCACTCAGCCTAATTGAAGGTTTCTGTATCGATGAATAATAGAAATAGAAGATTAGAGAGAGGTTCAAATTGTTCACATTCCTGAAAGAATTGATTGTTGTGGTGAAAATAATGTCTATTGGGAAATATAAGTGATTCTAAGCTATAGCCGCAGTTGTTGACAGATTCATTTGCTTGAGAAATGTGAGGATTATGTTCGGATATGATGTTGTCGTAATGAATGTGGACTTGCTAAGTTTGATTTCTGATTTGAAGAGATGAATTTCTTGTCAATGATGCATTAGAAAGCTTTTAGTGGAATGTAAGTTGTAAGTGCACTCAAAATTGTAGCTGAAGGCCAAATGCTCAAATATTGTTGAAAGTTTCCAAGAGATTTGCTGTGAATGCGTTCTTTCTTTGTATTTACTGACTTCAACACAAAAACGCTTTCGCTTGGCGAGAGCTTCAGGTCTCGCCAAGCGTTCCCAAAATGGAGAGTTTATTTCTTGGGCCTTCAACTTAGCGCGATAGCGCGGTGTGTATATATTCGTTTACCGATTTGTGATGCACAGTTAAGAGACTTTGATTGCTAGCCCTATAATTAATTGTTAATGATAAGTGTTTGATTACGATTTTTGGACCGTAAAGCTTTAGACTTGAATTTTGAAAATTAGCTTATTGGCAAAATAAAGATTTTATGTAATATTTCCCAATTGGCATCGCTGTGACGTCATCATTTCTTCGTGACATCGAATTTCTTTGGAGTATGTAGGTTGGATATTTGATGAATTGTCGATTAGAACGAAGTGAACTTGTCAACTTCGAAACAGAGGGAAAGTCTAGTGATGCGAACCGATGAATAAACCAAAATGTAAGAAATGTTTCGTCACAATATTTCGTGAGGTAAAATTTTGAACAAATTCAAGCAGACCCTATTCCATATAATTGAACGAGAAAATATAGCAGCCAGAATGTCTCTGCTGGCGAAATAGTAATGGAACGCATTTTCGTTATTTGACCATTAGGATTTTAAGTGGTTATTATTTAGAATTTGATGGAAGGATGTTAGCGTACAAAGAGATTTTGAATTCTTGAGGAATAAGGGCAAAGATATGAGAATTAAATAAGGTAAAATACGTGGGACCGAAATTTGAACTATAGAACAGGACAGGACACCCTGAATTATTAAAGTTTAGTTGTATGTAGGTGAGTTGGAAGTGTGTGTCGAGTAAGTTAATTCAAGTCATATTTGGAGCAAGATAGGTTAATTTCAGTTAGGTTAAAGTAGGTTACGTTAAATCAGGTTTGCTTAGGTGATTTTAGACTATGTTAGTTGAGGTTAGGTGACTTTGCCTTGAGTTAGGTTGGCTTAGAGTACGTTATATTACTTTAGATAGAGTGTGACACGCAAACTGATTTAAAGATTTGATGAGCTGTAACACATACGTATAGTCAGTGTAATACTACGAATGAGGGTGCCATCGTTTTGGTTAGGCTGTGATCAGCATGGGAATGATTTGGTGAATTGATTTTTCACCAGTTTGTTGGTTGTAAGACATACGTTTAGTCAGTGTAATACTATGAATGAGGGTATCATCGTTTTGGATAGGCTGTGTTTTTCATGTGAATGGTTTAGAGAACTAATTTCGCACCAGTTTGTTAGTGGCAAGGTTAGGTTGATATTACTGTTAGTATATATATATGTGAATGATATTGCTTTTGCTAAATGGAATTGTTGTGGTGTTTTCAAGTTCGACATAGAGTTTAGAGTGAAAGACGTTGTATATAGTGGTTTGTTTTGTGAGACGATGTTGTCTGTAAGTGGGTGGCTTCTGAATTGTGATTTGTTTGGTCAATTGAGCAATGGTATTAGTGTTGAAAAATGAAATGGTTGTGGTGTTTGAAAGTTAAACATAGAGTTTAGAGTGAAAGACGTTGTATATAGTGGTTTGTTTTGTGAGACGATGTTGTCTGTAAGTGGGTGGCTTCTGAATTGTGGTGATTTGTTTGGTCAATTGAGCAATGGTATTAGTGTTGAAAAATGAAATGGTTGTGGTGTTTGAAAGTTAAACATAGAAATTGAAGTAAATAGCATTGCATTTAGATACATATATTATTTTGGCATTTGACACGATGGTGTATCTCATTGCGTTGCTTGTGATTTGTGGTGATTTGAAAAGTGTGCATGTGCGTGTGTACATAAGTGTGTGCGTGTGTGTTTGAACGTGTCTGCGTGAGTGTGTGTTGTGCTTATTATGATAGTGGTGTACAGAGGAATGTCTGTGTTCGCCCCCTAGTGGGCTGTGCCTGGTTACTTGCGGCGGGCGAACTTTGTAGTAGTGTTGCGAGAAGAGACTAAAAATAGTACCCGTGAAAAAATCACAAGTTGCACCAAGATCGAAAATGCTTGTCGCCATAAAGGTGGAGCATCGGAGATATAGCAAATCACTCCCTAATTCGAGCCAAAACCGACTTCCCGGGGTCCCAGCGCTTTCAAACTTGGTGAGCGTGTAGAAGGGAAAATTCTAAGACATACGGACCCCTTTCCAGGCCCCAAGACCCCATAAGAGACCCCCGAGAAATCGAAAACCGACTGAAAATAGGGTCATTTCAAACATGAAGATATTTTTTATTGCGCCGTCGGAGGAGCTGAATTGGTCGGAAGTGATAGAGAAAAAATCGGGCTTTACGACGGTGTGATCGTTACCTCGAAAAGTATTCGGGGAAATGTTCAATGAATGAAAAACTTTTGGGTAAAAAACGGCCGTTTTTGAAGTGTCACTTTGGCTGCCAGTTGCGGCGTTTTCCATGGGCTTTCGCCTTCCAAAATTTGATAGAATGTAGATTGGTGTTTTTTCTAAAATCTATCAAATTTATGAAGCGACAAAAGCGATACTTTTCTCAAAATGAGCGATTTAAAAATAGTCCTTTTTGTCTGAAAATTGACGTAAACCAAAAACATTGGAGAACGCTTCGTTTTACAGGCAAAGTTGTTGAACACTTTTTGCTCGTTTTTTCACGCTACGTACAAAATAGTTTTTCTGAAACGATCGCATCAACCGTTCCATATATATATATGAAAAAAACATGTTTTTCACGTCATTTCGACTTTTATCACCCCTCTCACGCCCCCTGCTTAACCCTTGAGGGCTTTTAAGTACTCTGTACTGATGCGTCTCGAGGACATCTTTCTATAATGATATATGTCTCAAAGTCCTAGCTTTTCAAGTTTTTGAGAAAAATGGAAAAAACATCGAAACAAATTTCCCCTGGACGCAAAATGTGCCAGTGAAAAGGTATTTCAATCTCCGTAGATTAATGACACGGATTATTTCTTGTTTTGCATTGAAGTCTCCACATCGAGATCATATGGGTGACTGCAATGACGCAACCTAAGCTTGCTTGCGTGGCGAAGGCTCTATAAGGATGTTGAACATCAAGACGCTTATGTTTTCATGTTTGTCGAGTTTGATCCCATATATTTCGAGTGATTGGTAAAGTTCAAAGTTTCAACCAATTTTTGACCGTTTGAGGCTGTGTTGCAAATTTTTCATAGGTCTACAGTGTTCTTATAGTTATTAGAAATTGATTTTGACTTGGTACTCAATACTCGAACTCGGTTCTTTCGCTTATAGATTCGCATAACTTGCAGTCATGACTAGTAAATCATCCTTTTCAAATGTTGAAACTGGTTTAACTTGGAACTTTATAGAGAAGAAATGTGTTCAGACTTTGTGATTCAGCTTATGGTAGTATTATTTCAATTCTAACATGTTTGGCTAAAAAGAAGAAATGATGGTTACGCGTTTTATTTACCCTGCTTGTTGGTCCATGAATGTAAGAGTAATTTGAAGCGATATGGCCGCTTTGAATGGCAATATAGTAATGAGGTTTAGTATTTGAGACCTAAATTTGCAGCTTCTTATAATAATTGTACTATAATTTTCAAGTTGAAGTAATATAAAGTGACATAAATCGCAAATCAGATGTTGCGTAGAGGCGTAAATATTGCTGTTGATGCGTTTTTGACGAGAAAAGATGCTCATATTTGTTCGAGGTGCTGATTTCAGTTAAGCTTTATTTCTTTTTGATGACGTATTATATGTTGTCGTCACTTCATCACATTACAAATTCAATGTTCAATCTAGTGTTTTACTTTAAAGTGTCAGCATCATCGACGTTACTTCGTAGTATGAGTTCAAATACGCAAAGCGAGTAGTTTTCGACGCCAAAAATTCCGCAACTACTGTGCTAGCGTTGTTGAGAGCAATTTTATAGCAATCTTATAATATTTTGACATCGGAAATTGTGTCACCGGAAAACAAGGCGAATATAGGTTAAACTTCGTAACTGAACTATAATTCAAAGGTGATACACTTGAAATTAGTTATCTCTATAGAGATATAGGTTCTAAATATTTTTCGTTCGGCACAGGTCTTTGTGCCTATTTGTGTTGTGTTTGAAACTTGTTTATTGACGTTAGAAAATTGAAATTGAGAGAGCTCATAGTCCAAGAATTTGACTTCTCATTTTCTAAATTAATAAAGCTCATTGAGGAACGAATCTCTCGATATATTGGTTCAAACAACACAAAAATGGATCATGTCGACATATATGCTTTGATTAAACGAGGCATTTTCTAGGAAGGGTATAGTTTGAGTGAGTATTTGTATCATAATTTTTTATGGTTGGCATGTAAAATTGCTGGATCTTCACGACCAAGAACCTGTTAAGTGTTCACGAAAAATTCGATCTCCAATAATAATAATAATTAAAAGTCGTTGTTTGAAGGCCTCAAAATCACTCACATTGCATGCGTGAGTTTCAGGAAGTCATCATTTGAGTGAGTATAGACAAGATTACGAGGTTCTAACTGATGATTAATATTTGGTGAATATGTGTCCCCGAAGACAACGAAATCTTGTGCAGGTTTTGTATGTTTGAATGATGTTATTTATTGAATTTGAAATGGCATAACTAATGTATTTGCAATAATAATTTATAAATTCCACTCAGCCTAATTGAAGGTTTCTGTATTGATCCACAATAGAAATATATGATTAGAAAGAGGTTGAAATTGTTCACATTCGTGACTAATAATTGTTGTGGCGAAAATGATGTCTATTAGGAAACATCAGTGATTCCAAGCTATATAGCCGCAAGTGTTCACAGATAAATTTGTTTGAGAAATGTCAGAAATAT
The DNA here is from genome assembly GCA_030386875.1 of Morinoia aosen. Lineage (NCBI taxonomy): Eukaryota > Metazoa > Arthropoda > Malacostraca > Amphipoda > Talitridae > Morinoia > Morinoia aosen. The sequence continues at coordinate 27,367,135 of CM059563.1, forward strand.
GTTCGGATATGATGTTGTCGTAATGAATGTGGACTTGCTAAATTTGATTTCTGATATGAAGAGATTGATTTCGTGTCAATGATGCTTTTAGAAAGTTCGTAGTTGTATGTAAGTTGTAAGTGCACTCAAAATTATAGATGAGTGCCAAATGCTCAAATATTGTTGAAAGTTTCCATGAGATTTGCTGCGAATGCGTTCTTTCTTTGTATTAACTGACTTCAACACAAAAACGCTTTCGCTTGGCGAGAGCTTGAGATCTCGCCAAGCGTTCCCAAAATGGAGAGTTTATTTCTTCGGCGTTCAAGTTAGCGCGCGATAGCGCGTTGTATATATTCGTTGAACGAGTTGTGATGCACAGTTATAAGAGACTTTGATTATTATACGTAGAATTAATTGTGAATGATAACTGTTTTATTGCGGTGTTTCGAACGTAAACATTTATGCTTGAATTTTCAAAAGTAGCTTACCGCAAAATAAAGATTTTATCTATTATTTTGAAATATGCATCGTTGTGACGTCATTTCTTCGTGACATCGAATTTCTGTTGAGTATGTAGGTTGGATATTTGATGAATTGTCGATTAGAACGAATTAAACTAGTCAACTTCGAAACAAAGGAAAAGGTTAGTGATGCGCACCCATTAATAAACCGAAATGTAATAAATGTTTCGTCACAATATTTCGTGAGGTAAAATTTGGAACAAATTTTCAATGAAACCCTAATCCCCATAATTTAATGAGAAAATATAGCAGGCAGAATGTCTCTGCCGGTGAAATAGTTATGGAACGCATTTTCATTTTGTGACCAATAGAATATCAATTGGTTATAAGTTACAGTTGGATGGAAGGATATTTTAGCGCACATAGAGGTTAGGAATTCGTGAGGAATATAAGGGCAAAGGCGTAACCAATAAATCAGATAAAATAGGTGCTACCGAAATTGTAAGTATATAGGACAGGGAACCCTGAATTAGTAAAGTGTAGTTGTATGTACGTGAGTTGGAAATGTGTCAAGTATGTTAATTCACGTCATATTTAGAGCAAGATAGATTAAATTGAGTTAGGTTAGAGTAGGTTACGATAAATTAGATTTTTGTAGGCGAGTTTAGACCATGTTTCGTTAGTTGAGGTTAGGTGACTTTGCCTTGAGTTAGGTTGGGTTAGAGAACATTATATTTCTTTAGATAGGGTATGACAGTGTGACACGAAAGGTAATTTAAATATTTGATGAGTTGTAACACATACGTATGGTCTGTGTTATACTATGAATGAGGGTGCCATCGTTTTGGTTGGGCTTTGTTATTCATGCGAATTGTTTGGAGAAATTATTTCGCATCAGTTTGTTATAGTGACAAGGTTAGGTTGATATTACTGTTAGTATATATGCGAATGATATTGCTTTTGGTAAATTAAATTCTTGAGGTGTTTCTGAGTTCGATGTAGAGTTTAGGTTGAAAGACGTGTATATATATATAGATATATATTAGTTTGTCTTTTGAGACGATGGTGTGTGTGAAAGTGGGTTGCTTCTTAATTGTGGTGATTTGTTAAGTTTCGTTAATTGAATTAGGTTTCACGTCAATTGAATTAAAGTGAATTAAGTTTCTTCATCAATGGTGTTGTAGTTGGTGAATGAAATGCTTGTGGTGTTTGAAAGGTAAACATAGAAATTGAAGTAAATAGCATTGATATTGATACATATATTATTTTGTCATTTGAGACGATGGTGCATCTCATTGCGTTGCTGCAGATTTGTGGTGATTTGGCAAGTGTGCACGACATTTGCATGTGCGTGTACATAAGTGTGTGCGTGTGTGTTTGAACGTGTGTGCGTGTCTATCATTATTATGATAGTGGTGTACAGAGGAATGTCTGTGTTCGCCCCTAGCGGGCTGTGCCTGGTTATTTAACTTTAATGACTTTATCTCATTTTAGAAACTATTCTATATTAGCCTAGAAGGCAATTAATGACTTTGAAGTCACCAGTGACTTGGAGGTCACCAGTGACTTGGAGGTCAACAGTGACTTGGAGGTCAACAGTGACTTGCAGGTCAACAGTGACTTGGAGGTCAACAACGACTTGGAGGTCAACAGTGACTTGGAGGTCAACAACGACTTGGAGGTCAACAACGACTTGGAGGTCAACAGTGACTTGGAGGTCAACAACGACTTGGAGGTCAACAACGACTTGGAGGTCAACAGTGACTTGGAGGTCAATAATGACTTGGAGGTCAATAATGACTTGGAAGTCAATAATGACTTGGAAGTCAACAGTGACTTGGAGGTCAATAATGACTTGGAAGTCAACAGTGACTTGGAGGTCAATAATGACTTGGAAGTCAACAGTGACCTCCAGTAACCAGGCTTTCTAGCTCCAGACTTTATAAGATATCTAGAACCTAAGTAGTTTACAGCTCACATAAATTCCTAGTGTACAAGTTAAAATGTCATTTCTGCATCCATTTGTCATGTAAATACAGCAAAAAATTGACAATACTTGGATTTGATGATGCTTTTTGGAGATCATGAACATTTGTTCATAATAAAGAGCACAAACATCAACTAACAAGATAGAGTATTTAATCAAAATCTTTTTCACAGCTGAAGATCTACTGATATAGGAACTAATTTTATTCATAACCAAGTATTTATGGCATGGAAACGGACCAAAAATGTATATTTCATATTTTAAAAATCAAGAATATTTTTCAGACTTTTAATTTAAAAAGATCCTAATTTTAACATGTAATCCTGAGAGCATTTGGGTCAATGTGAAGTTTAATGCAATCACGGAAAATAATAATTTTATTCCAAAGAATCACTAAAGGAACACATTTCAGAACGTTTGACATGAATGACATTCTGCTCGCTGATGCGTTATTTTTGAATTATTCAGCTTTGAAGTTATAGGTGAAATCGCTTTCCCGTGCAAAATGTGGAACACAGATTAGGACCAGGTTGGGTTGGGAAAGGCAAAGTACGGATCATGAGGTGGTAAAGTTTTCGTCTGAACTTCGTAGAAATAAAAAATGATAGAAATTGTTAATAAAATAATAAGAAATATTGTTATCAGTTAATAACACAAAAAATTCAACATACTATTTCTCGTACTTCGTGCTTTTGACAATTTTTTAGTCGTCATTATTACGTCATCATCTTTACAGTCACCTCATAGATGGCGCCATCTGGTATGGCCACCGCCATCATGGAGCAGATGTAAACACAATTGTTAACATGACCTTAATGGGTTGCTTTAAACCTTTATTTATAATTTTCACTAGAAGAACTGTGGCTTTCCCTCACGACCCAACCTCTTTACGTTTGTAATAGGGGGTTAGCTTCCGTTATTAATTAAATTCTGCTCGGCGCAGTCGCTTCCTTTTGCGCGCAAAAGTCAACTTTGAAGTTCAATGATTCAAAAATAACATATCAGCGAGCAGAATGTTATTCATATAAAACGTTCTTAAATGGGTTCTTTTAGTGATTCTTTGGAATAAAATTATCAATTTCCATGATTGCATTAACTTTAAACTTCACATTGACCAGCATTTGTTCTATGTAAATATCCATTTTGATCATTATGATTAGCATCAATTGGCTGATAATACACTCATTGAGATCATTTGAATAAGTTTCAAGAGATATGAACATAAATAATTATTACTTTAAATTTAGAAATAAATTGTGGGTAATTCAAATCCACTGTAACCAAAATATGAAAACACAAAAAGTTAAGCAATATATACATTGAACATAGATGTGATATACTATCAATATAATTTAAATGCTACAGTTTGGAGTTCCTTGGAATTTTAAAAGATTAGATTAGATTTTAAGTTAGTTTAAGCCTCCCTAGCTGCTGCAAAAATAGAGCGTATCGAAGAGAGGAAGGAGGAAGGCACCATTTAGTATGGAGATAAGAAAATGAGGAATCTATGCAGAAAGGGCATAGAAACAGTAAGATGGGAAAGAAGTTCATGAAATAAGATAAAAGTTGAAGAAGAAAGTAAGAGGTGCTGAAAAACAGGACAGTAGTGAACCGAAAAAAGGTGGTCCTTAACATAACAAAAAACATTTTATTTCAACAAAAAGAAGGCCTACCTAACTCTCAGCTCGGGCCCTCACATTTTTCCCCTGGGAGCGCTAATTCCCATAGATACAACAGTTGTATCCCCCTGAGGGGTTGGAATTTTAAAAACCTCAAGCAATAATCTTTGGCTTCCATCATTCATATTTAGTTTACAATAGCTTTAATTACTTTGTAACTGTTGAACATGGTGCACATTTTAACGACTATAATACAATTTTAAGATAAGCCAAGTATTACATGTCATTCTATCTAAAATTAACTAATATGTCCGACATACTTTTCAATGCCGGCTTTTAGGGTTTAGGTTATAGGGAAACAAATGTAAAACTTAGTATCAATTAAATAATAATAAATGATTATTTAAATTTAAAGAAATTCAATTGTAAAACCAGAAAATAAGAAGTGAAAATATAATCACCGAGTTGCTAAGGTACGTCTTTTTGCAGAAAAATTACGCCATTTACCAACAGAAATTTTGTGCACGTCAAGAAAAACACGCCTAAAATTTACAGACAATTTCCTGGAGGAAAATCTATCATTGAAATAGAGAAAGTAATAAAATATAACCTCAAAATCAGAATATCCATTCACATTTTTTGTGTACCTATATAGCTTACTTATCATTTACAGCGTCAGACATCACTACGTCTCTCATGCACTTTGCGTCACTAAATTTTGATAGAAAATTATTGAAACGTGATCTCCAACAACAGAAGGGCTTAGGGTAAAATTCTGTTAGGGTAATATTGAAGACATTTAGGGCATCTTGAGTTGACCCCATGTATATATTGTATAGAGGATGGTTAGGTTAGGTTAACATCGGCATCTTTGGGATGCTTTATTTCCAATCAAGCCTGATACATATGATCTTAGCATTGGTTTTTCAAATGTCTTATAACTAACCCTATATATCGGACACCATGACGGTTCCCCCGTAAAGCCGGTACCCATTTCCGACACCTGGGTTGAGTGGGGAATTGTGCTTGAGCTTTCCCTTATACCCAACGGAGATACGAACCCGCGACTCCAACATACGAGCCCGAACCCTTAACCACTGTACCACGGAGATCACGTTCCTATAGAAGAAAGAAATAATAATTTTCAGTGTAATTTCATGCCTTAAATAAGTAGCAGCTTTTTGAATGAAGCGATTATTTCTCGCACTGTTCATCTTTAATAACTTTATTTATAACCATTTTTGATTTGAAAAGGTTTCTTAGTGCCCATGTAAGTGTGCTTGACATGTGACATTGACTACCTAGAAAATACTAAAAACAAGCATTTTGGCTGGTTTCAGCACTTTTGTATTTCTGACAGTAATCTAAACAATCTGGATCATTACATAAAAATGCCATTGTGCACATGATGTCTTTGAAATCGATTAAATAGGATTTGAAATTTGGTTTTTGAAACTTATTGAGGCCATTTGATGCTTTGGGGTTAGCTTCCGTTTTTTTTTTTTTTTTTTTTTTTTTTTTTCTTCTTTTTTTTTGGACAGAATTGCGTCTCTGCCGCAATTACCAAAGAATGCGGACTAACCAAGCGCACACTCCTGAGCACAGCCTCCAGTGGGTAAAGCGAATTTTTGAATGGAATCTGAGTGTAAGCTATTGGGAGAAAGTATGTTGGGGGCATGCAAGGAAACTTAGTATGCAAAAGATTATTCATGTTAGAATTGGGAGACCTGTGGATGACTGGAGTTTAATAAATGTTGGAGGTGTAGGACCTGAGTGGGACTGCAAGGGTATATATTGAATACGTGGAAGCTTAGCACGATGCGGAAGCCTACACTTAACTGGTTTATGAAAAAGAAAGCACCTAAGTTTGAGATGTTCTATGATGGTAGTTTTGGAAGTCAACTCTTGTTTGCTGTGAGATGTAAGTCATTGAGTGTGAACAGACGTACATGGAGGTGGAATGAGAATAATAACAGATTGTGTCGGCAGTGTAATAGTGGAGTGGAGGAAACAATTGAGCATTTTGTGCTGGAATGTAGTAAGTACGAGCAAGAGAGAGAAAGTTTTATGAATGTGGTGCTTGAGCAGTATGGAAAGAATGAGTGGTATGCCAGATGTGCTGAAGATGATTGCGGTATAAGCTGTCTTGCTGGATTGGATCAGGAGTGTAATTTGAGTATCATTGAAGCTATGAAAATGTTTCTTGTGCGTGCCTGGAGTAAGAGACAGTGACTGGAATGAGTCAGTCAGGTAGAGTGGGCAGTAATGATCCACTATGCCTGAGGATGGTGTTTTGACACACTGGTTATCCCAGTGATGCCGTCCAATGGCAGCTGGTGACAAGGATTGGTAGATCCTGAGTAGTTTAGTGGACAAGTCTGGTACCAGGCGCTCAACTCTGTGCGAAAATTGAGGAGGGAATTGTAGGCCGTTACAAAGGCCCCGAAGCTGTCGGTCCTCAATTTCAAGTTCAAGTTCAAGCTCAAGGCCAGGTAGAGGCTCCGCTCGGAGCTACAACAGCGTGAGGTCTACCGCCATATATCGCCTACCCAGGTGCAGTTTGAGCTGTACAAATTGTTTATCGCTAAATCAAATGTATGGAAATAATTAATATACATTAGCAACCTAACCTAACCTCACGCTATGGCTGTCAGCACTACCTAGAGCTAGATCTCATGCTATGGCAGCATGCACCTGCCTCTCGGAGCTCCGGAGATCACTTCGCTCGAATAGGACCTAGTTTTTGATGCTCTGTGAGTCGGCGAGCTAAGCAGTCGAATCAAAGATAATAAAGACACATCGAACTTCATCAAGCCCCGGCCGACGAGAATTAATCTTCGTTTTTTTTAGTTAATTTATGGAGCAGTAAGCAGTTGAGCAAGCCATGTTTATCGGTCAAATTAACGCGAGTGCGAGCGGCTCAACATTTAACTGGCGGGGAGCTCAAGGCTCTTGGAATAAGGGAAAATTAACGTGAAAATAAAATTCAAGTCATAAACTACGAATGTGATGCGATGCCTTTGGATAAAGTGTCTTCGGTTTCAAAGACGGGCGCAATGTCATCTATTCGTATCCGGTTTGTAGGTTTCCATCTTTCACAAAGACTCATGAAAACTTTAGATTTTGTGTCTTATCACCTGCATGCATCCAAATCATTTCTGGAAGACTCTTTACTGCTTAGAAACTAACTTCACTCTGAAATATAGTTTCAATGATGATTGTTGGGCTCAAAGCAAGGGGAAGTTTGGGTACCTGAGATTCTAATGATACTTATTGGATTCACTTGTTATAAAAGCTACGTAAATTTATCTTCAACGGAAAGTCAACACACTATTTAAGAAAAAGGGAAAATTCACTCATTTCTCACTCATAATAATAATAAATGACTGAAAATATATTATTATTGCAAAAAATTGGTACATAACAGTCTATAATCCCATCTTAGAGTACAGTAACATTTACCACCCACAGGCGAAAGATTCCTTGTAGATAACTGAGTGAGTGCAGTATCCGGCACGCTCAGTTCTAGAAGTTTTGAGTGATTAAATGAACCAAGACGAGCCTTCATTCGATTCTAATTAGTTTCCTGATTTGTACAGGGTGTTTTTTTAAATACGGGACCCGAAAAAATCCGTTCATTGTATCAAAAGTTATCAAAGGTTTTTTTCGGGTCCGGTATTTAAAAAAACCTGTATATCGAGAGTAGAACGTCTGGCTTTCTCCGTTCATCGAATCTAACGTGAATAAATAGATGTTTTCATGATGAGTGTAATATGAACTCACCTCAATTGCACGCAAATATACAGTACATCAAATAAATCAGACGGATATCGTTTACACCAAGCTTCAAAAATGACGTAAACATGCTTCATATCCGTAAGATATTTTTTCCTCCCACGTTGCCATAACTATTTACTCCAAAAATCGCATAAGTGTTACAATTTTAACTTTGGATTATTCCTATATTTGTTTAAGCTGTGGGACACATTGAGACAACATTCAATTTTAAGTTATACGTTTTGTAAAACGTCGCAACGACACAGGAAAAGAAGTTCCACAAGCCATTGTAGACACGATTTTACCGTGAAGAAATTCCTTTTAGGGACAGCTTTCTCCACATATAAGCAAGCTCCCCTTGGATATAAGAAAGCTTCATCTACATAAATATAAGCAAGCATGGAAATCCTCGTGCAGAGTGCCCACGATCTTCGGTGTCCATGCGGTTGACCTTTTGCTTGTTTATGAGACGGAATTTCCTCAGCGCTCCCATGGTGGCCGTTCAAAGCTCCTCAGCCATTGTGTTCAAATGGACAATCCCGCATCCCATATCTACCTAGCGTGTCCTGCTTCCATCCTTAATCAAGGTCTTCAGGTGCCGCAAGTTGCTGCAACTCTTGCTGAGACTTTTCAATACGGACCTTTACTGTGTCTTGCAAATGTATATATGTATTTTTACGCATACCTATGATTCATGCTGCAACGTGAGTCACCGGATTTTGTTCATCTTTGGCAAGACAGAAGTTCTCCCAACGCACCGAGCCACCGTTCTTGCCCAAGTTGTTACCACGTATGGCATCTAAAATTCATTATTTTCAGTTTTATATCATGTTAAATTTAAAAACACCTTTAACATGTCATGCCCAGTTTCAAAATTTCAACCAATGCTTTGCTCAAAGATTGCTCATATTTCAATATAAGTACGCACTAATGAGAGGGTTTTCAACAATGCGTCACTAGGATTATATTTCCTTAGTTACTTGTACGAGTATATTTATGCATTGTCAAAATCTTAACGCAGAGAAGGGAACGCATTTTTTGTGTTTTTCTCTCGATCATTTTTGTCTAGACATGTGACATAGGTATTACGATACCCATGTGTAAGTAGCAATAATGGATTAATGTTAAAATATTTAAAAAAACAATGTTTTAATCATTTCATATTTAAACTTTATTGGAAATAAACTGATGTTCTTTCTTTGTATTTTCTTTCTTTTGAAAGTACTAGGGTGACTTACACATTCATGCAGAGTTGCAAAGAGCACGAGGGTTCTTCTTAATTATGGGGCCTTTGAAATTAATTGTCTAGTTTTATTCCATCAGTATATTAAATTCTGAATGAAATAAATATTCCTGCATATTAACAAACTGGCAAATTTATTCCTTACGGTTCCGTACTTTAGAAATATCTGGCAAGGAAATTAACTTCAGGAAACGAAGAGGGAATAAATGGTTTGTAAGGTGGAAAGTGAAACGACAAAAACCAACAATCCATATTTATAAAAGGTTATAATAAGAACCTAAAGACACCTTCAAAAGGAAACCCACTCCAGAATATCAGATTAAACTTAAGGTCGTGCATTGAATGAATGGTCAAAGTTCACAACGCCTCTAGAATGTAAGCATTTTATTATTCGTTTGCTTGAGATTATCTGACGAGGAAGCGGCCTCTCCCTCATATCCTTGTGCGTGAGCTCGCTTTGATATCCCATAGAATTTAAAGGACTGAGCTGCTCCCAGCTGACAATGTCGGCCACGATGTCCTCCCACACCCACCGTCGCTTTGCAGTTCACGTACGGTCACCACGGCAATTTCTACGTGAATTTATGAAATTAACCCCGAAATAATTTGATTCGTTAAAAGCAGGATCTAAAACCTTATCAGCATGTAACAGTTAAGCAACCACGCGGTATATGTATGTATGCTAGTAATAAGCCATGAAGTTCACGTACGGTCACCATGGCATAATTACATGAATTTATGAAATTAACCTCGAAATAATATGATTCGTTAAAAGCAGGATCTAAAACCTTATCAGCATGTGATAATTAATCGCCCACTCGGTATTTGCGTGCAAGTGTCAAATACTAGTATTATTGTCGTAAAGTCGTGTTTCTGAGGGAGACTGTATGGGGGAGTACATTTCACTCGGCATTTATTGTAGCGTAAACTGCCCTAATCTGCACTGAAGCCTTTAATTGGACCCGGTATCTAAGATGCGAATTTCGAGCATAATGGAATTGAAGAGCAACCCTAACCCGCGTAACAGCTCTGCATTAGTGACGCTAAAAGAGATAGCCTGAGTATCCTAAGTGTCCATGACTCCCATCAGGCAAAGCATTTCAAGTGTCCATGACGAGCAAAGTATATACTATGTCGCCCCAAGATCGAGTTGCGATGCCGCTTTATTGTTGTTGAGATCGTGCGGTAGGTGACTGTGAAAGGCCCTACCGCTTCCAATAAAGGTAAGGCTTGTTTCATGCGAGCTCTGTAATGGAGTTTCGCAGCAGGTCAGTCTATTTTAGTACCCGTGCGGGCACATGAGAGTTCGTGGGACGTGTTGCTAGATAACGAGGAGACCCGGCGACTAACTATTAGGCATGTAAGCTAACTCGTGGTCCTGCCGCGCAACTACGATTAAAAAAGAAGCTTAGTGGATCCCCTCATGCAAAAAATTAAGCTTTTATTTGATCAAATCGGCGTGGTTTATGGGCTTGAGAATAGAAGTCTGCTTAATTTATGCCTGTTGTGAATTTGTTGCCTTTAATTAACGATGCGGTCTTCCAATCTTTGCAGTCCAAATTTAACTCGGAAATTGGTTAACGAATTTCCGCTCACAATATGCTCGTGTCTTTGGAATTACCATATTTCCTAAATACATATATCGCAACATATTTATCTTCAAACTTTTCTTACTTTGCGAAGGAATTGAAGTGGCACTTTCCGTTACGAGATATTCCGTCAGTTCTACATCCAAAAAGGGCTTCGTCTATGGGAAAATTATGGAAATAATAAAACGCTAACAATATTAAATCAGTGGAGAGAAGAATAACATTGCTATGAAGCCCATGTCTCGCTTCGCTTCGTTTGACAAAGACCATAATGCAATGAAGTTATTGAGTCTGTGGAGGATATAATCTTGCCTTGATTCCTTGTTCTGCCTGCATCCCTCGCCTTGACAAAGACGATAAAGTGATTGACAAAGACGATAAAGCGATTGACAAAGACAATAAAGCGATTCTCAAAGGCAATAAAACGATTCACAAGACAATAAAACAACTGACAAAGACTATAAAACTAATGAAAAAGACAATAAAACGACTGACAAAGACTATAAAACTAAAGAAAAAACAATAACACGATTGACAAAGATAATAACACGATTGACAAATACAATAACACGATTGAAAAAGACAGTAAAACGATTGACAAATACAATACAACGATTAACAAAGACAATAAAACGATAGAGAAAGACCATTAAACGACTAGTTTTGACGCGGGCGTCTATTTATTTGGTTTAATTTTACAATGGGAATGTTACCAATGCAGCTGACAGGCTATGTTATTCATGCAGTTATTTAGCTGAAAACAGTAGCAAGCAACGTGAAAAATACGCTACAAACGGTAGCCGCAACCACGTAGTGTACACTGGAAATAACTTAGGTGCGTCGTACTAAGTCTGGAGTCTCACGTTTGTGTTGTCAACTTCAGTTTATAGACGACAGATTCTATTTTAATAAGCAATAGATTCACTGTGTAGGCATGTTATCATAATTTGACTAGTATTAGTTATAGTATTTGGAGCTCAGTATATTTAGGATGAATTTTATTTTTAATGAACAATGAATTTACTGTGTAGGTATCTTACCATAAGTTGACTTGTATTAGTAATAGTATAGAGCGCTCAATTTATTAAGGATAAATTTTATTTTAATTAAAGATAGATTTACTGAGTAGGTACATAACACAAGTCGGCTAGTAGTAGTAATAATATAGAGCGCCTCACAAATGAAGTTCGCCTCTCAGAACTTCTGGCGCACGAGGTCCTTCCATGACGGCGCACTTTGCCAATCCTGAGAACTTTTTCTGATCAATCGCCTCTTCGTGCTGTATATATTTGTTCTTAAATCGGCGCGATCGGAAATCGATCAACTTAGGTAAGCATTATTCATGAAATTACCTAGTGCTACACTTGGATTCGATGATAGGATGCAGTCGCTGAACTTATTCGGACTCCATTTAGCTATACTCAAATGTGTCCATTGTACTCGACTTGAGATACAATTTATTGCTGTATCACTTGTGGTAAATAAATTGTATTTTTCTGTCTGGTGTTGATGAGTGCAGGATGCATGTACTGGACGATGTATCCCATGGACTAGAGACACACAGCTGGCCGGTAGCACAAAGTACCCTTCATGAAGAACTCACACGCAAAAGTGTACAACTTGAAGCCAGTACTGCGCCAGTAGAGACCACCACAACCATCGTACGAGGCGTAAGCTGGAGTTCTGAACTCTGATTCGTTAACTGTCCGGCCATTGCCCAGGCACCGCCAAGTGGCGTTCACTGCTGCAGCGTTCACCCAGTAGATAGTGCGCAGGTCGTCTGAAAGGATTCATTCCAATCAAGCCTGATAAATATCATCTTGTGCATTGTTTTTTTTTAAATTCTATACTATAATAAGAGCCGCGTCCGTCCGTCTGTCTGTGTGTCACACCCAGAAGTCAAAAGTGGGTGATGAGCGTATCTGTGATACAAGCTTCACCAACTCCACATTATTTTCGGATGCATTAAACCCAGCAGATTGGGAGTCGGAATGAATATCACGTGTATTGGTAGGTTAGAGTAGGTTGTATAGAATATAAGCAGTTGAGACTTAGGAAAGTATGGAAAAGCATGGGAAATCTTGGGAAAGCCATGTTAAAGCTCAGTTGGTTCGATATCTAATCCTGTCATTTATTGACGGGCCGAGTACATTAGTGCCACAACTAACACCAGGACGCAATTACGGTTACCCCCGGTCAAGCCGGTACTGATTTCCAACAGCTGGGTAGAGTGGGGAATTGTGGCAGAGTTCTCCCTTTTCCCGACGGGGAGAATCCCCTGAAGGATGAACACACTAGTGAACAGCTATAATATACGCTTAGTGAATATAAAGTCTGAACAGTGCGAGTGATTATTGATATGAGTATTAGTGAATGTAACTTTCGACCAACATTACTGATTAATATAGTGTTGATTTATATAATTATTTATATTTATATAATTTATAAAATTGTTAATGTGTAATTATTACTGATTAATGTATAATTATTAATGATTAATTTATAATTGTTATTGTATAATAGCTAACAAGACTTACCAAGAATAAGCGCATTTCGTACTGGTCACTTGAAGTCAGAATTATGTTTGTGCTATTTGATGCATTTTTCCAATCAGATTTGAATTTTCGACTCGATCAGCATTGAAAGAATGGAAGTCTCTGTGTATAGGTCATTTCGTGGGTGAAGCTTATAGAAATGACTAGTTTCTTCGCTTAAAAATAAAATATTCTCTATAACGAAATCGTTTTGCTCTCCGTGGCACAGTGGTTAAGGGATCAGCCTTGTATGTTGGAGACGAGGGTTCGTATCCCGGCGCTGGCGCGGAGATTTTCCCCGTTGGGTATAAGGGAAAGCTCAAGCACAATACCCCACTCAACCCAGGTGTCGGAAATGGGTACCGGCTTTACGGGGGAACCGTCATGGTGTCCTATATATAGGGTTAGTTATAAGACATTTGAAAAACCAATGCTTAAGATCATATGTATCAGGCTTGATTGGAAATAAAGCATCCCAAAGATGCCGATGTTTGTTTGTTTTCAATTCTTTATGAAAAATCGTAAGTGAAACGGTGCATTGCAAGAAGGTTCTCAACGACTTACATTCCCTCGTTTACGGCATCATCAAATTGAACTTACCCACTACATCGTATGAAAGTTCGAACAGCTGCTCCGGTGTTTCGGCCGAATACAACACCCCTCCGAGGTTGAGGCAGAACTGAACAGCATCACAGAAGGTTCGCGGGACGCGGTTGGACCTGGCGCTGTAGAAACACCCGGACGAGGTGCAGTTGAATGGCGGCGAGCAAGTCTGCTCCCTAGCCAGGATACCAGACGACAGGGTGTTCTCCGGCTCGATCTCTGGCCATCATAAGAGAGAACGATGCAAAAAAGTAGACGATGAAAAGGGAGTAGACCATGAAGAGAAAATATATGGGGAAAAAAAGAAAAACAGTATACGAGTATTTCCAATAAAGATGGTACGAAAACGATAGTACCTTCATTGTTTTTTTAACATATCTTTAAGTTAATACATTTAGATGACACACACACATGAGTATTGTAATACCCATGTCACTAGTCGAAAAGAAAAGATTGAGGGCAATGTACTCGTAATGTTGCTTAATCTACATTGCTTAATCTACAAAATGAATACATAATAGAAATTCGAATCATTGCACGCTCAAAAAAAAGTTATAATCAGAGCAATGAACTTGTCACATGCTTGAACTTATAACTTGAACAATAGTGCCAACATGTGGACGTTGATAACGGTATACACGTGACGTCGATTTCACGACGTCCAATGCTGGATTTTAGAACAATGGCAGTCCTACCTTGACGCCAGCCGTCGGCGATGCAGGAGTGCAAGGAGCAAGGAAGGTGGAGGTCTGGCGCAGGAGTCGCTAAAAATTCGTACGGTTGGCCAACAGGATCCTTGCAGCCGTAGAGTTCTGCAAGAGTCACACATCTCAGCTCTTGTAAAGGGTGCGACAGTCAATTCTGCTATTGCTAGGCTTCTACAGCCTTTGTGCGTTAGTTAGTGGTCACCGTGGCCGAGTGGTTAAGAGCGCGCCTTTCACGGGAAGGCGTCAGCAGTCCGAATCCCTGCAGTGCCGCCCGGTGATTCTCCCGTTGGGAAGAGAGAGAACTCAGCCACAATTCCCACTCCACCCAGGTGTCGGAAATGGGTATCGGCTTGACCGGGGGTAACCGTCATTGCGCCTTGGTGTTAGTTATAAGACATTTGAAAACATATGTACAAGATGATATGTATCAGGCTGGATTGGAATAAAGCATCCTTTAGTTAGCGACCGTGCATGGCTTGCACGAGGAACAGAAGCAGATTTATTGAGAAGTTTTTACTGCTGTGAAAACCCTCAGTACTATTTTTAATACAAATATTTTCAATAATATTTTTAGCGATTTTGAGAAGTTTTTACTCATTTTTAAGTTATTCTTACAGTATTATTGTTAATAAGAACATTTTCCAGCAAATTTCTTAGCGATTTTAACTATTAGTGTAGGATTAATGTAACAATTAGGTTATGTATGAATCCTGTCGTTACGGTACAGATACAACACAAAGTCAGCGCAGAATGCAGAAGGAAGATTTGGAGAGTAATTTATGTAGTCGAAAACATTAAAGAAGCAAAGACCAAAAATCCCAAATTAAAAGAAAAACCAAAATGCTGAAATAAAACGAACGCCACAATAAAACAATTGAATATATATTGCGATACAGAGAAGAGGGTGGGTTTAGGACCCCCCTGCCCATACGCTGAGGGAATTGCAACCCCCACACATGTTATAGTATTATCCTTTATGCTTGCGTACACCTGCATACCAGACATGGAGAATAAAAGGATTGAAGATTTACATGAATTTATTTTGGGTAACACGTGGAGATAAATCACACAAGGCATTGAAACGAAATGATTTGAAAGGGCACAACTGCATTAATGAAAGGCACACACATTTCTACCGTTATAGAACTCCAAACATGACACGATATAAATATGATGCTTACCGAAAATTCGAGTTACACATACTCCTTCGCTGACAACGATTTACGCGTACACAAAACATCCGGCTCCACAGTAACACAAATCATAATATTTGCGAGAATAACACATCACGATTTAACCTGGAATTGTGACACGGTGTCAAATCATACAACGGGAAGTCGATTCTCGACTCAATAAACACAGGAAATCGATTGCCTATAAATTAGATGATCCTTCACGATACTTTGAAAAACACTTTTCTGTGTGCTGATCTACATCCGAAATTGAACTTCAATCACCACCTAAAAGAGCTCTCACAACTATAACACTCGCCAAGTGCTAACACTTTTCTGTGTGTAACTCTCCATTCTCAATTTGCACTTAAGAGCTCTCGTTTTCCGAATTCTCCCTGCCGACAACTATACACTTTCTCCTCTGCTGTGACGTGCGGCTGCAGCTGACCTAATTCCATTCCATGGATGCTGGATTCCTCTTCAATTCTGAAGCCTATACGCGGACTAAGTCGTCTCTTCTCGTTCGGCGATGCTGCGGCCGGCCGGCCTGGCTGTGCTTGCGCTCGGGTTGAGAAATGCGACGCCACGCCTGCCCGCCACTGCCGAGCTCTCAGCGCCCGACATTACTGCTGGCTTGAAGATAAACGTGGACAATTGTCTTGCTGGAGAAGGCGGAGTTGTTGCGAATTTGGAGTTGATATAGGAGCAAATGGAATGCTTTCTGTAGAATTGTTGACACCTTGACGCTTGTCGATTAATACCGCGCAGCTGAGGTGCTTCGAACGACTCCGGGTGCACGTTAGTACTTTGAAGTTTGCTGATACACTGGACGCCTCCTCTCGAAACTTCGATGGTTAACTTTCACTTTGGATGTTGGATTTTAGCTGCTCATGTCGAAAGTTTGCAGTCAACACCGGACTTGGTATTATGCCGGGTAATACCGGCATCTGCCGGTATTCCGGCTGCAAAACACCTCCTTGATTATGCGTCCCTCTCGTAGCGTCACCTAGCCGAAAATCCCCTTCGAGTCTCCATCTACCCTCCTTATATATGCGCGTCTCGGATCCTTCTCGAATGTTCACGAATATTCGCAGTTACAATGACAGCATTTTACAGCTGATTGGAGGAATTCTTCCTTGTCCTGACGTCTCGAAATTTCATTGGCTAGGTGCCCGCTTTCTTGTGCCACACCTTCTCGCGTGATCGCTTGGCAAGCGTTCATTGGTGTAGATGTTGCGGCTTTTGTTTAAGGCCAACCCTCGTATCGCGCCTTCGTGCGAGGCCTGTTCCCATGCCCAAGCGACGGCCGGCTTAACGGCTCATACATTCCAACGTCTATCGCAGTTTTTCGCGCTTTTACCTATAACTGGCCCCGCAACACATCGTATTATATAAGATATAAAATGTTTCACTACTAGTATATAAGATATTTCACTGCAGGTTTTTGACTTTTCTTAAAGTGAAGCATTTTCCCAAAATCTTAATAATTCCCAAAAATCTTAATATGAGAGTAGTATCTCTGGACAATACAGTTAGAGTCGTGTGTACAATATGAACAGTGAAATGTTTCACTCTTTCATTTGAGAGTAATTTGAAGTCGTTGGGTGCATTCTTTCAAAAGTTAAAACCGGGTCAACTTAAGTTTTTACTGAGCGGAGTCGGCAAGGCTTTTTGATGAATTTCTGTAGTTCCCAGAAAACAGTTAGGGTCGTATTTCTGGACATATATCTGAAAACCTTCAAGTTACTGAACTTTGAAAAGTTGCAACAAAATTCAAGCAGAAAAAAATTGCTTATCCCTTTCTCTGGGCCAATCTTCGTACCGTTGATGGAGCAAGTCCAGTTGTCGTTTTGTGGCTCACGCATCACTGCCGAGGGGTTGTCGACGACCGCGCACCTCGTGCCGGAATGACAGAAGACGCTCTGTTTGACCTGCAGCTTCTGGTCGGCGAGCAGGGCGCATAGAAGAGGTGTACTCGCGACGGCTTCCAAGTGGCGGTCGGAGAACATCTGAGAGACGTTCACGTTGACTTTGGTCCACAGGGTTGTAGCCGTGGAGGAGCTCAGAAGGCAGAACAAATAAAGGCAGATTTCAGCTATGAAGTTAGAACGGTAGACGCAAACGATGATTGCAGAAATGAAGCCGAAAGTCGCCATTGAAGGGTCTTCGTATGTAGGAACCTGAAGATATTTTGCCGATGACTTTACATCGGTATATATTACTCCACAAAAGCTGTACGTTGCTTCCAACTGTGATATTTCCAGAGAGCAGCTCCAGCAATATCCAGTGACTCCAAATGTTCCAAGCAAAGACTCCAGAAGCAGCGACAAAAAGTTCCCGCGAGAGCTGCGAAAACTTGCAATCAAACGAAGGTGCTGGAGCTTCGACAGACAACTTAGTCAAAGCTGATACAGAAGTGTGCGTTTTATCGACAACGTGCTATTTGTACCTGAGTTTGACTTCCATGATGAACTGTTGGCCTTTTAGGGTGCAAGCGCTGCAAACAAATACACAGAGCTTTGACCACCAGCGCTTGCATGTCTAAAGGCGGCAAAAAACTCGTCAATAGGACAAAAGCTTTAGGGCTGCGGCCTGACGGGGTGCGCCATGGTGAGGTGTTGTGTGATGATGGAGTGTTGAAGCGTCAAATTTTGAGCATAGTGAGCATAAATAGGCGTTAATTTGTAAGCCAAAATTGTAATTTGTTGCTCCCTAGGTCTAAAACTCTGAAATTTCTCTCCCCATGCACAAAGAGAAAATATTAAATGGGTTAACGTGCTGCGGGATGCCACTTTTGCGTGCTGTTCAATGAGCAGTTATTTATTATCTATTGTTGAGAACTCCGTGAGAAGCCATCGATAAATCACATTACCTTTTGAATCGTACGCACTCAGTTTAATGACTTCGCCATCAGTTTTATCTCCATCATTTGAGTATTTAAAATTCATCCATTAACTCGTGAGTATGAGTCATTTGACCGTGTGTTAGACTTGTCATACGCTCAAATGTTTCAGATCAAAACCATGGTTCACCTATGTTCACAAGAGATCGGAACGCAAGGCTGCATTTCGTCAAAATTTAAAATCCATGTTAATTGCTGTGTCGAATTTTATGCAAATTTTCAAGCGCAAAATTTTCAGTGGACATTAAATATTTATAAACTTTTTTGAAACATGAAGCTTTGATATTTTTGGATGATGTTCGTCACGTCTTGTGCAACAGAGACGAATATGAAAATTTAAGAAAAATGCTAAAATAGAACGATTACCAAAATAAAACTATGGAATATATTGAAAGCTACGTTACTTTGAAAAGTTGCTTCAATTGGATTTTCAAAAATTGAGCAGAAATAAATTGCTATTTAATTATTTGTTCGACTCGTGGAGTTGAGTTTTCTCCAAAGTGTAATCATTCAAAATTGTTTCACGCCGAAAAATAAAGAAACGTTGGGGAGAAGGAACCGACATAGTTGATTTTTTTTAACAATATCGGCCACAAATGGACAAATGTTCTCTGCCAGCGAAGCTGGTCTATGAGAGCTGTCCGGCCTGACTTTTTGCCGTTGTATGTTCCATTTTGGCTGCCATATCCGCATGATGTACTTTGACGGTTATAATCTCAGATGCCCCTGCGATAACGTTAGACTGGGTGGGGACCACGGTAGAGGAAACAAGGTAAAGTAATTTCTGTTGGGGAAAATACACCTCCTCTTGTCCGGCT
Organism: Morinoia aosen; assembly: GCA_030386875.1. Classification (NCBI taxonomy): domain Eukaryota; kingdom Metazoa; phylum Arthropoda; class Malacostraca; order Amphipoda; family Talitridae; genus Morinoia; species Morinoia aosen. Next base: position 27,386,526 of record CM059563.1, read on the forward strand.
AACCAATAGAATGACTTGTTTTCAAACAAACATTATGACGTCACCATTGCGACGTGTCGTTCGGCCAATAGTGGTACCAGATTTGGGGCTAGCAGTGTTGCCAGATGCAATATGAGCGCTGCTATTAGATCGTTGCAATGACGTCAGCATTGCTACACGGTCGTCGAAAAAGACTGGTTTGACCCTACTTTGTTTCTTCTACCGTGGTGAGGACCCAAAGGATCTGGTGGACCGAGTTGTTGACTATGCTCGGCGTGAAAAAAGGAAGTATCAGGATTGTGGTCATGTGCATCTTTGAGTGCAGCTGATGAACTGTAATGTCGCTATTTTCAGTACGACATTAGGTTTATTTAATAGGAAGCTTTAACTTCAATTCACCTAGCCGCATACCAGGCAGAAGGGTAGCCAAACGCACAGTAAAACTTCTAGTATTGTACTGACACGTAGTTCACACAGCTTGCTCTTAAGTCTAGTTCGTAACAATGAAGTTCCGCCCGGCGTCTTCTGACGCCGGTGGTAAGGGCGCTTCCGGCTCATCCGGTGCTCGTAAACGCCAGGCGCCCATCGGCTCTTCCGGCGGATGCCCTATCTATACTCGTGACCCGAACGCTATAAGGCATCCGTGCCGAGCGAGACTCATAAATCTCAACCGCCGGAAGTCCCATTAACACCACCAGTACTTCGCTATACAACAACTTCCTTCCTTTTAGATGAATATATGACAAAGGGAAGGAGGAACTCAACAACCTATTCGTATTACAGGTTCAGTTATTCTACTTGATCTACGAGGTTTATTTTGTACAGGTGAACTGTGAACCGGTTGCAAAGCAGGAGTCTCTGCTGCCCCACTACGGATAGACTCCAAACTACTGTGCAACAACTGATTTGAGTGTCTCTTCCAGATTACATTTAGTGATGATATTTGAACAGGAAAGATATTAACAGCCACTTTACTGACAATAATTCCCTTCAGCCATTTTGGACCGTTTCTTAAATTCAGAGCAAGAACATGATCACCAACATCAAATTGAGTTACATACATAGGCTTAGACCTGGACACAGAATATTTAGGATGAACTCTATCTCTGGAAGTAACAAATTTACGATTATTCAGTGCAACAGAGGGAGCAATTTTTGTAACACTATGCGGAATACAATGCGATTGAAATAATGCTTTTGCTAGACGGGATTTGAACGATTCGCAAGAAGAGAGTTTTTCAACAGGTCTTTAATGACTATTACCCCTCTCTCAGCTTGACCATTGCTTGCCGGAGAGTAGGGCGGGGGTGTGAGGTGCTCAATGCCGTTGGAAATTAGAAAATCTTTAAAGTCTTGAAATGAAAAGTTAGAAGCATTGTCACTTACGAGCACATTACACAACCCGTTTCTGCTGAAAATCATTCTCAACGCATCGACAGTATCTAACACACTCGTGGATGGTACCACTTCGCATTCAATATATTTAGATAATGCATCTACAGCAATGAAAACAATTTTATTCTCGTAGAAAAAGTGATCGACATGAATACGTTCAAAAGGACGAGAAGGAGTAGGCCATTGTACATTTCTATACTTCGGCTTTGCTCGATTTAATTGACATTAAGGGCAACATTTTACGATGTCTTCAATAGTTTTGTCCATTCCGGGAAACCAATTAACAGATCTGGCCAACGATTTTATGCCACAAATGCCAGGATATCCATCATGAAATGTTTCAAGAACTAAACTACGCAATGACTTGGGAATTAAAACCCGTTCTTTATAAACTATACAACCTTTCATGATGGTCATCTGAGGCTGCAGGTTCTTAAATTTAGACAAATTAGGATTAGGTTACGGAGGCATACCAAACTTTATGTATTGTTTAAGTTGGCATAGTTCGCTATCCATATCAGTATGAGTTTTTATATTTCCACACGTGATAGGAGTTTTATCAAGAGAGTTCACTGCAAAAATCATTTCGTACGGTTTTAGCTCTTTTACAGTTGTAGGTAGTGGAAGCCTACTGAGACAATCTCTATTTACGTTACATTTACCTTTCGAATAGCTGAAAACATAGTCAAACTGGGAAAGTCTGAGAGCCCATCTTTGAATTCGAGCGGAACAGTTGAGAGGTACACCCTTGTTATGTGCAAAAAGTTTACAAAGAGGTTTTTGATCATTATGGATAATGAACTTAGCACCGAGTAAAAATTTCTTGAATTTCTCAACGCCGAAAACAACACTAAGGCTCTCTCTTTCAATGTTAGAGTAGTTTTATTCCGCATTATTTAGAGATCTTGAAGCAAATTGGACAGGACACCAATCATGAGAAGGACTAACGCGTTGCATGAGTATGGCAGCAACTCCATAACCCGAACTGTCAGTTTCAAGAAGAGTTTCATGGTTGGGATCAAACAACTTTAGAGGTTTATGCGAACGAAAGATGTCCTTGATTATCTGGACACTTTTATCCTGTTCTGGAGTCCACCGGAACTGTACATTTTTCTTAAGCAGCGAATACAGAGGATACATGACATTAGAAAAGTTGGGTACAAAACGACTATAGAAATTACACAATCCGATGAAGGATTGCAACTGTTTGAGGTTTTTAGGAACAGGAGCCTTGAGGGTAGCGTCTACTTTCTCAGAGTTAGGGTGAACACCCTTGTTATCGAAAAAGTACCCTAAATAAGACACACGATCAGTTAGAAAGGCACATTTAGACAGATTTAAGCGAATTCCAGCATTTTTGAGGACCGACAGGACTTTGTCTAGAACTTCCAAATGAGCATCATATGAAGAGGTCAAAATGAGTAGGTCATCCTGGTACACAATGATGTTATCGATGCCAGAAAGAGTCCTATTCATGAACGCTTGAAAAATGCCGGGATTTGCACGTAAACCATTAGGTAAGTAATTGTACATAAATAGACCTTCAGAGGTGTTAATGGTCGTAACCTTTTTTGAATCTTCGTCCAACGGGATTTGCAAAAACGCGCTACACAAATCAATTTTTGAGAAAAACTCAGCGTCTTTGACTTGAGAAATTACATCATCAATAACAGGTAGTACAGATTGAACTGGATTCAGAGAATTATTAATGGAGGCTGAAAAATCTCCACAGATTTTCACACTGCCCTCAGACTTTAGAACATTAACGGTAGGAGATGCCCATTGGCTATCATACACTGTAGAAATTTTGCCCATACTCTGCTAGCGCTCCAGTTCGGTTTTGACAGAGTCTCTTAAGAGCCGTTTACACAAGGGGACATTTTGGCCGTGAGGCGCGACACGTGTATACGAGGCTCACTACGCAGGCTTATATTTGTGTGTGTTTATGCGAAGTTTCCTATTCTCTCTGATCGAATTCGTTATCCGCGACACTCAAGAGCATCGTAACTACCGTGGCAAATAGGGAACTTCGTAGAAACACACACAAATATGAAAATCAGTGGTGAGCCTCGTATACACGTGTCGCACCTCACGGCCGAAATGTCCCCTATTGTAAACGGCCCTTTAGTCTTACAGGAACAGGGCGTGCTTTACAAAATAGAGGAACTGCATTAGGCAACACATCAAGATGAACTGTTTGTCTAACGTTAGACTGTGAATCAGATGATAAACATAAGTCATATTTCAACGACAAACTTCTCGGCAAACTATGACAATCCGTTTTATTTATGGAGTCGTATTTATCAGGAATGACAACGGTTACGTTTAGTTTAGAACAAATATCTCAACCTGGCTTAGTAAGTTGATTCTATCATCTTCCACAATGAGAAACTTATGATCAAAACTCACATCTTTATAAGTGATAGTTACTGAAGATTGACCAAGCAGGTTTACAGAGACACCACTGTACTTGAGAATTTTGCTGCACGTAGGATTTACAACAGCACCAACTTTAAGTGCATCTCTTTTACATATAGTTGATACGGCACTGCCGTTATCAAGAAAGAATTCAACAGGTTTACCATTTAAGTTGCATGTAATCATAGTAGGCTCTTTAGTAACGGGAATTACAGTGGTGTTTACTCTGAAAAAATTAGAATCATTTAAGGGATAATCAGAAAGTTCATGTACATAATTACCGTCACAAGTATCGTTCCTAGGCTCTTGTAGAATAACTTCGCTCTTCCGCTGTATAGGCTCACTTGAACTCTTCATTGACACATCTTCTCTTCTGACGTTGCACCGACAACCGCTCCTTTCCAGCTGCACCATGTAAGTGCGAGCTGCGTCAAATTCTCCTCGTGTAGGTCCCCTCCGTGTTGGCTTAGCAGGAGGAGGCCGTGCTGCAGTCGTAGATTTGCAAACTTTAGAAATGTGGCCTAATTTTTCAAAGCATAGCAATTCTTTGCAAGATGCTTTTGCTTAGTTCCGCAGCGAATGCTTATGTAGTTCGGCGGTAGTTTTTCTGTTGTGAAAAACGATGAAGATGAATTCTTTCGAATAATATCTTGAGCATCGGAGCTTAACTGTTCGATGAGTTTTGCATGTTCAGCGCATTCGTTGAATGTTTTGCGATCACACTTCTGTAGAACTGCACTGAGAATTTGCGATGAATGTAGACCAGCCACGAAAACGTCTCTCAAGAGACGATCGCAACAGCAATTTTCGTAGTTGCTCGCAGATGCTAAGTCATTTAACGTTTTAGCATAACTTTCTATGGATATATTAACACTTTACTTTCTATTTAAAAATGTAACAGATGCGCCGACAATGGATTTATTTACTTCAAATTGTTCGATTAGTTTTTCTTCTAGTTCAACATACGTAGCATCAGTGAGTAACGTAGGTTTAATTCTTCGTTGTAGATCAGTAATGATGTTTACAGGCAAGGCTTTAACTAAAATACTAGCTTTTTTACCCTCATTGTGTCCCGCCTTCTGAAGAGCGTCTGAACACTGTACTTTAAAACGTTGTAGAAATTCACTCACTGTTTCCACTTCAACGTCGAACGGAGGACAGCTGACTGTAGAATACGACATCTTAATTTCAGAGCACTTGTAACGTTCAAATTTACTTTGGAGATTCAAAATTCTCGTCGCCAATTGTAATGTCGCTATTTTCAGAACGACGTTAGGTTTATTTAATAGGAACCTTTAACTTCAATTCACCTAGCCGCATACCAGGCAGAAGGATAGCCAAACGCACAGTAAGACTTCTAGTATTGTACTGACACGTAGTTCACACAGCTTGCTCTTAAGTCTAGTTCGTAACAATGAAGTTCCGCCCGGCGTCTTCTGACGCCGGCGGTAAGGGCGCTTCCGACTCATCCGGTGCTCGTAAACGCCAGGCGCCCATCGGCTCTTCCGGTGGATGCCCTATCTATACACGTGACCTGAACGCTATAAGGCATCCGTGCCGAGCGAGACTCATAAATATCAACCGCCGGAAGTCCCATTAACACCACCAGTACTTCGCTATACAACATGACCTTGTGTAAAGTTTTTTTTCGTTAAGTTTGAACTTTCACAGTAAGCTCTGGAAATATTTGAAACCGATCCAAGTTATCCAATAAATATTAAAACTTGACAAGATTGGACCACTTCAATTATGTGCATCTGTAAAGTTTCGTTAGAAAAAAGAGCTACCCACACTACAAGAAATTGATATACTATTCATTAAACGAATAATGACTTCAGAGATGATTTGCATTTACGAATATGTTAGGAAATTTTTAGCGAGGCATCATTGTGTGTTTTCTATTCGTCCTCTGTGACACAGACTCTCATTTTTTACCCCTTAATTTGTATACACTCAAACGTCCTCTACGGATGTTTTGATGAAAACGAAACATGAGTCCACACACTTATCTATATAGAAACTTACAAAACGGTTGAATAAACCAAACTCTTATTTTTTCCTTCCCATAATTAACATGCTTGTTTAGTTAATCAGAAGTGCATATTACCCAACAGCTGTCGCGATCTTCCAAAATGAGGTGTTTTTATGCAAATGATATTGGAAATGATATTAGACTGACTCAAATTCACCGCTAAAATTTTGCACCACTGCACGCTAGCCATTTCAAAACGTCACGAAAATCACGTGATAAAACAAGAAAATCTCGTTGCTATGTTGTTTCTATTCCGTGGAACTTGAGTGACGGCTGTTTAAGTAAATTGAGTGAAGGCTGTACCCTCTTAAGTAAATTAAGTGAGGGCTGTGCCCTTTTAAGTAAATTAAATGAGGGCTGTACCCTCTTAAGTAAATTAAGTGAGGGCTGTGCTGTACCCTCTTAAGTAAATTAAGTGAAGGCTGTGCCCTTTTAAGTAAATTAAGTGAAGGCTGTGCCCTCTTAAGCATATTAAGTGAGGGCTGTGCCCTCTTAGGTAAATTAAATGAAGGCTGAACCCTCTTAAGTAAATTAAGTGAGGACTGCGCCATTTTCAGCAAATTAAGTGAAGGCTATGCCCTCTTTAAGCCTATAAAGTGAGGGCTGTGCCCTCTTAGGTAAATTAAATGAGGGCTGTGCCCTCTTAGGTAAATTAAATGAGGGCTGTGCCCTCTTAAGTAAATTTAAACAGTTTTAAACAATTTAAACAATTTATTTACCACAGGGGATACAGACATAGAATGTTTCTTAAGTCTAGTACAATGGTCAAACTTGAGTTCAGCTACCTGTGGGCCCGATTAAGTTCAGTGACTATTAGGGCATCCTACCATCATTGTTAGTCTAAGGAGTACAATAATGTTTAACCTAATTCACTCAAACTAGGGACGCATTGGACTGATCAATGAGATCATTAACTCGAAATTAGATGCTTCATTTTACAATATAGTTCATATGGACTAGATTTAATAGTATATTCGACAAACGATTCAAGATCAGACTGAAGATCGGCGATATTAACCATGGCTAATTACATTATTAGGACCAGTTATGTAGGGGACAAGGTTTGACTTGATGATCTTACACGACTAGTAATCTGATAGGAAGTGAGACTCAAGATTTCTTTTGAATACCTTATAAGAATTACTTTCACGGATCTCAGCAGGTATTGAGTTCCAAGTTTTAGTTCCAACGAAAAGGATACTGTGTTGCGACCGGGCCTTTGAGTAATAAGGAAGCATGAATTTACTTCTATTTCGGGTTAAATGGTCGTGATGACCAGTTTGCGCAGTTAATAATTGTTTTAGGCTATTGTCGCCATCATTTGTTAATGTTTTATAAATGAAATTGCAAATGGAGATTTTGTAGAGATCCGAAAGCTTAAAGTATTCGTAAATTTTTGAATGAATCATTTGTGTGAGCATTATATTCTAGATTCTTAACCGCTCTGATGGCTCTTTTTTACAGAGTAAAAATTACATTGGTTTCAGTTTTATCAGTTCCGTGCCATGCTTCTATTCCGTATTGCAAATATGGTGAAATGAGCGTTCGGTAGAGCATTTGTAAGGCTGTTTCAGGCAGGAAATTTTTAACTTTATTTAGGATTCCGATAGATTTTTATAATTTAGAACTAATATGAGCGATGTGCTCTTTGAAGGTTAGATGTTTGTCTATTATGATGCCTAGGAATTTACTTGACTTAGTTTCTTCGATTTCACCTTCTCCAATTTTAATGCGTGGGAGAGATATATTTTTCTTGTATGAGAATGTAATATATTTTGTTTTATCGATATTAAGGCTTATTTTATTAGCTTTAAGCCACAATGAAACCTTACGAAGTTCATTATTTATACGCTCCGCAATCCTAGCGGAATTTTGGTTTGGAAGGACCACAGAAAGGGTACTGTCATCGGCAAAAAGTATGAATTTGAAGAATGGTGTAGATTTAATAATATCATTGATAAAAATCAGAAATAGGAGAGGCCCAAGGACAGATCCTTGTGGAACTCCATGGCTTATTATCTGTGGGTCTGATTTTGCGTCGTCAATGACAACGTATTCTTCCGAGTTGCTAAGTATGATCTGAACCAATCATGGGCAGCCCCTCGAATTCCATAACAGTGTAGTTTCGACAGTAATATGTTATGGTCCACACAATCGAATGTTTTTCGAAAGTCAAGAAATACGGAGAAAACAAGCTTTCCTTCATCTATATTAGAATAAAGGTATTGCAAATGATTTAATACAGCTTGTGTCGTAGATTTTTTAGAACGAAAACCGTATTGTTTGTCGTAGAGGAAAGATTTATGTTCAAAATAGGAATACACTTTTTTATACACAATTTTCTCGAATATTTTGCTAATAATTGGTAGTACAGAGATAGATCTATAATTATTAATGCAATTTTTATCACAGTTTTTAAAAATAGGTGTCACTCTGGCAATTTTGAAAGAGTTGGGGAAGGTACCGTGAGAAAGGGATTGGTTGATAATATAAGATATGCACGGTGCTATTATATCAGCTATAGCTTTAATAACTTTAGCCGAAAATTTTTTCAATCCACTTGATTTATTTTTCAAGTTGTTTATGCACGTAATTACATCGGAGGGATTAGTTGGCGTCAAAAAGAAAGAGTTGGGTTCACGGACATGGTCCATGTATTGCAAGTGGTCTGTGGGTTCACTGTAGACACTATTGGCTATATTTTTTCCTATGTTTACAAAAAAGTTGTTAAACACTGTTGCAATATCTTTTTTCTCGTGGTATTTTACATTTTCGTGAACGACGGACTCAATTGTTTTTGTAGTATTATTATTCGGTTTATAGCATGAATTAAGCAGGTGCCAAGTTTTTTTAATATTAGTTTTGTATTCAGTAAATTTGCGTGTGAAGTAGTTTTGTTTTGATGTTCGTATTTGATTTGTCACATGATTCCTGAACCTGTTATACGTTACTTTAGATATTCGCCCTTCGTAAAGTAAGGCTAGGTACGCTTGACGTTTCTTTATATTGATCACGATATCTTCAGTAATCCAGGGCTTTTATCTATTTTTGGCGTAATTGTGCGGGTGATTATTGGACAACACTGGTTATATGCGGTCGTTATTATTTCAGTTAAATTTAGTATTGCTTCATCAATGTTAATCGCATTATTGTCCCGTTCATAGATGTCTAATGATGGCATTAATTCTTCTAGAACAGTTCGCATTGTTCTCAAGTTATATTCGTTTACACAACGAAATGAATAAGTATCAGCCTGTGGGCTGGTACAAGGACTATAGACATTTTTCTTGATGAGAAACACCGGGAAATGGTCAGATAAGTCAGAAATTATTATTCCGGTAAGAAAATCAGTCGGATCTAACATAAAAATATTATCGAGTGACGTAGCCGATTCAGATGCAACACGTGTAGGTTTCGTGATGATTGGAAGGAAGGAGCTAGACTGAAAAACATTTATGAAGTTTAAGATTTGCTCACAGCTATCATATTGTAGAAGATCGTAGTTTAAATCCCCGCAGATTATTATGTCATTATAAAGAGACTTGTTGAACTGAGATATTATGCTTTAAAGCTCGTTCAGGAAAGAGACGTTACAATTAACCTGTTGTGGGCCTATATACTGTCCCAAGTATAATCCGTTTATCATTTTTCGTTAGTTCTATAAATAAAGTCTCAATATGTTCACGATTCATAGTTGCACTTAAAATGACTTTCGAAGATATGTGTTTAGATATGTACGTACTGATGCCACCACCACGTTTGTTACTACGGAGTGAATGATGGCTATAATAGTTTTGAATTTGAATCAGGTCTTTAGATGAGTCATCTAGCCAACTTTCGGTGAAACTGAGAACATCAAAATTGCTGTTCAGCTCAGATATTTCATCTATTTTCGGATAAATGGATCTACAGTTCCAACATAATAGAGAAAAGTCGTTACAGGTCTTTCTCATCGATTCATTGAATTTTTTAATATTTAGGTATTTACAGTTTCCAGTTTCATTTAGGTTTGGGTGCAGTCTATTCAAATGATTGAGATCTGGATCAATATTGTCGAATATATCAACATAGTCAGTCTGTATCAACATGGTCATGGTCAGTCATGGCCAGTATATCAACATGGTCAAATTAAGTGAAGGCTGTGGCCTCTTAAGTAAATTAAGTGAGGGCTGTGCCCTTTCAAGTAAATTAAGTGAAGGCTGTGCCCTCTTAAGCATATTAAGTGAGGGTTGTGCCCTCTTAAGTAAATCAAGTGAAGGCTTTGCCCTCTTAAGTAAATTAAGTGAGGGCTTTGCCCTCTTAAGCAAATTAAGCGAAGGCTGCGCCCTCTTAAGTAAACTAAGTGAGGGCTGTACCCTCGGCTGTGAGTTAAGTTGAGCTAGGGAATTGCTATTTACAGAGCCAAGGCTCAACAAAAACGAAACAGTTTTTCTAAAATCATTGAGGGTCGAAAGGGTCCTAGGAGAGGTCGAGACTTGCTAAGGGTATGTGTAGGGTCAGCCACATTAATTTACCAGCTTTCAAATTTTCTGAATTTTTCATATTGCCCAAAGGTATGAATACGAATCAGCGGTTTGAATATGAATATCTGCACAGGTTTTGTCCCGTTCTCAAAATTTTTGCAAACATACACTTGAACTGAAATGATTGCATAACCTCAAAAGCTCTGGTTAAGAGTTTTGAATGCGGTTTTGAGTTCTCCCGTTCCAGTTATGAACAAGTCTGCCGGTGGATTTGAGAACAAATAAATTCCGTGTGTCAGTGCCCAGGATTATTGAAAAATCGTGTGAAGAAGCTACGGCTAAACTAAAAGTGTACCTCAATTCATACAGAATTTGTACTCATTCAATACTGGGTAAATAACCTCGTTTTATGGAGTGATAACCTTGGCAATATAATTGCTTTGATTAAACCGCTGTCATCTTAAATTTCTTGGGTGCATTTGCTTTTTCTGCGATCAGGGTATTCCTTGAGGCTGACAAAGCAAGAAGGATTACGCAGCCACTCATTTCCGAGAGGCTGTTCTTGTTTTCAGTGGAATTTTGAACACGAAAAATGGTGATAATTATCTATACTATAATATGAGGAGTGTCCGTCTGTCCGAAGCCAGCCTGCAGTGTGTGATGAGCATATCTTTGATACAAGCATCATCAACTCTACAATTTCCAGTCCATTAACTCATCAGATTCGAGTAGGAATGAATATCACGTGAATTCTTAGGATATAGGAACGTGTGTCATGTGATTTATGGAACATTATTATACATTTTTGACGGGCCGTGTGCACTCGACCTCATCAACTCTCGAGAGATGGAATTTTTTCATTTCTTACGGCCTTTCCTTCTTTCAAATTTTCCTTGACTCGTTGGCGTCAGTAGTTGAATATTATTTATGCTGTGAAGCTGTGGAGAAATTAGTATGGTCTGAGAGTACAAACTTCACATTGAAAAGGTATACAAGTATGCATGGGCCTCAAATGTTTTACATAATTGAAGAGTTGTCCTGTGCATTTTCAGACTTGCTTAACACATCAAATTCTTGTAAAATTTAATACATACATCGTAACTTGAGTGATGTTTGACATTGCTCGTTTCTTAACAAAATTTGTTCTGACACATTGAAAGATTAGAATCCTAACAATGAAAATACCCCTGTCTTTGACCTATAAAAATAACAAAATTAGCCATGAGTATGTATTACACAAAACCTTCTAAGTGCCCTTCACTGCACGGTAAAATAAAAAATTTCATTAATCTTTCAAAAGTTTTTTTAATTATATTTTATGTTTTATTTTGAATTCTGTGTTTAATTATCGTATATTTTCATCTATTCATCTCGTTTTTTTTCAGACAACTTGTACTGATGATGAGCCTGGTGCTCGAAACGTTTACCTTTAAAAGCAATAAGTAATTTTAACAATGTTGACTTTGAGAGTACAACCTTGGTGTTTTAATTTACGCTCTCTCGAAAGTTATGTGGATACAAAATTGAGCAGCATTGAACGTTCAAAAGAAGTGTAATGTTACATAGAATTATATTGGTACGTAGAAGTGTATTGGTACGTAGAATTATATTGGTACGTAGAAGTGTATTGGTTCGTAGAAGTGTATTGGTTCGGAGAAGGGTATTGGTACGTAGAAGTGTATTGGTACGTAGAATTATATTGGTACGTAGAAGTGTATTGGTACGTAGAATTATATTTGTACGTAGAAGTGTATTGGTTCGTAGAAGTGTATTGGTTCGTAGAAGGGTATTGGTACGTAGAAGTATATTGGTACGTAGAATTATATTGGTACGTAAAAGTGTATTGGTTCGTAGAAGTGTATTGGTACGTAGAAGTGTATTGGTTCGTAGAAGTGCATTGGTATATTGCCTGTTAGGATAATAAGCATGGAAGCTAAACAAATTTCATTTACTTTCGCGAGAAGAAATTGAATCACCGCTAGTTCAGGTCAGAAAATTTTGCTCAAGCAATTGAGTGCTCAGAAATTTTTGCACGATTTTACATACTTTTTGATGCTAAATTAGAATAAGATTTTCGAATTAACTCACTCACTGTGAATTTATATCTTTAAGCATAAGTCCTATAATTTTCACTGTGTTTTCCAAATGACGAATGGATTGAATCAAGTTGCGTAAATGAAGGCACTCTCTCTATTTCTTGGCAAGAAAGTCCATGGTTGAATGTGTCAAGAATTTGTTAAGAGCTGTATATACTCTCAGGGCAGTTGCTCTTTGGACTTCATTTCACCAACTTCTCTGTTCTTGAATCTTTCTCGTAGTTTCCTTCTGTACCGAATTCTACCTGAAGCTCACAATTATGAAAATAATTTTGTCCTTTAACCCAGTCTAACTTTTTCGCCGGAGCATGCATGTTTTTCACCCCCTAAGCAATTTAAATACTTGAGCGGCGAAAAACATGCATGCAGGCGGCGAAAAAGTTAGACTGGGAAGTTTCCATCAGGATCATCACCATATTGGTATTGTAATAAGTATTGAATGAGTTTTTATTGGTACCTCATGCAGTGGCAGTCACTTGCAGTATCTTAAAGATTCATCACACTTTTCCTTTATGGTCAGCATTCTAGGGAAGTCTAGGACAAATAAAATCTTACTGAATTATCCCTAAAAGATCTCATTAGACAGTTGAATAAAAATATATAAAATTCTCATTACACTGTCTAGTGACGTTGAAGTACGAGATCACCGGAATATGATCTAGAAATTAGGAACTATCCTTATATGCAAAAATTGAAACTTGTACGTTGAAAGGCATTACATGCAGTAAAAGAAGTGTCATTCCTATAGAGTATGTGTATAACTTGACGAACATTGAACTACTCCTGCAAGTTGATGACCCCAAAGTTGTCGATTGGTTAAATGTGAATTTGAGGGAAGGGAAACATTTTACGCAGAAATCTTTTTAGTTTCATGCTCGTGACGCCAAACCTGTAACTGACCAGAATTGGCCACATGGGAACTTGAGCCATGCCGGACATGCGCAGTGAAGCTCAGTTCACTTGAGTACTGTTGATTGAGCAGAGCGCAGCGAAAGTTTTTTCGCACTTCATATCATAAAGTCCGTTGTAGCTCACTCGGATGTAGCCGCACTCGTCAGCGTCGGGCTGGGTAGATTGCCACTCTGATGAGCTGATCGCACGTCCGTTGTGCAGCCACATCCACCACAGTCCATCCAGTCGAGCTGCGTTCACCCAGTAGTCGCCATCTGATCACGAACACAGATGTACAAAATTTATATTCGTTAATATTTGCCTCTCTCACACGACATGAAGCCGCTCAGGGGATCCTTAGCAGACCAAGGAGAAAGACAAATGCTGTGCTCGCCTTGGCCCAGTGGTTAAGGGATCACCCTTCCATGAAGGTGTCGAGGGTTCGAATCCCGGCGCTGCGCGGCGATTTTCGCGTTGGGTATAAGGGAAAACTCAAGCACAATACCCCACTCAACCCAGGTGTTGGAAATGGGTACCGGCTTTACGGGGGAAACCGTCATGGTGTCCTATATATAGTGTTAGTTATAAGGCATTTGAAAAACCAATACACAAGATGATATGTATCAGGCTTGATTGGAAATAAAGCATCCTTAGATGCCGATATTTGTTTGTGTCTTGCATTAATAAGGGCTCACGTTAGGACACTGAGTGGCTGCTGGCAAGTACACAATTTAACTGCAGACAAATAAATAAATGTTTTCCACTCGCATTCTTACGAGGTGTAACTGCATTACCCAGTAAATTTTTTCACCTGGGCATCCATGATTTTAGCAGTCCAAGAATAGCTTCTGCATAGGAATAGCTTCTGCATAGCTTAGGCGAAAAGTAAGACTGGGTACCTACTCTGCGACTGCACAAAGAGTTGAGTTTGATCAGTCAGTACTTTATGGACCCTGACCCGACCCTTCAATTTGTTGAAGCGAACGACGACTGAAAATGTTGGGCCACGTGAGTGTACATCACAAATTTCAAGCGAATTTAGAATGAGGTCACCACTGATTTCTGCCAAAAGAAAATAGCAAAAATTTTTTTGTCAGAGATGTAGGCCAGACCAAGGTGTGTGATCATGACTTTGCAGTATCATTCCACCTCAACATGATGAGCGTCTGCATCTAATATCAACTGAGGTCAGACCAATTTTTGCCTCCAAATCGGTGTTAGCGGGGGGTGAGCGAGCTTCGATTATTGCTGCATACCAGAGCGCGAAATGCGGACTGGCGGAACCTGTAAAAACGACCCAAGTCAATCGCCTTCAAACGTCAATCCACACGTGGATCGTAAAATTGATTTAATTAGTTCTTCCAGCTTCGTAGAAATTTTTCCCAAATAGTCAGTTGCAATAAAAAGGCTGTGCAATAAAATTTAGATGTATTTAGAAGGTCGATATACATGTATGTTATAAGAATTTTTCAGTTATTTCGCAGGTAACTCGTTTATGTCTTCAGTAAGGTTCAGTTACACTCGTATGTATATGTCAGTTTTTTTGATGAGGAAACACACTTTTTTGTCCAACGCGTCCTTTCCTATCCATCATTCAAGTAAGGCACAGTATAGAAAATGTTGAGGTTTCATATAACGGCAGCGTGTTGACAAACTTTAGTGATCACACATATGATTACAGAACTCTTGCCAGTGTCTATAGAGTAGCAATCAAGACGTACTAACTATTTACCATAAAAGAAAAATGCAAAATATCCTAGGAGTATCCCAACGATTGAGGGAGAACTATTAAACTGTCAACTAATTCTTTTTCCTGCAGCGTTCGAGCATGAAGGAATCTCACATCATTGATATAATTGCATCAAAAAGTAATCCCCAAAAAAAACCTATCGAAATAACTTATATCACGAAACATCGCGCGTTATACTCACTCGTCAGATTTGAGTTAACACTGAACAATTCCTCAGCAGATTGAGGAGAGAAGAGAATCGCGTTCTGCTGCAGACAGAACTGCTTGGCCTCACACCAGGACATCCCGTAGTCGCTGTACAGCACACAACCACTGGGCAGACACTTCACCGTCACAGACGTCTGGGTCGCGGGACTCGTCAGTGAAGTGTTCTCTGTTCCCGCTTCTGAGGTCAAAATTCTTCTCAATTTTTTGGGTGCTTCGAAATTGAAAGTGAATTCTGAGATGGAATTTGGTGTCAAGCAGGAAGGAGGCATGAAGAAGAAAATACACTACGGGCTTTATGAGTGAGAACCCTCTTTTGCATTGGGATCAACCCGATTTCATTTAGAAGAGAGGTTACTTGATCGATCTACTTAAGTTTGCATTGCATATCACTTTGACAGCAAACACAAAATTCAAACATTTTCTTAAAGCTCTTTGAAAATATTGTGGTGTGTCTCTTAGATTTGGCTGCTCTAGTTAAGAAACTATAACGCAGGGATTGATTAGCTAAAAACTTGGATTTTTTCTCGAGCATACTTTGTTCGAGTCAAATGCCTAAATTTTTCACTTTCAAAGGGCCGATTTGATCACTTCCTTACGTTTGTGTCAGATTTGATCATTTTTCAATTGCGGATTTGGATCAGAAAATATTGCGTTGAGTTTTATTAGCGTGAATTTCGAGACAATTTTAGTCAATGCACAATTTCAGACTACTGAAGAGGGTTTTAGCTTTCATTTACGTTTTCGGTAATTCTGCCACAGACCTTATTGCAAATTGAACATCACCTGTACACATAAAACTTTTTGTAAAATGGTTTTCAAGGAAAATCGTTTTTGAAGACGCACAGTAGGAGCGCGGGCAAAGGATGGATCCTTGAGGAACTTAAAAAAATTTTTTGAATGAATGAAAACGATTCATCGCCTAAGAGGCCACAAACTCTTCATTTTTTTGAGACTAATCTTAAAATGAAACACAGCCGCATTAATATTTTCATTAATTTTTTTAGGTAGGCTAATTCATGCATTGAAATGTTGCATTTGATTTATTTGCACATAGCACTGCGGTGTGATACGAACCCTCCACCCAGCCCTGCAGCGCGCACTTCATGTGGGTTGGGCACAGGTCCGGCCCGGATAGGCGAGCGTTCAGTTTCCTGACCGGATCCGCGCAGCCCGAAACTGCTCACACGAAAAAGATAACGAGTGTACAAATGCCACTAAGTAATTCAATGAAATTCAAAGAAATGCCACACACAAAGTGATCAAACTAAGTAATTTTTTCGTTTTCAAGAGTCATAAGTGAAAAACAGGTACTTTTGGATTATCTGTCACCACTTTTAATTTACGGTTTCCTTTCGATGTTAAGACTAAGCTAGGTTAGCTTAATTAAATTATTTAATTAAATATAAAAATAATAAAAATTATTAATAATTTAATTAAGCTTACCTAACTTAACCTTAACATCAAAAGGATTTTATAAATTAAAAGTAGTGACAGATAACCCACAAGTACCGAAAAACATTCACACAACTTTATGTTTCTGACTGCAAACAAGTTTCTGTCAAAGAGTGTACAATTGGTCAAAGGAATCTGTGAAACTATTAAATCAAAGAATATAGTTCGATTAAATCACGAATAATTTTTTAAGAAGTATTTTTTAGTGTTGTTTCTGTTTTTTCACAGCTTTTCAGGAATGTAGCATGGAATGTTTGTTTGTTTGAATATCCAGGAAAATCCTGTAAAAAACTTGAAAATAATTAGTAGTCAACATGATTCATTTTTGGTTCCACTAAAACTTCATGGGTGCAGGTTCTGAGCTTTATTGGGCGTTTATTTCAGCACAATTATTTTTAAAAATGCGTCACACACAAAATTCCCTCCTGCTCCCTTTAAGCTGAAGCTGAGAATGAGTAGAGCAGTGGTTCTTGACATTTTTTCTCCAATTCACCACTTTTTAGTGAGCCAACTCTCCATTCCCCACCACAGCATCGGTGGGGAATGGAGCATTCTGTATCACAGCATCGCTTTACTTATTATCTGTGACATTCCTACCGCAGCAGTATTGTCACTTTTACCCAAACATGACATACAATACCTCATTATGGTTGTTTTTTGTAATTAAAAGAGTCTGTAAATGGTTGTGATTTGTAAAAGGAGTCAATATTTGGATGTAATGTATCAGATTTTGAAATACTATAGATTTTTTGTGGGTGGAAACAAATGCACGAAATTTCCCACCTGGCAACTCCGCCATTCCCCACAGGTTAAGAGCCGCTGGTGTAGAGAGTTATAAAGTTGGAAATTTTTTCGTGCCACTCACTCAAACGCCTTAGGGACAGCACACAATGTTGCGTTTTCTACTTGGAATCTCAGTTTATTCATTGCATGAAGTCCTTTACTAAGGAGACGTATTGTGATACGTATTGAGACAAATGTGGGTCTGAAAAATCTAATTTTGGCAACATTAATTTCAAATTAGAAATGTAATTGCATGTCTCTACAATATCTCAAAAGTTAATAATATCGAAAGTATGTATCTCTCTTTACATCTTTACAGCAAATGATCTCACCGCCAGTGACTGCACAAGTCCAATTGTTGACTATGTTATTCGACTCCCGGATTTCGAGTATGGTGTCCGAACCAGCGTAAAGACACCGGTTCTGGAGATGACAACATACACCGCTGGAGTTGACGGTCACGTGTTTTTGGGCGCGCTGGGCACACCGACAGATGCTATTTGCGGTCACTTTTATGTGGTTCCTTGCTAACATGAGATCGACGTCCACCTCCACCACATGCCACAAGGTTGCAATCGAGAACGGGCAAAACACAATCAGCAGCCACACCACCGAGAAGCGCGATGCTGGGGCTGCACTAGTTCTGTAACGTACGTTCCAGCGCGCTAACTCGACACTACGAGTATTTTCCTTCATCTTAGAAAATAAGCGGCCAGCAACTGATCTTCCGTGCAAGTTTTTTGGCAGAATATGAAAAGTACTGATAGAATTTTTTCAAATTTATCTTGTATTTCTTCCGACGGCTTCTGAAAACATTACGTTAGTGTACTGTGAACGATAGTTACATATTTAGGCGAAAGTCCCATCGGTTCGAAGCGCAGCTCTCGTAAGAAAGCTCGCTGCACGTAGGTCTCAACGCCTTGTGATCTGTTCTTTGTTAATTAACGAGGGACATTCTCGTGGAGCAGAAGCGATAACGCTAGGGATTGAATTGCTAAAAACTTAGATATTTCCTCGAGCATACTTTTTAAAATACTATGGAACATCAGGGTTTTGTTAATTCTTTATTGAGTATTCTCCACTGGAGATTTGAAGGACATACTTTGTTCGAGTCAAATGCCCAAATTTACGGTCCCGGCAGCGCAATCATGTCACGACAACACGGAACTTAATGAAGATTAAACATTCTTTCGTTTGAGAGTAATTTAAAGTCGACAGCTGCATTATTTCAAAAGTTACAAGTGGGCGAACTTATCCGTTGCATTAGTGGCGGGGCTTATCTGGAAAAGATCCCAACATAATTGGATGCGATAACCAATTGGGGGAAAACTCTAAAACTAACACGAATTTTTTTCTTTCAGAATTGTGAGAAGTAGCTGCGTGCAAATTGTTGCAAGGTTAATATAAACCTGGGAGTTATGTTAAAAGAATTTGTGGTTAAAGATTTAGATGCGCAAGACATTGGAGTGTGTGTACTCGTGGAATCCTACTTTATTGAAGGACGGGTGCACAATGGTGTTCATAGGTGCAGACCAGATGTCGACTCTCCCCAAGACATCATTTACCAACCCATACGCTTCAAATGTGTTAAAATTTCCTTGGCAATGATTCTCAATTTTGAGTAGCGTTATACGAAGCATGCAAGAAAAATTGAATTACTTGAACAAAACATTGAAGAAAGAGGAGACTATCCTTCCTAACCCAGCAAGTTTCTCCAGCCGAATTTTCCTTTTGATCACCACAAAGCGAGGCTTCTTCCACGCGCCTCCAGCACCGAATGAAACGTTACTAGCCAGAAAACACAGCAACCCTGGGAAAGCCTACGGGACGTCAATCTCAATGTGAGGAAATATGCACCGTGTTCTCAACATACATTCACCGTCGTAGATGGAATGTGATGACAGGGTAAGATGTTGATGGAATGTAATGAGAGAATAAAATGTAGATGGAATGTAAAACGTAGATGGAATGTAATGACAGGGTAATTAATACAAAGCTACGTGGTGTGCCGTGAATACCCAGTCTGACTTTTTTTGCCACCTGCATGCATGTTTTTCGCCGCCTTGCAATCAAATCGCTTAGGGGGCGAAAGACATGCATGCAGGCGGCGAAAAAGTTAAACTGGGTACTGAATGGCTCATGTCCGTGTAGATAGGGTGAAAAGACAATTAATAGTTTATTTCCAATAAAGTACTAACATGAAATGTTGATACATTGGCTTTAGATCAGGGTGGTTGTCATGTTCATGTGGCATCAGTTCATGTTCATATATTGAGATAAAATATTCATTACTGCATCTGTTGTGTCGTACTTGTACTTAAAACTAACCAGTATTGTAGCTTTGAGTACGTAAACATTTACAAAAAATGATTAAACCTCAATATCTGCAAAGTAAATTAATGCAGCGAAAGTGAATTGCGAGTGATTCTTATTAAAAAATTTATTTTGAAGTAGGTACACTAAAAACCATAAGGCTTTTATTTGCACCATTTTAAAGTGAGAAAGAAATCATTAACTTCCTTGTGATTCTTTCACGGAAGCGATCTCTCGCAAAATTACAGGCTGAGATTGACAGCACACAGCGGTTTATCCTGCCGCATTATTCACGATCTATGTCCTCCCATGATGAGGCCTGTACGCATGGCAAGTTCTACCTTTGTTTCACGGCTTGGAAAAATAAATGTGGTTTACAAAGGGCATAGACTTATTGGCTTTGTCTACTACTGATACAAAATAGAAACATCAATTTGATGGAAATAACTTTCTTGAATATCTAGAATTACGCTGCACCTGGTTTTGATGAATTGCAGCTTAAAGCATGTTTACGATAAAATATAACTATCATAAATCTTGAAAAAATTGACTTTACAATGCCAGTAAATCAAGAAATCGTTTTACAGGATTTTACATCAATAGCCTTCCCATTTAGCATTGACCTGCGTTATCAGCTTGTAATTTTATTTTTCATATATGTCCATCTTTATTAATCTAATTTTCAAGTTAATTTATATGTTAATTAAACAGCCCACAATAAAATTGCCTTACTTATTTGCTGGTCGTCTATCATGCTCTACCAGGCCTTGATTCATGCAACAATACGAGGCCTGTCGAAAAAGTATCCGACCTTTGGCCAGAAAAAATACTTCAACAACCTGACGGGGTTGGGACCCTAATCCCCTTCAAAGTAGGCTCCTTGTGCTTCCACACACTTAGCCCACCGATCCTTCCACTGCCGGAAACACCTCTGGAAGTCTTCTTTTGGAATGGTGTTCAGCTCTGTCGTCGCGTTCCGCATTATCTCTTCTCTACTCTCAAAACGGGATCCTTTCAGTGGTGTCTTCAATTTTGGAAACAACCAGAAGTCGCAAGGAGCCAGGTCTGGAGAGTAGGGAGGTTGGCGAACGGTCGTAATTCCATGTTTGGCCAAGAAATTGCGGATCAAATGGGATGAATGTGCGGGCGCGTTGTCGTGATGCAAGTGCCAGTTGTTCGCAGTCCACATGTCTGGTCTTTTGCGCCGAACTGCATCACGAAGTCGCCGGAGAACATCCTGATAGTACTCCTTTGTCACTGTTTGTCCTTCCGGTGCGTATTCGTGATGCACAATTCCACGGACATCAAAGAAAACAGTCAGCATCGAAGGAGTCAAACAGGCAATGCGACGATGGAGCTGAACACCATTCTAAAAAAAAACTACCAGAGGTGTTTCCAGCAGTGGAAGGATCGGTGGGCTAAGTGTGTGCAAGCACAAGGGGCATACTTTGAAGGGGATTAGGGTCCAAACTCCGACAGGTATTCGAAATATTTTTTCTGGCCAAAGGTCGGATACTTTTTAGACAGGCCTCGTACGTCATACGGATCAATAAATCAATACGAATGGTGGTAGGCTCAACACAGCGTAAGGTCCGGATCGTTATTTAGTTTTTTTTCGTAAGGATTCGCGGTTTCGAAAAAGTTTCGGTGTTTGAGAGTTATTTCTACAGATGTTTTCCACTCCTAATGCAATGGGCCATTAAACATTGCTTCTCCGTGAGTTTCAACGGTATAAATGTTTCTTACATACGTACAATCGAAACGATAATTTTTGACTGCGTTCGCTTTACTCTTGCTAAATCTAAAACACACTGCATGTAAATCCCCGTGACGCTGATGGTGGCAGGACGGTGGTAGGATGGTGGTAGAATGGTGGTTGGATGGTGGTAGGGTGGCTGTAGGATAGTGGTAGGATGGTGGTAGGATCGTGGTAGGATGGTGACAGGATGGTGGTAGGATGATGGTAGGATGGTGGTAGGATGGTGGTAGGATGGTGGTAGGATGGTGGTAGGATGGTGGTAGGATGGTGGTAGGATGGTGGTATGATGGTGACAGGATGGTGGTAGGATGGTGGTAGGATGGTGGTAGGATGGTGGTAGGATGGTGGTAGGATGGTGGTAGGATGGTGGTAGGATAGTGGTAGGATGGTGGTAGGATGGTGGTAGGATGGTGGTAGGATGTTGGTAGGATGGTGGTAGGATGGTGGTAGGATGGTGGTAGGATAGTGGCAGGATGTTGGTAGATGGTGGCAGGATGGTGGTAGGATGGTGGTAGGATGGTGGTAGGATGGTGGTAGGATGGTGGTAGGATGTTGGTAGGATGGTGGTAGGATGGTGGTAGGATGATGGTAGGATGGTGGTAGGATGGTGGTAGGATGGTGGTAGGATGGTGGTAGGATGGTGGTAGGATGGTGGTAGGATGGTGGTAGGATGGTGGTAGGATGGTGGTAGGATGGTGGTAGGATAGTGGTAGGATGGTGGTAGGATGGTGGTAGGATCGTGGTAGGATGGTGACAGGATGGTGGTAGGATGGTGGTTGGATGGTGGTAGGATGGTGGTAGGATGGTGGTGGGATGGTGGTAGGATGGTGGTAGGATGGTGGTAGGATGGTGGTAGGATGGTGGTAGGATGGTGGTAGGATGGTGGTAGGATGGAGGTAGGATGATGGTAGGATGGTGGTAGGATGGTGGTAGGATGGTGGTAGGATGGTGGTAGGATGGTGGTAGGATGGTGGTAGGTTGGTGACAGGATGGTGGTAGGATGGTGGCAGGATGGTGGTAGGATGGTGGCAGGATGGTGGTAGGATGGTGGTAGGATGGTGGTAGGATGGTGGTAGGATGGTGGTGGAAGGTGTTAGAATGGTGGTAGGATGGTGGTAGGATGGTGGTAGGATGGTGGCAGGATGGTGGTAGGATGGTGGCAGGATGGTGGTAGGATGGTGGTAGGATGGTGACAGGATGGTGGTAGGATGGTGGCAGGATGGTGGTAGGATGGTGGTAGGATGGTGGTAGGACGGTGGTAGGATGGTGGCAGGATGGTGGCAGGATGGTGGTAGGATGGTGGTATGATGGTGGAAGGATGGTGGCAGGATATTGGTAGGATGGTGGGAGGATGGTGGCAGGATGGTAGTAGGATGGTGGCAGGATGGAAGGATGCGTCATTATGAGGTGAGCAGAACCGCGGCTGGCGAGGGAGTGCTGAGCGGTCCAGCCATGTCGTAAATTACAGGTCACTCCACGCAGGCTCCGTAGTGGAACACATGAGGCGGTCACCGACCTTCCAGGGCGTAAAAACGCTTCCTTGTGCCCAGCGAAGGAGCGAGGCAGGTGTGTCGTAAACAGGCTCTGGTGCTATGGGGAAGCGGAGAAAGTGGACCCAATGACCGACCTTGAGTGATATACATGAATGCCATTTATAAAGCATTTATCCAGAATACTTTTCCTACATAGTATGAGCTTAAAGTCAATTTAACACGTAAAAAATCATCGAATTTGTATGATATACATGTACGCCATTATATTTTGCATCATGGTACAAGCTTAAGAGAAAGAAAGAAAAAGAAAAACCGTTTACTTTAAAAAAAGTTGACACATGCTTATCGATTTTGAGTCATATGTTATAATTTTACTCTAACTTATGCGATGCAATTTAGGTGATAATATGGGAAGTTTGATTGTTATTATTGTCTTTTTTAACAAACACTTCCTGATGCCATGTTACTGTACCGTATGTCCCACAAAAATCCGAACCGAGTATTTATTTTCCCGGGTCAGTAATGCCCGTAATTATTTTTCGTATCAGTAGTAATTAGTAATACCGCATAATTTTACTTGAAATTATATGCTTATGGTATTCTAATGATGGTATTACTGATACGGAAAAATATATACTCGGTTCGGGTTTTTGTGGGACATACTTTATATAAAGAAGTATACTCTATATCTGCAAGTACATACTCAATCACTACATCTGCGAATTATCTATGCATTCGTTCTGGTACTCCATAAGTGTCCACCTGGCTTACCCCTGCTGTAATAAAGTGGCTTTTCATAAGTGATGGCATCCCGAGCGGTATCAGCTCACCGACACTGCAACAAGTAGGCGAAAAAAAAATTTCCCATTTCATCTACTAGCGCTCGAATGAATTAATTACCTAATATTCATGTGTACTATACAGGGTGTCCAATGAAAACTTAAACCACTCGTTAAAGAATATCAAATGTTTTCTCATTCACCTATTTTAATTTTCTATTGCATAGCTTATTTTGAAAAGCACTCTGTATCATGAAAAGCGCTTTTTGAAGGACATGTTTTATCGAGGAAGGCTTCATCGAATTCATTTCACTGCTTTGAAACTTTTTCTTTCGGTGTTTTAGTGCACGATAAACGCTGTTTGGTTCTTTACGAATTTCATTTTGAAGTGTGATACTGCACAAATTTAAATTCTTGTGGTATTTTTATGACTGTATCACTGTTTCGGGAAATTAGGTGTATAAAACGGTAAATGTGATGAGGTAATCAAAACGGATCAGTACTTTGAAAGCTTTACTTTAAAAAAATTATTTGATACTTTTCCTTACATTGTGCAACGCTGAAGTTAACCAAAGGATATCCACAGTCTCTGTCAGTGTGTTGCTCAGAATAAATTTGCTCACACAGAAATTTGCCCACACACATTTATTCTGCTCACAGAATAAATTTGCTCACACAGAAATTTGCCCACACACATTTATTCTGCTCACAGAATAAATTTGCTTGTTGCTCATCGGCTGGTAAACAATATGCTTTCAAAAAGAGAGCTCGGTTTTTGTGGATCAGCCTGCATTTAGAATCTTCACTATAATAAGAGTCCGTCTGTCTGTCTGAAGCCAGCCAAAAGAGTGCGATGAGCGTATCTGTGATACAAGCTTAGGAATAGGAACGTGTGTCATGTGATTTGACGAACATTATTATACATTTTGACGAGCCGTGTGCACTTCAATCTCTCGAGAGATTGAATTTTTTTATTTCTTACGACCTATCTTTTGTTTCGCCTTTTTCTAATTTCAAATAAAGGGGGTGGACTAGTATCAATAATAAGTCCCTCGTTCAACTCCGACTCGCTTGTATCAATTAAACAATATCGTAAAACGGGCTCTAAATAATACACAGAATCATATCATAATTCACACTCTACCCCACCCCCTCAGGAGTGCAGTAGTTCGAATATAAAAATCTTTTTTGAAAATCTTCAGTGACAGAATAATGGCTGCAAACAGCATCCTTGCTCAATGATTTCTTCATGAAGAGTATGGGAAGGCCATGTGGCACGTTTTATGAACAGTTTAATCTCCTGAGATAGATAACGAAATTACTTATTCTTTTGTAACTGCATACTTATTGTTTATATGTATCGTAACGCACCACCAAAACCCATTTTGTCAAAAATGCCTTCAGCGTCAAAACAAACTAGAACCGAGGTACCACCACGGTAGAGGAACCAAGGTAGGTTCAAACCAGTCTTTTTTCGTTGACGGTGTGGTTTTGCTGACGTCACGGCAACGAACCAATAGCAGCGCTCATATTGCATCTGGTGGCACTGCAACGACGGCACAGTAAACAAGGTAGGGTCATTTCTACGGGAGAAAACACACCTCCTCTTGTTCGGCTAGCCAACAGAACGGCGTTATTTCAAACAAACTTTATGACGTCACCAAAATGACAAGTTGTTAGGTCAATGGTGGAACCAAATTTGGGGGTAGCACGGTTACTAGATGCAATATGAGCGCTGCTGTTGGTTTGTTGCCGTGACGTCAGCAAAACCACACCGTCAGCGAAAAAAATCCTGGCTTGAACCTCCCTTGTTTCCTCTACCGTGACTGCTATCCCAAATCCGTCTCCACTATTGGCCTAACGACATAGCGTTTTGGTAACATCATAAAGTTTGTTTCAAATAAAGCCGTTCTATTGGCTAACCGAACAAGAGGAGGTGTATTTTCTCCCATAGAAATGACCCTACCTTGTTTCCTTTACCGAGGGTAACACGCAACACTAAACTCTGAACGTACAAATGTACTTCTCCGTTCAGGGGCAGCATTTGTGCTGGTAACTTTGATACCTGATTAAAGGTTTCGTTGGATTGCCTCATTGGTATGCTCGTGGCAACAGCAGAAGACTTCTCAGAAAACAGGTCCTTACCCTAGTGCCAAATTTGTACTGAGGTCGCATGACCTAAATTATTAAAGTCAGTAGCTTTTTCTCTGCGTCAGTCACTCTGTGAGTTTGTGGAAGTTGGCAGTTTGGGACGACACATTGAGCTTTTGGCGCAAATCTGACAATTATTGGAAGAACTATGCACGAGTATATGGTAGTTTTATGTCAAAACAGAGTCTTTTATGGTATTATAGTTCTCCTCGCATTGATATTGTAAGGCAAATGCACAGGAAATAATAAATCTACATAATTGGATGTAAATTAAAGGGGGTTTGTATACCTTCAGAAGAACAGCTGTTGATTAAATTTCAGTATTGAAGTTCAAATATTCGTCTTCTGTACCTGAGTGCCACAGCCTACGTCCGACTCGAGGGGATGCCTAGTTAGCTCTTTCGAAGACTGTAGTTTATACGACTTTATAAAAAATGATAGTTGAAAATAAAAGTTAGAATAGAAGTTAATTCGGTGAAAGTCAACTCAGTATTTCAGGACTAATTTTTACAAGCTGTACTTTACGGTACATTAGTAGCAAAATTAGACAAAAGTGTTTAAATATATATATACATATACTTTAATATAAATGAATTATTTAATTTCCATGTGTGTTTTAATTTAGCAGAAATGTGCTATTGAGAAGAAAATAATTCAAAGAAGTACCAAAAGAAAGTCAACTTGAAAGTAATAAGTATGCTAAAAGCCTTAAACGTCTATCTGCAAATTTACCCACTATTTGCACAATAGCGAAATAGGAGTTTTGGGTGCATTTAAAATACAAATAATTTTTCGAACAAGCGTCTCGCGCCTGCGGTATGTTTAATTGTCGTTCACAGTTCGAGGTGTTGGTGTGTGTGTGGCTGCAGTCAATGCACAAATTATTCAGCTTAACCCTGCTAAATGTTTGGCGCCTGAGTCTGTAATCTGAATATCCGCTTCTGCTAAGCCTCTTAGGGAGTTTTGTTAAGCCTTCCTTTACTTGCTGGAAATCACTCGTTTGCTCTTCTGGGGATTATGGATTTTGAAAAGAAGATGGTGCCTGCAGTGGGTGCTCTAAACGCAACGAGAGAATACATGGGGAAAAAGTTGAAACAAAATTGTATTTTAAATTTTTTTTTTTAAAATTGCATTTTTCAAAATTTTTTCAAAAATTGTATCTTAAAAAATAAAAAATAAATGGTTTTAAATTTTTGAAGTTTAATGGTGATGATTTCAACATTCTTGTTTTACGAATACTGCTGATTTGTTTCATAAAATATTTTGATATTTCAAATTAGTTGGATGAAGGTGTGGAACGCATTGATAAATGTAGAGAGAAAAAGTAGTAGAGAGGATGAAAGATCAGAACTCTGATTAAATGTTGAAAAAACCGAGGAAGCTATCGGACCATTTGACAAAAGTTTGCAACAGATAATTTTCTAAGTGAGGCCGGCAGGTCTTTACCCATCGTTGGCCTCATCGAACGTGCGGGGAATGGTTAAAAAATTGTTAAATAACATAATTTGCAATTTCTTTGCGAAAGAGTTTCAGATAAGGTGCTAATATTCGCAAAAATTGTTACTCAATTTAAAAGTTACTATTCAGTCTTATGGACTATCCTCGAAATTTTTAACTTAAAGTTGATCTAAAAGACGAAATTTCTAGTCTTTAACTAGAAAAATATAGCAATCCTTGATTAAAATTCACAGTGCACAGAACGCAACCAAATGTAGCACATGACTCGCAGCATCTCAAAAAAACATCATAAGAACGCTAAAATTCCCCGCCTCTGAGAAAACCTAGAAACGGTTCACACGGTCACACTCACGACCAGGATTTGAGTGGGTGTTAACCCAAGTCTAACATATGTATCTGTTATGCAATGTTGACACCAGCCCGAAGTGTTTCCCTAAGGCCGAGCAAGATTTGCTTTGCAGTGCGATGGAAGGAGACGCTCCAGGCCTCCAGCACACCCAGAGAGCCACTTCACACCTGCCTGCAAATCTGGTCAATGAACTGTCCTTCCCCGGTCTAGCTTTTTCGCCGCCTGCATTCTTGTTTTTCGCCGCCTAAGCGATCTAAGCGATTAAATCGCGTAGGCGGCGAAAAACATGCATGCAGGCAGCGGAAAAGTTAGACTAGGTTACCAGTGGTTACTGCGTGCAACACTGATGCTTACTACTCGCATCATTGGAGCTTACTGCACGCATCACTGGTGCTTACTGCGTGCAACACTGATGCTTACTGCTCGCATCATTAGAGCTTAATGTACGCATCACTGGTGCTTACTGCGTGCAACACTGATGCTTACTGCTCGCATCATTGGAGCTTACTGCACGCATCACTGGTGCTTACTGCGTGCAACACTGATGCTTACTGCTCGCATCATTGGAGCTTAATGCACGCATCACTGGTGCTTACTGCGTGCAACACTGATGCTTACTGCTCGCATCTGTTGTGTCATGTGTTGCGGCTTGCTTCGTCAGAATACTGCATTCCGACTACAGCACTTGCTGCTGCTGCTTGCTGCCTTCGGTAGCATTTGTTGTTGTTACTTGCTGTTTCCAGCAGCATATTTTGAGTCCTCTTGCTTTCTTCACCAACATTTAATACTGTTGCTCACTCCACGCTAACTGTATGTGGCGCTGCGGCTAAGGTTTCAACTCGATGTTTCTTTTTCAACGCTCTGCTATACCTGATGCAGTCGCTTAACATACTTTAAGTCGACATTTTTCTCAAAGCATCTTCAGCTGGCCGTGTTGCTGCTGCTATGCCAATTTTGACCGGATAATTTTTGACGACACATCTCTGAAAATGGAAGACGATGTTGATTTCCTCATTCTATATCAAGAGATGTTTTCAGTTCACCTCCCTCGACATCTTCTATGACTGAATTTCATAGCTGGTTGTTTTAAAGAAAAATATTATTTCATACTAACTCTACTTGGGTTATTTTCTCCTCACATCGATAGTGGAAGAACAGCTTCTGTTCGATCATTTTTGAGTTCCCATGAAAATATTTTGGGCTTAATTTTTGTCCCGAAAATTCACAGAAACATGGGACACTGTCTTCATTAATGTTACTGATGTTCACCTTGACATTAGTATGCATTTATTAATAGAATTATCCAGTTCAATTAAGTTAAAATGATAAAAAGAATTTACAACCATCAGTATACCACAGTATTTATATCAATGTTCCTAACAAAAACATTACTGTTCACTAAAGGTGAGTTTTCTGCAAGCCCTTAGAAATGAGCTAATTTTTTTTCAAAACTAACACTTGTATTATATTTTCATAGCAGTCATAACTGAAACGTCGATTTCAAAAACTTGACCATCGCATGATGTGTGAAGATCTTTAACATGTGTTCGAGTTTCTGATGCTAAGAACATTCATGATCAAGCTAATTCCCACACCGCCTACAAATTAACATTACTGAGCGCTTTCCCTCCCAATTCAACTCGTGGAAACTTAAGTATTTTCAGTGAATTTATGCAACACAAAATCTACTAGACAAAGTTAGTTGTTTCGGTCAACTTGTATGAAGCACATTTGAGTTTTTCTCTGGGCATACGCAAATACCACTAAACCCACTTCAAAGGAGATGATTCCCTGTGATTGATTGTAGATGATGATATGCTGCTTATTAAATATAATTCCGATGTTTTGAGACTCAATGAAAGAAAGTCCATTGAACTTCAAAATTCTAGAGACCGGAGCTGATAATTTTTACTTCGCATCAACTAATCGTTCAAGAGTCTGAACTTAACATTGAGAATTGCTCTTTATGAAAAGAAAATATTTGCTCTTACTCAGTGAACAAACACATTGACACTGACCCATCAGCGTATATTGATGGAACTGACTGCATTTCAGGACGTTTTGGGCAACAATGCTAAAGTTGCCCGCCTGGGTGACTGGACGTCAGAGTTGGAAAGGAGATGACGATGATGCATTGCCACTCGTCAGTTTATGGGCTTCTTTAAGCAACGCATGCGTGTTGTGATCAGTGTGGCTTTTGTGAACCGAGGAGCCTGTTGTTGCTGCTGCTTTCTTGGGAGGCGCTCAAGAAAAGCCAGCTAGTATAGCGGAGAAACCGTTGGGGTGAGCGAGTGGTTTTCCATGAACCGACCTAAATTTTGACAGTTTATGAAAACATTTGTCGCTGGATTAGATCAGCATTTTGACTTTATTGGATAGTTTGTAAATACACTTGTCCGTGGATTCAATCAGCATTGTCGCTTCAATTCTAAGCTGATCCTAGCTGTGTAAGTAAGTACGTTTGTACAATCACAAACCACGCCATGCTTGGCAGACAATTACAATTCCAAGCAGCTCTTCGCTCACGCAACTGCTATACCAGCGTAACATTCGGATCATCTACTATCTGCTGAATGGAAGCAACGTAATTTTCATATAAAGGACGTCAAAATAAAGCTTTATATGTATCTCTTCTGTATATTGGACCAACTTCTGATGAACTAAAACAATGTTTAACTAGGAATTTCAGAAAATTTTATCCCCAACTCGATTTCAAGTTTGTTTTTCGCAACAGGTTCAAAATAAAATCATTTTTCCAGTATAAAGACAGATTGCCGAAAGAGTTGCTCTCTAGTATTGTGTATAATATCAGTGTGGAACTTGCCTGAGTTCCTACATAGGGAGCACTCTGAAACAGTCAAAGATTAGATTTTACCAACATCTAGGCAAATCATTTAGAACTAATAGGCCGCTAGCAACTCCATCTCAGTCTTCGCCTAGACTTCACTGTGAAAGCACCAATCATATTTTCTCGGTGGATGTTTTTTCAATTTTAGATTCTACGTGTAATAGCGATCTCCGGATTTTAGAATCAATGTACATTTTTAAGCAGAAACCCGTTCTTAAATGTGATCAAAGTGCCTGCCAATTTTATATTATATAGGCTGTATATCTATATAGCAATTATTGAAGTATCAATTTTTACATATTGTTGATCTTATTTCCAGAGCATTCCTTGATAATGAAGTGTCGAAACTAGCTCTAGTCTGAATGCACCTTTTTAGAAAAATGAATTTTATTCCGTTGTTTGTGGTTTTATTCCTACTAAAGCATTTCTGACGTAGGTGTAGAATTTGGTCAATAGTCTCTGCTGTCTTTTGTACTTATATGTGTAAATGTTCTACGTATAAAAGGCTAATTCCAACATGTTGTTGGAGTGAGGCATTGAAATGTAACTCATTCGCTACGATTAGCTCCAAACCATGAATTTATATCGAGCAAAATATTAAATGATGAAAAAATAATGAGGTTCCGTTCTTTATGTAATAAGTTTTACGTGAGACAAATTTGATGGACGTACTTTGATCGAACAAAAGGCTTAACATGTATATATACTGTACAGTATATTTACTGTATAGCATATATATATTCATAAGTAGCTGAAATGCACTGCGCATCAAAATTCTGATGTCGACAAATAAAACTCTTGTAAAAGTTCACGATGAAATGGTATTTTAGTGGAAAAATCAGAGCAAGTCAGTTTTTTATGTTCGAAACACGGCAGTCCAAAAATAGAAATACTCGTAATTCCGTTGTCCGACGTGGATGTGCGCCCTCGCTGCACAGAATGTTGACCTCAGAGGTTAACATTCCCATCCCGAAGCGCAAATGCCCCTCATTTTTCTTCAGTTAATCATCAGCAGTTTTTGTTCTTTGAGCCCATTTGAAGCATAACTTATTGTTGAAAGTGTAAACGTTGAGGGCCAAATAAGAGGCTGTACGCACTGATATTTATGACTCTATAGGAGCGGCGCAAATACAAGAAAACAAGTCAGAAACTACACATGGCTGATCGAAACGGAATAAATTTAATAGCTGATTTTCTTATGGGAATGATATTCAGAAGCTGCAATAGTTGATCGAAACGGAATAATCTTAATAGTTGATTTTCACATGAGAATAATGTTCACAAACATTTCGAATACGGAGGCTTGTTGTAGAGTGCAAATTGTGACGAGTAGTTTTCCTCAAAAAAGCATACAAGTTTAATTAGGAATGTAACATGACTATTTACATTAAACGTGTGAATTGAAACTAACGTGATAGTCATTTCTATTTGTGAGCTATTTCTGTTAATGAATACCTTAACCCTTTCACTCCCGTTGGACGAATGCGTCCCACAGTTTTTCGATGAACCCATTGGGATGTATGATCCCTTCATAAAATACCGATGGGATAAAACATCCCAAGGTCTGTAACGTAACCCATGAACGTGGGAATGTTTTAACTATTTTTCCTAGTATCCTAGATTTATAAGCAAGAAATATCTGCCATCAGTTTCAATTTTCTCGAAAAAGAACGGGAGTGAAAGGGTTAAAATTAATTTGGACTGCTAGCGTAGAGTCGCAAGGTCGATGGCCCGGACAATTTTCGATGACCAAAGGCGGCACCCACCGCACGCGGATGCTTCGGTATCTTGTCCGTTTTTGGTAAATTATCATGCCTGACGTCTTGCTTGAAACTTCATTATGCAAAAAATGTGGACAGGCATTTTTAAAAAGGCAGGCTGAGTATCTATCGAATGCACGGAACTTCATTATGCAAAAAATGTGGACAGAAATTTTTAAAAAGGCAGGCTGAGTATCTATCGGATCCACGGAACTTCGTTATGCAAAAAATATGGACAGACATTTTAAAAAGGCAGGCTGAGTATCTATCGAATGCACGGAACTTCATTATTCAAGAATTGTGGACAGACATTTTTGAAAAAGCAGGCTGAGCATCGGTTACATTGCACAGAAGCTCTCCATACTTGAGAAGAGCGGAAAGCTATTGACGCTCGCTGTGAAGAGCTAACAGCGCTCAGCTTGAGGCATCTGCAGCGCCGACAAAGAATGTGCGGTCTGCTTGCAGAGTTGTTCTATGAGGTGTCAGTGTGATGTTATGTCTACACTTGAAGATATGTTGCATGACTCTAACTTCGCGTTAGAACGCTTATGGCTCCGCTGCACAATTTTGTTAGAATATAAATCTTGTGTGCTCAATAAAAGCAGTGGGACTTTGTCTTCACCGCGGTGGAGGAAACAAGGTAGGGTCATTTCTATGGGGTAAAATACACCTCCTCTTGTTCGGCTAGCCAATAAAACTTCTTCATTTCAAACAAACTTTATGACGTCACCATTTCGACATGTCGTTGGGCCAATAGTGGTGTGAGATTTTGGGCTAGCAGTGTTGCCAGGTGCAATATGAGAGCTGCTATTGGTTCGTTGCCGTGACGTCAGCATTGCCACACGGGCGACGAAAAACAGACTGGTTTGACCCTACCTTGTTCCTTCTACCGAGGTGTTCACCAACGTGTTCTATGCGCACCGCAGATTTCAAGTTATCATCTCTAGCTAACTCTGTTTCTTGTGCTATATTGCAACTAGTTAATTCACTGTGTACATTAAAAAAGAAATACGATTATAAGGGTTTGCATCAATTTTAGTTGCTGCGTATTTATCTTTACATCAATGCACCATGCATTTGTGCACATACATTTATATGCTCCGCAGCTAATATAAAAATTGCAAAACTAAACGTATCACAAGCAAAGTTTGAGCGTGCAAATTCACTAGCAGTACGTAAAGATTGGATATTAATGTAAATGAAATTCATTAACATAGCAATTGATTAACCAAAGGGGTTTAAAAGTTTCAGCCTATCACATTAAATCAAAAATAAAAATATCACAGAGTCAGCATCGACCACAACTTAAATCAATAACTATTTACCCGATTCTAAAATAAGTCCACCTTCAAAATTCACCATAGGATCTCGCCTTAGCCATTTTTGAATGACAGTGACAATATTACTTGCACCGTCAACACGGCACAAAATTAATTACTCATCTCATCTCGTAACGCTGAGCGCTTGAGCGAAGTACGCGAGTGTGACGCCACGACGAGTCACGCCCTGCTCCGTCACGCAGCAAGATCGCACTTGACTCAATTCCGCGACTCAATTCCGGAGCTGAAGTAGCGCGTGTGTCACGGTAGAAGAAACAAGGTAGGGTTGAACCAGTCTTTCTTCGTCAATCGTGTCGCAATCCTGACGTCATGGCAACGGACCAATAGCAGCGCTCATATTGCATCTGGCAACACTGCTAGTCCCAAATCTGGCACTTCTATTGGCCTTACGGCAGTGCCGTCATAATGATGACGTCATCCACTTTGCGTGAAATGAAGCCTCTCTATTGGCTAGACGAACTAGAGGAGGCGTATTTTCCCCGTAGAAATGACTCTACCTTGTTTCCTCTACCGTGGCGTGTGAGTAGAGGTGATACGAACGTGTTTCCGTGTCACCACTGCACCACAGGTCTGGCCTAGATATGTAAGCATCTCAATGAGACACAGCCGTCTTCGCGTATATACGTCGAGTTTTGCGATGGTATTTGATAACGTAAACTACGAAATTTTATTGAGTAAATTTTGGTGAATAACCTGTCGTAAAATACCAAAGTTGCTTTCGAAGCGCACCACTGGATGTTGTGTGCTGCTTTGGTTCATGAGATATACTTAAGAGTATGCGTGCTGTTCGTTTTCGAATTACTGCAACAGAATAGGAACTCATCGTTGAACTTTGGAGAACAGAGTGGCAAAGTTTGTCGTAGGTGTGTGTGTGCGCGTGTGTATGCATATGTGTGTGTGTGTACGTGTGCGTAGCATATATGAGTGTGTACGTGAGTGGAACCATGTACATATTGTAGGTTGGTTATCGCGATAAAGTTCCAGGTTAATTTGCATCAAGTCACGGAGCTTCAACAAGCTGTCATCTACACACAGCGGTACAATAAGGCAGCAACTTCCTACTCATAGTGTCAACCGTGGCCATTGTTTACGACAATTGTTTGCTTGTCTAGACAAGACAATTCAATATTCACAGACGGTTTTTTGTAAATTGATTTATGAATTTCAACTACATTTATAAAATTATGCATTCACATGCTCTTATTTTCAGCTATTCATTTCAGGATAGGCTACTCAGAAATTCTAATTTGTTCATGACATTCACGTTCATTCATTCAAATTTGAATAAAATGTCCTAGATGACTGCCTCTGCAGGAGCAAATAAGGTCTGCAAATCTGGCGCACAGAAGTAGCGTGGGTGTAGTTACTCGCTCCGTAAGCCATGTCAACTGATTCTTTCTCAAAGACTTAATCCATTCTTATCAACTCATACATCAAATTTCTGGGATTTTTTTTCAGTTCTTCACAGTTTGATCTCCAGGTCGCCCTCGTATTCAGATTAGTTGATAAAAAAAGAAAACAAAAAAATCCCTAAGCCATTGTCGAATATTGTTACCGCGTTTCTACTGCTTGTCCAACTCCTTATCTCGGACTGCAAGAAATAGGTTCCATTTGTTTAGGAGTGGTGCCCAGGTGCATAATTAATTTGAGATAAGAGATAGATGTCAACAAATGTGGGATTTGAAGAAGACGCACAAGTGTTCTTTAGAATTAATTACTCGTTTCTTTGAGCGCTAACGAGCGCAGAGTGCTAATGTTCAGGAATTTTTTGTGCGAGTTCTCACCTACGGTCTGATCAAAAAGAGCACGGTTGGTGTGTGCTATACCGGCCCTGGAGTGAAGCGAAGCCCTCGACGAGAGCTTCAAAAACGGTTCGAATGTACGGGTATTGAATGAACAAAAGGTTCGGCCTTCTTCAGTTCTTTTACTTCAAGCAGGCCAACTTTATACAACAATCTACGTTGATGATCAGTTTTGTAACTCTAAGCAGGCCAACTTTATTCAACAATCTACGTTGATGATCAGTTTTGTACCTTCAAAGTGGCTAACTTATCACGACAATATACGTTGATAATCAGTTTTGTAACTTGAAGCATGCTAACTTTATACAACGATCTACGTTATGATCAGTTTTGTAACTTCAAGCGGGCTAACTTTTCACAACAATGAATATGTACGTTGATGACATTGTTTGTTGTCAATAGATTAAATAAAAAATATGAAAGGGAAATTATCGTATTATGTGAGTTATGCGAAGAACGTATATTAAAACAAATCTGTTTAAAAATAAAATGTGACCAGAGCTTTTTCAATATTTATCCTTCATATAGCAGGAAGGTAGTGTAAAAAATGCGAAATAGAATTTATTTCTCAAGGCAGAACCGAATTTTCATCACAGTTATTCAAACGCATGTTTGCCCACAACTAAAATTTTGAATTTTCTGTTCAGAACTTTCATATGTCAAAGTATAAAAGAAGTCTTGTATGCAAAGCACACGGGATGGTTTCTCTCAAATTTTCAAGGCTTTTGCGACAGGAAAAAATTCATTCTGGTCGCACAATTTTTGCGTGACGGTGATGCGCGTGTGTGTGTGTGGGTGTGTGGTGTGTTTGTGTGTGGTGTGTGTTGTGTTTGTGTGTGTTGTGTTTGTGTGTGGTGTGTTTGCATGTGTGGTATATGTATGGTGTGTTTGTGCGTGTGGTATATGTTTGGTGTGTTTGTGTGTGGTGTGTGTGTGTGCGCGGGTTTATGGTACACGTATGGTGTGTTTGGATATGGTGTATGTGATATATACATGGTGTGTGGTGAGTGTGTAGTGTGTTTGTGTGTTTGTTATATGTATGGTGTGTTTTTGTGTGTGGTATATGTATAGTGTATTTGTGTGTGTTTATGTATGTGGTAAATGTATGGTGTATGTGCGTGGTGTATGTTGTGTGTGGTGTGTGTGTATGGTATACGCATGGTGTGTGTATGTGGTGTATGTGCGGGCCGACCAGGCAGCGACTCAGAACATGCGCGAGTCACGCGACTCCGAAGATGAGTTTCAAAACTATCCTGAATGCTCGAGCGTACGCAACAGTACCATCTGGTGATAACAATCACTTCTTAGTTAAATATTCTTGGAAGACTAGTGGTTTGTCGAAGAAAGCATGCGAGTACTGAAGGGCTGAAGAACAAGAAAAAAGAAATAAAAGATGCATTCTCTTTATTAAATTTTCAAATGTCTCACATATTTTTCTAAATTTTTATAAAGCGAACATTTTTGTGGCTACGAAATCGAATATCTTTAACGATTAGAGCTTCATTAGAGATTCTGATAATAAAAAAAAGCATCTTGGGGTTGGAAATGGTTAATACGTTTTCTAGAATAACTTCATATTTTTCCATGAGGCGATGCATTTCACTATATCTGAGTTACTTAATTTCCATAGTGAATTTGGTCGAACAAAGCTGATGAAATTGGAAAATTGCCGTTAATTAAGCTTACATTCATCAATGAGCAAACAACCAAATCAACCCAGAGTGAGTGTAACGTGTAAGTGAGTGTGAGTGTACGTACACCAAATATTTGAGAAAGAAGAATGTAAAATGTTATAGCGGAGGGCTAATTAATTATATTTATTTAAAGTAAAATTCTCGCTGAGATTTTATATCTAGTTAAGGTCTTGTTCTTGATTTACAATTAATTTTAATGTTGGAAAATTGAATTACCAAATTAGTTGACGCCCTGCCTGCTTCATTATTGGTAAATTTCAAGCCAATAATTTTTTACAATAATGCTGAGCGTCATGAACAATGAAAAAGGGAAAACTGAGCTGGTAGCATTCTGACCTGCTTGAGTCGGTAGGTACCTGAACACTACGTAACAACTGCATATCGCTGTTATCCCATTTTAATTACAATTCATTTGGTCCTTCGTGGTAGATAACTAACCCCAAAATAAGAAATGCGTTGGCGTCTCGGGTGTGATTCGCGAAACTGTCATCCGGTTCATTCTGTCACAGCTTCACTAGCATGCGAGAGTGTTCTTGTGCGTGTCAAATGTCGTCGTATCTCCGAATGTGGTGGTCACCACTTTTGAATCGAATTATGTTTGATCAGGAAATATATTTTTTGACCATGAATATATTTTTTGACTATGACTATTTCACTATGAAATATATTTTTTGAATATGACTGACTTGAAATATATTTTATTACTATGAATATTTGACTATGAAATATTTGTTTTGACTATGACTATTTGTCTATGAAATATATTTTTTGAATATGACTATTTGACTGTGAAACATATTTTTTGACTATGATTATTTGACTATGAAATACATATTTCAAAGCACTTTGCTACCGTATGTATTTAAGCCATAATGGGTGGAAAAAAATGCATTTGCAAAGGGAAAGTGGTACTTTAGCTGAATAAATGTAAAAGAATAAGGAAGGATTAAAGCTTTCATAGGATTTTTTCGCAACCGGAAAGGATTTCCATGCGTATCGTCGCGATTACATTCTTTTGAGTCCGATTATACTCCCACGACTATATTTTCTTCACGGAATAAAATATTAACGATTTAATCAGAGCTACTGGACATTTCGGCTTTACTGGCTCCTCTCACTTGGATATCATGAGCGACACTGAGTGGGTCCTCCGATACAGATAAGGAGTTCACAGTGATCACTTCCTCAACATTACAGGCTGTAGTAGTGTGTCTTGTGAATACTAACTCATTGAAAGCTACCAGTGGAGCATAGAGAGCTGAAATCATCAGTTAATGAAGCAGTTCCGTGCTCTGACAGAGCTGCTGATAGTCCCGATTCTTGCTCTGCGTTGTCGCGCATGTCTCTTTCTGTTCAGTGCAGTCTCTTCGGCTCTTCTGGCTCGTTAGACCTGCTTCAGATCTGGCCGGCAATGCTTGCATCGCTTCTAAACATAAATTTACTGGGCTGTGGGTAGCTGAAGTGCACACAGTACAGGCAGACAGATTTGAGATGCAATGCTTGCATCGCTTCTAAACATAAATTTACCGGCTTGTGGGTAGTTGAAGTGCACACAGTACAGGCAGACAGATTTAGCGACGACTCAAATTTTCAGAGGCCTGAGCTGCGGGAGAGAGGGGATGTTTTCATAAGGAAGGCCTTCATTGCTATGGCATAAAACACTTTTTTCGAGATGGCGTCAGGAATGTGAAGCATGAAATAATGGTGTATTAATTACTTGATGTGTTCTCATACTTCTATACTTGGTTCGTGTGGTTCGATCCGATAAAAGTGCTTGAATAAAATACTACTTCAATATTGTTTACAAAATAACCACGTTCTCTGTAAATGATTCATCAAAATTTTCAACGCCTGAATCAAAACTCACATGATACCGAATACTGTATCTGAAGCATAAGTGATATTCCCAGCGAATTTGTGACGACTTTAATAGAAAGTTGTAAATAAGAAACCTGTATGAGCAGGTAGGCTTGACCACATCAAAGAAACCTCGTGCATTAAGAAACATTGGTAGGAATTTTTTTATTTTTTTTTATTTTTTTATTTTTTTTTATACTTCGTTAGCTGAATGAGTCACGGATTCACCTGAAGGCATTTGACCGCATAAATCCTTCAAAAATATTGGCATCAGGGAGGTAAGTTCAATACATCACTAAGGCGGGGATAATAACTTCGAGAAATGAATGTCCATGCAGCGTCGCGTGGATCTCTGATACACTGTACATGGAGCTACATTGTGTCTTCCGCATTTAAAGAGTAAGAATAGTGACCATTAGACGTTTGCATGGCTTGTGAAATAAATTCGTAAAAGTCGCCGCGAGTCCGGCCGAGGAAACCAAATAAGAGAAGCCGTGTGACAGTCGACGGAGGGAGCGAGGCGGGTGATGTGTGGCTGTGTCAGAGAACACAAGCTCTGAGCAAAGGACATGTGACTTATGCGCTGCTCTTTAGGACAGGTGACTTATACTATGCTTCAGAGGACGC
Source organism: Morinoia aosen (assembly GCA_030386875.1). Classification (NCBI taxonomy): domain Eukaryota; kingdom Metazoa; phylum Arthropoda; class Malacostraca; order Amphipoda; family Talitridae; genus Morinoia; species Morinoia aosen. The sequence goes on from CM059563.1 coordinate 27,426,222, forward strand.
AGGGCTCATGCATTGTGTTAAGGAGCGCTCTGCCATTATAGGTCACGGGATTTGTGCTTTGCTCTTCAGATCAGTCATTCGGAAATCACTGTGCAGGTGAAGTTCCAAGCGAACGATTTCACTTGAGATGGGCATAGAGATTTAATTTAAAGTGTTCATAATCATAGTTAAGAACAGATTAAAGGTGTTGGTTTCGTGTACATTTAAGAATATACCGTTCTCCAACATCGTTTTCTCAAGCATACAAGCAATTCCTTGATTCTCCCTCCAGATAAAATGCATGTTGCAGCTACTATGACCTATGATAAAAAGGAAGATAATTGGTTTCATGTAAATTAGAAAATATTTCATTCTCCAACATCGCTTTCTCAAGCATAAAACAAATCCTTGACTCTCTCTCCAGATAAAATGCATGTTACAACGACTATGACCTTTGAGAAAAAGGAAGATAGTTTTTTAAATGTTCCGATAGAACTCGCAGTCTGCCACAAGCAACTGGATCGCCTGTCCTTGCCCCTCCTGCTTCTGGAGGCATTCCATCGAACTTAAAAAAGTTTCTATTGCTTCTACTGACGCCGGTCCTGTTTTACTTCTCATATTCAAGGTAAGCTGTGCATGTACGATGCATACGTCTCTTATTTGTTGTGTTGCCTGTTTATGATGTTTTAATGATGTTTAAGATTGACTGATACCAAATACCTACAGAGATGCTTAGCAACATCTGATACCAAACACCTACAGTGATGCTTAACATCAACTGATACCAAACAAATATCATCAAATTTTTTCTCAAACACCAACTGTGATGCTTGACATTGTCTGGTAATAATGGTAATAATATAAGAGCACTCACAGCAACGATATGGCTCCGACAAACGGAAGTTTCATTGACGCAAATTTCATTGCAGTTTAATCAATTGAGCCCCAAAAAAGAAATTAGGGTTTTGTATTTTGGAAACCTAACCCAATCGAGAATTATTATGCGCTTTGTTTAGGACAACATACGTGCTCCTAAACCAATTTTCTCAGTTAGTTGTTGATGTCACAGTTTTCTCAGTTAGTTGTTTTTTCTCAGTTTTGGAATTTTCCCAGTTAGTTGTTGTTCTAAAAATGGGTGTACTTACTGAAGACATGTTAGAAACTACAGTCATTTTAAAACATATAAAGAACGATTAAAATAAATTAAATCACATAAGAATGCACTGGGAACGTGAGTGCAACAATAAATATTGGAGTTCAATATGCAAAGACTCGTAACGAAGACCATCAACGCATGCCGGCCATCTTGGACACAAATTCTTTCTGTCCGATGTCTGCACATGAGAATATTTGTGCTCCCTCAAATTACACTTGTCGTAAGTAAACGTAATTCATTATTCAATGTGCTGTAGTTGATTCTTCATCTCATTGCCTCTAGTTGTAAATACGTAGTCGTACTTTTGCAAGAATAAGTAGGAAGATGATGATACGCTTAATTCAACAGACCTATCTTCTCTTATAGTTCAGCTTTTGGTTCACTGTGCACGAAAACCTGCCGTGAATTATACCTTTAACTGTTGTATTTATATTTGAGAAACGCATATTGTTTAGAGGTATCATGTTCCAGTGAATGTTATTATCAAAATTATAGAGATGTTGAAGAAAACATGACGCATATTTTCAGCAAGTGCCTAAGTAGAGCATTGTGTTCAAATGATTGGTTAACCGCTAAATAACGTTTTATAGAGTCAAAAGACTGAACAAAATTAATTTCCGGTTGTCGTTTTGGCATCACACAATATTTTCCTTTTTGGGCTTATTGGGCGCTCTTGGTTTTTGTATCACGATGAATTAAAAGTAATTCAATATAGAACTGAATACAATTCAGCGATAACTGGGTTGAAGGTAGCCTTTCTTTCACTAGATACACTCACACTCCGTGTGTTGTTTTCAAAGTATACATTCGTCGCCTCATAGCGAACTAAATCTTGATGAAAGCTTGGACTTGAACCGAAATTGGATTTTAGCGTTCTCATATAAGTAATTAATTAAGTACATATTAAATCAAATTATTAGGTTATGGAATTTATAGACTACTAGGACTTGCAGCGTTCTTAGATAAGTCAACTTGCAAGCAAGCCATTAAATGCAAACTCTGTTTTGTCCAAAATCAAGTGTACATTCTTTCACTCAACAAATTACTTTAGAGTGGGGGATTTTAGTATTTAGATGCTCGGCACTGGAAGTACCTTTAAACAATTTGAGCAATTTAAAAAATTTATTTACCACAGGTGATTCAGAGGTAGAATTTTACTTAAGTCTAGTACAATGGTCAAATTTGAGTATAGCTACCTGTGGGCCCGAACAAGTTCAGAGACTTCTAGGGCATCCTACCATCACGTTATTCTAAGGTGTACAATAATGTTTAACCTAATCCACTTAACCTAGTTTCGCATGAGACTGATCAAAGAGATAATTAATTCGATATTTGATGCTGCATTTTACAATGTAGGTCAAATCGGCTATATATAACAATATATTCGATGAAACGATTTAAGAGCAGACTGAAGATCGGTTGTGTTACCCATGGCAAGTTACATTATTAGGACCAGACATGTAGGAGGCAAGATGTGACTAGGTGATCTTAAACGACTAGTATTCTGATAGGAAGTGAGACTCAAGATGTCTTTTGAATACTTTGTACGAATTACTTTCACGGATCTCCGCAGGTATTGAGTTCTAAGTTTTAGTTCCAACGAAGAGGATACTGTGTTGCGACCGGGCCTTTGAATAATAAGGAAGCATGAATTTACTTCTATTTTGGGTTAAATGGTCGTGATGACCAGTTTGCGCAGTTAATAATTGTTTTAGGCTATTGTCGCCATCATTTCTTAATGTTTTGTAAATGAAATTACAAATGAAGACATTATAGAGATCCGAAAGTTTAAGTATTTTTAAATTTTTGAATGAATCATTTGTGTGAGTATTATATTCTAGGTTCTTTACTGCTCTGATAGGTCTGTTTTGCAGAGTAAAAATTTTGTTGGTTTTATTTTTATCAGTTCCGCGCCATGCTTCTATTCCGTATTGCAAGAATGGAGAAATGAGCGTTTGGTAGAGCATTTGTAAAGCTGCTTCAGGCAGGAAATTTTTAACTTTATTTAGGATTCCCATAGATTTTGATAATTTCATACTGATATGTGCTTAATGATTATATGAATCTTAAACGGCTTGGTTGGACTGTACATGCAAGCTAGAGACAATTTAATTTTATAGAAAGCTTTTGAAGGCCTGAGCGTATTACAATGACCAGATTGGGCAATTATCTTGCATCCAGTCTCGAGATCGTCTAGGAGTCTCAAGTGATTTATTGAAACGTAGAAATTTTGCTAAATGCATGTGACCATCATTAATAATATTGCACGACATCTTTGAAATTCAAATCCATTTAAGAAGATATTCCTAAGGTCAACTATACAACACTGGCCGACCTCAATGGTTATAGATTGAAACAACCGCAAGGCTCTCATTGGTGGTTCGGGACCAGATACGTCAGTAGAGCTCTGGTGCTGGGACGGGGAGGTGGATGCAGTGCTGCAGTGGAGACGCTAGCTAGAAGTGATATTTCGAAAATTTCTATTTCTTTGTTGACTAGCTCAAAAATAAAACAGGGTGCAAAACATTATATTGTTTTACAGTTGTTGCGTATTTCTTTGTAATAAAACAAATTTTATCCCTAATATTAATTTTTGGCCAGTAAAATTATGTTGATTTCCTTTGCATCATTTTCGAAAAAGATTCTCAAAACTGTATTCCCGAATTTGGATATTCCATTCATTTTATTTAGATAAAACATTATTTCCGAAAGCTAGCTTCTAATTTGAAATAGTTCAAGCACCATATCTATTTCTCGGGGGTAAAACGAAGAATTTAATAGGGAATAAAATTCGCCTAGGGTAATTCATCAAATATCGAACTGAACTGATTATCGAACAACTTTGGAAATATGCGCGTAATAAATTTAGTAAGCATCCAAACTTGCTCAGTGCCAGTGATCTTACATCTAAAACTCCTATTTTAGTGATAAAAACTCATTTCTGAGAGCTGCAAACTGCTACCAGCGGTTGCGAACGCATTTTCTGTACGACCCTTACAAATTGGTCGAATTTTTTCACTCGAAAAATCTTACGCACCTCGGGAAAATTGCGACGGTTTAATTGTTGTTGGGTCACCGTCAACCTCACGTCATAACTAGAGAATAGTGTTGTCATATGATGTTCTGCTGCTGTATTTTTTTCTTTTCCGCCAAAAACTTGATAATTATTCCATGTTCGACATTCAGTTCCTTTTTCATGTCAGTATTAAATACTGAACAAAGGTGTTCGAATCAAAATTCCTTAAAAATCATGAATTTATGCCTCGAACAAGGCTTTTCGATTCTTAATTCTTTTAAATAACTGAATCGATCTAATGAACGCCTGTTTTATTTCATTAAAATATTGTATTAGCGCTTGATAATAACATTGAATAGTTGAAGATGGGAATTCTGGTGAGGGGCTACCAATCAGCTGCTGGTGTTCCAAGGCCCTCAAGCTCATCAATGATTCGTCTGGCTACATTTACTGATGATCAATCCCTTGCCAAGAAAATTGATGCAAGCATCAATAATAATTCATTGACGAGTGCTTTACACTCTACTCCAAAAAAGGTCACACAGGTTGATGATCACAATGATGGTTCAACAAACACTGCAAATGAAACATCGACATCATATTCAAATTTTGATAACTCTCCATTCAAATGCATCTTGAAAATAAGTAATGAGACAGTTATTTCAAACAAACAAACAAAACAAACATCGGCATCTTTGGGATGCTTTATTTCCAATCAAGCCTGATACAAATGATCTTACGCATTGGTTTTTCAAATGTCTTATAACTAACACTATATATAGGACACCATGACGGTTCCTCCGTAAAGCCGGTACCCATTTCCGACACCTGGGTCGAGTGGGGTATTGTGCTTGAGCTTTCCCTTATACCCAACGGGGAAAATCGCAGCGCCAGCGCCGGGATACGAACCCGCGACTCCAACATACAAGTCCGATCCCTTAACCGCTGTGCCACCGCGAGCATTTCCAAGAAAATCCAGTGCACCAAAGAAAAAAAAATGAAAGAAAAACGTTTATTTTCCAAGTGGCCACATGAGATACATGTCAACATATTGGGTTTTAAAAAGTTTCTTAATATAGGACATCCTAAAACAAAAGTTCCATACGAGGAGTACTAATTGACAAACCATCAGAGGTGTACAAATAGAAAAGCCGTATGAGGCATAATAATTGACAAACTATCCGAGGTGTACTAATAGAAAAACTATCAGAGGTGTACAAATAGATAGACCATACGAGGCATATTAATGGACAAAATATATGAGGCGTACTAATAGACAAACTATACGTGGCGTGCTAATAGCTATTAGCACGCCACGTATAGTTTGTCTATTAGTACGCCTCGTCAAACAAATGTTCCATACGAGGAGAACTAATTGACAAACCATCCTGTTCGAATCAAAATTCTTGTTCGATTCATGTTCGATATTGATGAAATTATGTTATTAAAGAATTCGATTTTTAGAACAATAAATAAATTCCAACAATCTACGTTGTCTTTAAAGCGACATCACAGAACAAGAAAGCAACTGTTCAAGAATAATCTTGAGGCCCGCAACAGTTATTCAGAGCAAAAGTTATCGATTTATGAAGGTTGTTTCTAGACACACGAGGTTTCTGTTCGATATTTGATGAATTACCCTAGGTATATTTTTGGCTGAAAGTCAAATTTGTCAGCAGTATAGTCACCGACATACCTTCATGCGCATAAATTGTCATTGTAGTAAGGTCACCGTTGTGTTACGCAATGGTGAATTTCATTATTTTTATTCCTTCAAGCTTACAAGTTTTGTATAAACGAATTACTGCTTAGCTCAATTTTGGAGTGGCATGCTATGGAAGCCACCAGGGAGTGCATCGGTTTCCTGTATTGTTTTTCTCGTGCTGTGCTGCAATGAAGGCAAAAACTGTAATTATTTTGGGGGAGAATTCTTTACTTTATGAACACCACGATTTTTGTTAGAAAATTATCGTGAAAATAGAAAAAATACCATGAATAAAATGTTTTAAATTCAATTTTACAAATACTGTGTAAGTTTTCAACAATTCCCCATAAGTAAATAAAAAACGCGTGGCGTTTATAGTTTATGAACGCCAGCCAAAAAATGGAAATTAAAGTAAGAAAGTAGGTAATAGGATCTTTTCAAAGGAGGCAAGCAGCCCCAACCTAACGCAGATCCCGCGTTGTGCAGAAGACAAAATGTTTTAAAATACATTTTACATTTTGGCCAGCTGAGCAAATTCCATAACAATTGGACCATAAATAAAAAACGCGTGACGTCGTAGCGTTCTTAAAGTAAAGGACTGCCATTTTTTGGTGCTTTGTAGAGCAAACGTCGGAAAATGTGCACCGACGAGAAAATTATTTCGCGTAACTAAAATATCAAATTGTATGCGAGTCCTTCACGAGCCTGACATTTGTCTTGTGGTATTTGGGGCTACTGATCATTTCAAATGCACACACTGAATCTACGGTAAATGTCTAGCGTTGGTCAGTAATCGATTTTCCACTTTTCGGTGTCTAATCGTAGTTAATTAGATCGAAATAAACAAGTTTTCTTCTATGCACTTTCCGTCGTAAATGTATATTTTACAAGTTATAGCGGTAAATTACTGACCGCAACTCCAGTGTTTGAAGCGGGAACTAATTCAAACAGCACGTCGGACGGCAACACTGCAATGCCGTCTCGCTTCTAGTTCGATCGTCATCAAAGACGAAACCAAACCTACCGCTATACCTCGTTAAATACTCATTTGACGAAAAAACAGTATAGAAGAAAAGTTGTTTATTTCGATGTTATTACCATGATTCAAGCAACAAAAATTTGAAAATCGATGAGTAGCTGTTTATTCAAGCGCATTTGTCATCAAAGACGAAACTAAACTCACCGCCATAACTCGGTAAATACTCATTTACGACGGAAAGTGCATAGAAGAAAACTTGTTTATTTCGATCTAATTAACTACGTTTAGGCACTGAAAACTCAAAAATCGATTACTGACCAACGCTACACATTTACCGAATCTACTACTGTAGTCTCCGAATAGGATTTTACAAAATTCAATTCGGCGTTTTGCTTCCGGAACAAATCCTCTGAGGTTATGGAGCCGCTTGAGCTCACGTCAAAAGAGCCCTCAATCAAGCCAGGCAAGTGCCACGTAATTGCGTCCGCTAAGCAAGGTGTGACGCGTGTATTTCTGATGACGGTCTTGAGAAACTACTAGAACTTAACCTAGATTTATGAACCCAAGCCCCCAATGTGCTAGTGAAAGCTTGTAATTTAGCTTTCAGCTGGGCTGGCTGTGTTATATAATAGATAATTTGTGCAGTGTAGGAACTGCTCTCAAGAAAGAGCTCTTCATCCTGGTGTTAATATCATGTCAAGCTGATCTTGTATATGCCCGAGCGTTATGACAGCGTTATAGTTGGGCAAAGTTAAGTGCCCACTACGTGTGGGCATAAATAAAAAGAATATATACTGCTGTAGAATATAGCCACATAATTTTCTAATCAATTTGGTGCATTAGGATAGTTTCGTGTTTTTATCAATCCATGTATTCCTTGGTAATGCTGTATGGGAGTATTTGAACTAAAACATTACGTTTTCTTAGCTTGTTCATATGAGTCATACAATTACTGGAGCTAGTTTCCAGCCCAGGGCAGCGTGATTCGAATTGTATCTTTTCCTAATTTCTATTAGGATTTAAGGTTTGTTCATTTTTGCATTCACGCTTTTACTTTTTTGGAATGAAATTGATCCAGTCCAGTTAAACTTGGTCTATTTACAAATTTAACAAACTGGAATCTCAACGAAAATTTGGTCTATGTGAAGATATCCCAAGCAGAATACAACGCAATCAAAGAGTTTGACAAAAAAGGACTGAACCCTTGATTTCTTTGAAAAATATAACCCACTCATCATGGCCAAAATGGGTCAATGTGAAGTTTAATGCAACCACGAAAAATAATTATTTGATTCCAAAGAATCACTAAAGGAACCCATTTAAGAACGTTTTACATGAATGACATTCTGCTCGCTGATGCGTTATTTTCGAATTATTGAACTTTGAAGTTGGCCTTTGCGCCCAAAGGAAACGAGCGCGCGAAACGGAATTTAATCAATAACGGAAGCTATTACAAACGTAAAGAGGTTGGGTCGTGAGGGGGAGGCACAGTTCTTCTAGTGAAAATTATAAATAAAGCTTCTAACCCACCCATCAGGGTGACGACCGCAATCTTGTTTACATCGGCTCCAAGATGGCGGCGCCCATGGTGGTCGCTATCTTGGAGCCGATGTAAACAAGATTGCGGTCGTCATCCTAATGGGTGGGTTAGAAGCTTTATTTATAATTTTCACTAGAAGAACTGTGCCTCCCCCTCACGACCCAACCTCTTTACGTTTGTAATAGGGGGTTAGCTTCCGTTATTAATTAAATTCCGTTGCTTCCTTTCGCGCGTAAAGGCTAACTTCAAAGTTCAATAATTCGAAAATAACGCATCAGCGAGCAGAATGTCATTCACGTAAAACGTTCTTAAATGGGTTCCTTTAGTGATTCCTGGGATCGGAATTATTATTTTCCGTGATTGCATTAAACTTCACTTTGACCCCAAAATGGATCAAATTTTCGTTGTGATGTTAAACTTTTATTCGATTTCAACTACAAATGAATAAATCTTACGATTATGGGCAGCGACTGAGTTGTAAGGCGTGACCTAAGTGACCGAGGCATCCGTTGTGGGTTTGGTTGCGAGGCGCGCTACGCGTGTCGTATAAATACCGTAGATAGGTGAGCGCTGTAACGGTTGCCCACAAACGCAAGGACTTTATATTCAAACATTATACGCACGGGACACACATGAGACGAGTGTGAAGGTTCAATGTTATATTAAGGACTTTGAATCCAAATATTATACGCATGAGACACCCATGAGAAGAGTGTTAAGGTTTAATTTTATGGTAAGGACTTTATATTCAAACATTATACGCACGGGACACCCATGAGACGAGTGTGAAGGTTCAGTGTTATAAAAAGGACTTTGAATCCAAATACTATGCGCTTGGACACTCAAAAATACCAGAGTGAAGATTCAAATAATTGAAAGTGTACAAAGCGCATAACTACTAATGCGAGAACATCTATTTCAATTTTCTGAGGCATGCAAAAATTGTTTCTATGGGAGTCATTGCCTCCAGGAGGAAGTGCTATGGTTCAGAGCCGAAGATTCAGTCGAATTTTCTTTCTTGAATTGAAATAAGCCTTTGTTGAGTTGTGGACTATTTTTTCAGTACACAGGCCTGTCAACTTATATTTTTTGTTAGGATTTTCTTTCAATCTAGCTCCAGCTATGCGCAGGGTGCGGAGACACTCCTTGTGCCTAGATTCATCGTTACCTTAATTCCTTGCTAAATGGAATGTTTCCCAATTACATGCTAACTCAGAATCTAATCTGATCTAATTCATAAACATTTGCCTAAATTTTCAGTAAAGGACGGGATTCTAGGGCATTCTATTGCACCACAAGATTGGTTAGATTCACCTAATTTTCCCAGTTTTCACACTCGGAAATGTAATTGGTATTTTTTTTTGAGTTGTTGCTTTCTGCTGGGTGTGTCAAAATCTTCATTTTTCATGACAAACATTCCTTAGTTGATTTATGAGCGCTACTTTGGTATGTGATCAGCAATACATCGACGACGTAAATGCAAGACGTAAATTTTAGCTTGGTGAAGGGTCTAAAAGTTTAAATTATTTAATGCGGTTTAAAAAATAATTTTACTATTGTTCATTTTATTGATTTTGAATTATTATTTGTGCATATGTATTTAAAAATGCATATTTTTGGATATTAGCATGTGCAGAGTGCTTCAAAAAATGTATATTCACACTTCATAGAGAATTTAGTTTCAAACATAGCTCCCGAGGTTAAGTTTTTTGGAAAAATGACCTTGGAATTCAGTGCAATTAACTGATGATTTTATTTTAGGATTAAACTATATGCTTCAAAGGTTAGATCGAATGTTCAAACTGATGGACTTCAACGTCGATTCATTTCTGGGTACGAGTCGCAACTGATTTTCTACATCGCGTCATGTGTCCTGTCGCATTCCTGCGTTCGCCACTTGAATTAAGCGCGTCCCGGGGTACAACCGCGTAGATAAAAAAGGTTCTGAAAATGTACATACATGATTGGGAACGTCGTGTACGTATAAATGCGCATGTACGTATGAATATATATGTATTCAATGAATAAATATATGTGTAACGAATAAATATGTATGCGTATATGAATAAATATGTATGCGTGTATGAATAAATATGTATGCGTGTATGAATAAATATGTATGCGTGTATGAATAAATATGTATGCGTGTATGAATAAATATGTATGCGTGTATGAATAAATATGTACGCGTGTATGAATAAATATGTATGCGTATATGAATAAATATGTATGCGTATATGAATAAATATGTATGCGTGTATGAATAAATATGTATGCGTGTATGAATAAATATGTATGCGTGTATGAATAAATACGTATGCGTGTATGAATAAATACGTATGCGTGTATGAATAAATATGTATGCGTGTGTGAATAAATATGTATGCGTGTGTGAATAAATATGTATGCGTGTATGAATAAATATGTATGCGTGTATGAATAGATATGTATGCGTGTATGAATAGATATGTATGCGTGTATGAATAGATATGTATGCGTGTATGTATAAATATGTATGCGTGTATGAATAAATATGTATGCGTGTATGAATAAATATGTATGCGTGTATGAATAAATATGTATGCGCGTATGAATAAATATGTATGCGCGTATGAATAAATATGTATGCGCGTATGAATAAATATGTATGCGTGTATGAATAAATATGTACGCGTGTATGAATAAATATGTATGCGTGTATGAATAAATATGTATGCGTGTATGAATAAATATGCATGCGTGTATGAATAAATATGCATGCGTGTATGAATAAATTTGCATGCGTGTATGAATAAATATGCATGCGTGTATGAATAAATATGTATGCGTGTATGAATAAATACGTATGCGTGTATGAATAAATACGTATGCGTGTATGAATAAATACGTATGCGTGTATGAATGAATATGTATGCGTGTATGAATGAATATGTATGCGTGTATGAATAAATATGTATGCGCGTATGAATAAATATGTATGCGTGTATGAATAAATATGTATGCGTGTATGAATAAATATGTATGCGTGTATGAATAAATACGTATGTGTATGAATAAATATGCATGCGACTATGCGTGTATGAATAAATATGTGTGTATGAATAAATACATATTCATGAATATGCGCAAAAAAAATGATTTAAAAAATTATTAAAATTTTTATTGTTTTTCAAGTTCAAATGAAAGGATTTAAAATTTCATTTTTCGTTTTCAAATTAGTGTGCATTCATGAATACTCATGATTTTTCACTTATTTAAAGACAAATTATTGAAAATCGATTAGAAACAAAACAATGAAGTTGGATGCTCATTTTCAAGTAAATTAACAACGTGCATCCTGATCGCCTTCCGTAGTAGCACCGAGTTATCTCTCGTAACTACCGAGAACTTACAAACAGCTCCCGTCTCAGACTTGAGACACGGTTTACTCTACACCGCCTGCTGGGCAAATTACAGTACTGTATCAACTCCAGTGTTTTGATCTATCAAGTCCGCCGAAAGTCAGTTTGGTTTTCAAGGGCAGTTTGAGGACGACAAAAACCGAACAGACGACCGGGCAGACTTGCTATGTTAGTCTGGGTTCGGTTTGTGAGTGCGTTAGCGAATCTATATATTTTCGCCTGTGTATGAAAGTTGGTGAAATTTTTGATTACGTTGAAGTTTCACACCTTGAGGGATAATGTGAAGTCCCGAGCTAAAATTTAGGTAGGCCTTTTTTCATGAAATAAAATAGGTTTTTTGTTTAGGTATAGACTATTTTTTCTTCTTTTTTCGGTTCACTGCTGTCCTGTTTTTCAGCACCTACTACTTTCTTTTTCAACTTTTACCATGTTTCATGAACTTCTTTCTTAGCTTACTGTTTTTATGTACCTTGAGCGTAGATTACGCGTTTCCTTACCTCCATACGAAATGGTGTTTTCATCCTTACTCTCTTTGAACACCACTGTGGTAAAAATGGGCTAAAACTTTCATATAATCAATCAATCAATCAATCATTAAAGTTTCACACCAGGGCAGGTAAAGCGAATTTTTTTTGCCTGTCATTATTCACGACTCGTTTTGTAATGGTTTCAAATAAATGACAATATTGTCCACACAGAATGAACAGCGTCGAATGATCAACATAGAATTTTTTGAGAGCGAAAGCGGGAATTGCAGAATGCTACTCTGCACATACCTAGATTTGGATATGTTTTCGTTCTGTTGTCAGGCTCTATCCATTTATTTAGGGATTACGGAAGCAAAGAAGAGTAACTTATTTTTCGGTTAACACATTTCCTGCGAAGTGACCCACCAGTTGTCAATTAGGCGATTTTCATAGTGCTGCTGACCCACCTGCAGTCACTAACTCATTTTTTATTATTATTTAATGAAACCTTAATAAACGCCCGATCCAGTTAATGTTAGCTATTTTCAAAGTTGATTACCAAAATTGACTTTAAATTTGAATTATATATTAAACTTCAGCTTAATCCATCGCAGTTAACGTGTTAATTTATATCCTCTCCAAATGTACTTCACAATGATTTATAAAAAATATGGATATTTTCCTCCTAAATGCACCGTTCATGGTTTGCTCGTATGAATTTTTGGGCCTGAATTGTTGTAATGGGACGAAAGTTGAGCTGTGACTTCAAACCTGCTGCTGGTGAATCTTATAACTCTGTGACGTAAAATATGTACGCGATAAATTAGCTTTTATATAAATAATAAATAACCTAAATAACTAAAAACAAGTCTGGGTTGGGTAATATTTTCATCTCGCTAAGACACGACGGCAATTTAGCCAAGAAGTCAACTCTATCATGTGGTCCAGACATGTTCATTGTATGCAGGTTATCCCTTAAATAATAAAATGCCTTCAAATCTAAAAACTCCAAAAGTCTTCCCGCAAGAAACCCTTAAATTTTTATTTATAAGTTCCAAGTCTAATTTGCAATCGAATTATATTTTTAAATATGTTTTGCCGAACTTGGATATTTAGTCTTTATATTTAGATACCTTATTTTTTCATTTTTCTTTTTAGCGTGATGAAAAAAACAATAAAAAATCTAGCATATTGAATAAGTTCTTCCTGGTATGGATCAATGAAATAGGATCGTCTTCTTTACCATTACAAACTATGCGTGGGAATAAACAGTGGTGATTGGTTTTGTATTGTCATATAAATCTGCACATGGTCGACCCAAGTCTGATCAGTCCCGTAATTTATCTGTGAAAGATTTAGGAAGTCGCAGCTCGATGCCAAATTTTACCAGAACTTCAGTGAGTGTTGTTACAGTGGAAGACTGGCTCTGGGACATCATTAGATCATAATTATTAGAATTTGTATATCATTAGATGATAATTATTAGAATAGGTATATCATTAGATGATAATTATTAGAATTGGTATATCATTAGATGATAATTATTAGAATTGGTATATCATTAGATCAGATAATTATCATTAGATGATAATTATTAGAATAGGTATATCATTAGATGATAATTATTAGAATTGGTATATCATTAGATCAGATAATTATCATTAGATGATATTTATTAGAATTGGTATATCATTAGATGATAATTATTAGAATAGGTATATCATTAGATCAAATAATTATTAGAATAGGTATATCATTAGATGATAATTATTAGAATTGGTATATCATTAGATGATAATTATTAGAATAGGTATATCATTAGATCAGATAATTATCATTAGATGATATTTATTAGAATAGGTATATCATTAGAACAGATAATTATTATTAGATGATAATTATCAGAATAGGTATATCATTAGATGATAATTATCACTAGATGATAATTATTAGAATAGGTATATCATTATAACAGATAATTATCACTAGATGATAATTATTAGAATAGGTATATCATTAGAACAGATAATTATTACTAGATGATAATTATTAGAATAGGTATATCATAAGAACAGATAATTATCATTAGATGATAATTATTAGAATGGGTATATCATTAGATGATGATTATCATTAGATGATAATTATTAGAATACATTGTCATTGCTATATTGAAACATAAAACTGTGTTGCACGGGCGAACAATAAAATGTTCGATATCTTTCCAAGCAAGTGATCTCAGTTCCAAGGACTATTTTTATTTGGTCAGCAAGGTTGAGAGTCAGAAAATATCAGATTGCCGAACTAAGTGAAGTGTTTGCTTAGCTGTGTCCAATACAAGCACCCTCATAAATAGCGTAAGGTTTTGAATTTGAATTGAATTAAATTGAAACCATTACGTGTTCTAAACTAGGCTAAGTCCATAGAATTTAACACGTCAACTGCGATGGGTTAAACTAAAGTTCAACTTCAATATTCAATTCAAATTTAAAGTCAATTGTGGTAATAAACTTTGAAAATAGCAAACATTAACTGAATCAGGCCTTCATTTAGCTTTCATTAAGTATTAATAAAAATGAGTTAGTGACTGACGGTGGGGATCAGCAGCATTATGAAAATCACCTAAGTGACCACCGGTGGGTCACTTTGCAGGAAATGTTTTAAACACTGGCTCTTCATAAGCGCGGACAGTTCGTTACACGTTAAGTTCAGAGGGCCATCCTACTCCGTCAGAACAGAACCCCGATTTTAAAATGCCATACCTCGAGTCGTGTCTTTCATTCACTCATGTTCACTAGTCTGATACATCAAATACACCATGCTTTTCAATCTTATTTATTCAATATTATATATGTGAACGATTCGTAAATTCATTGAAATTCTATCCTTGTCAGTTCTTAATGAACTTGAGCCTTATACAGTAGCTGGCAGGGGAATTGAGTACTGGCGCGAGCCTGAGGCAAGGTGAACCTATAGCAGGTTTGGAAGCGACGGCCAGCTCCTGTTGTGTCTGTTGGTTGCTGTAGTGGAGTTAAGCACAAAAATTATACCCGAGACCGGTTTACCATTAAGTTGCTGATTTAAACAATGTGGAGATAAACTCTAAAGAACACATTTTGCAGGGAAAACTGATACAAAACTCTACGGACTCAAGTATACCAATTTCGTGAAGCTCCGATATTCATCGCGGTATTGATTATAATAATTAATAAATGAAAGTATAATATAGGGTAATTTAGAGGGTAAAATTATTTTATCTACGGGAATTAGTGATTCAAAGGGGAACTTAGGTCCCAAGCTGAAGGCTAGGTAGGGCTTCTTTTCGTTGAAATCAAATGTGTTTTTTGTTTTGTTAGACTATCTTGTTTCGGTTCACCGCTATCCTATATTTCAGTACCAACTACTTTCTTCTTCAACTTTAATCTTGTTCTTCTTCCCAACTTGCTGCTTCTATGCTCAGGGGTCTTGTGTGGAAATATATCTTGTGCATAGATTCCCCGTTCCCTCAACTTCATATTATATGCCTTCCTCATTCCTCTCAATGTGTGAGAACACATCTTGTGCATACCGCGTTCTATCAACTCCATACTAAATAATACATTCATTCTTCCTCTCTTTGGAACACCTCTGTTGTAGTCAGACATGCTTAAACTAACTTATCTAATCTGTCTAACGAGCTGCGTAGAAAAGCATGCGAGCAAGTTTAAGTTTTACAAAATGATCCCAAAAAATAATCTCAGTGCGTATAGCTGTGCCTCAAAGTGCGCAAGGTTCAATTTACACCGACGGGGTCTATTTAGACTGTGATGCCAGGCATTTCGATGCTTTTATAAAGGGTTGTTCAGTTTAATGAGTCCGTAAATTCATAACTCTATTCAAATCTTACTTTTTGCTATCGGTCATAATTTTTCTAGTTTCAATACCTTAAACAATTTAAACAATTTATTTACCACAGCTAGGTGATACAGAGGTAGAATGTTTCTTAAGTCTAGTGCAATGGTCAAATTTGAGTATAGCTACCTGTGGGCCCGAATAAGTTCAGCGACTTGTAGGGCATCCTACCATCACGTTATTCTAAAGTGTACAATAACGTTTAACCTAATTCACTTAACTTAGTTTCACATTAGACTGATCATTGAGATAATTAACTCGATATTTGATGCTGTATTTTACAATGTAGGTCAAATCAGCTATATTTAACAGAATGTTCGATAAAACGATTTAAGAGCAGACTGAAGATCGGTTATGTTACCCATGGCAAGTTACATTATTAGGACCAGACATGTAGGAAGCAAGATATGACATGGTGATCTTACACGACTAGTATTCTGATAAGAAGTGAGATCTCCGCAGATATTGAGTTCCAAGGAACTAAAACTTGGAACTCAATACCTGCGGAGATCCGTGAAAGTAATTCGTACAAGTATTCAAAAGACATCTTGAGTCTCACTTCCTATCAGAATACTAGTCGTGTAACTTTGAAATCTGAATCGAGATCACGGTGGATACTAAAGCTTTATATTGAGTAGACTTAGTTCAAGCACTGTTGGGCAATGATGCTGTGAATACATACATCGATACCCACCAAAATAATAGAAAAAGGTTCTATAAACCTCAGAAATAAGACCAGTATTCCAAAATAAAACATGGGATAGTAATAATAATAATTTATATTTTCCTCATTTTTATTGTGATTGTTTTTAGAACCTGAACACTTGTCTCGACTATATTGACATAAAAACTAACGCATGTCCTATCATAAATCAAGAGTACTATCGGTGTGTGTAGTGTGACGCAGCAGTGGCTGTGCTAGAACGCAGACACAGTGCCTGCTTTTAAGCAATTTATTGGCACTGTGGCCTCGTGTGCGCTGTTGTAATTCTTGCAGGGAATTCCACTGAGCGATAAAGAACTGTATTGAATTGCTGGTCCTAATTAAATTACATTCATTTTTCTCAATCAACAGCTTTAAATGTAAGGACTTCCACTTCGGTTTTAATGGTATCGTAATTTTGCACCCTTGATTCAATTAGCTCCTATTTTAATAATTATCAATTTAATTTGCGATGCGTGCGTTCGTGTTTTTATCAGCCTTCCGGCTGACCTTATTGGTGAGTTTACTGCACCATTTGTGCACTGGTGTTGAGGTGTCCCAGCCAGCGGCCCCCACACAACCTGACGGAGACGCGGCAGGGGAAGTGGAGAAGTCGTTCGGCCAGTACCAGGCCCGCAGTCCCCTCATGTACAAAGTGGCAACCGACTACGGCCACGCCGATCTCAGAAATAAAGAGGTGCGGCGTAGCCAGGATACCTTCTTGTTGTTACCCACTGTAGAGGAAACAAGGTAGGTTCAAACCAGTCTTTTTTTCATTGACGGTTTGGTTTTGCTGACGTCACGGCAACGAACCAATAACAGCGCTCATATTTCAACTGGTAGCACTGCTACCCGCAAATCTGGCTCCACTATTGGCCTAACGACATGGCGTTTTGTTGACGTCATAAAATTTGTTTGAAATAAAGCCTTTCTTTTGGCTAGCCGAACAAGACGACGTGTATTTTCTCCCATAGAAATGACCCTACCTTGTTTCCTCTACCGTGTTGTTACCTAAACATTCGTAGTGAAGATGCTGGTCCGGTCACGCGGTTGTGGAAATAAGGTAGAGTCATTTCTATGGGTGAAAATGCACCTCCTCCTGCTAGGCTTGCAAATAGAACGGGTTCATTTCAAACAAGCTCGATGACGTCACCACTGCGCCATGTCTCGGTTAGATCAATAGTGGTGCCAGACTTGCGGCTCGCAGTGTTGTCAGATGCAATCTGAGCGCTGCTATTAGTTCGTTTCCATGACGTCAGCATAGCCTCACGGTCGACGAAAACAAGGCTGGTTTGACCTTACCTTGTTTCTTCTACCTTGGGTTTAGTAGTATGGCAAAACTGCCCAAACAAAGACATTTTTTGTCTGTTTTGCAACGAAGGACTCTTGAGTAAGTCAAATTTTAAATTTCATGGAATTGTTTCATTGGCTCTCTTGTACTATGCGTGCTGTTTTAAAAATTTCAGTGGCAATTGAAGTATAATGTTAGCTTATGTATAACACTGTGAAATTTACTGCTGATTTTCTGATGAAACTTTTGCATTTGTCTAAATTTTAGGCGTGCCCGACAGTCTTTCTGTCCTAAGCGCGTGGTGAGAATTTGCGACAGTCTCATGATGTATTTTTTCAAAACTCATTTCCTCATAGCGCTTGTGTTCAATGCGTATTATTTCAGGGGGTATTTATTCATGGCGCATTTCTTCATGGCGCATTTCTTCATGGCGCATTTCTTCATGGCGCATTTCTTCATGGCGCATTTCTTCATGGCGCATTTCTTCATGGCGCATTTCTTCACGATACATTTTTTCACAACACATTTCCTCCTGAAGCAGTTTCACTGAGTCGGTGTGTTTCAATCTTGATTGTATTTCTTGCTATTGCCGTGTCAGGAGAAATATTTTACTTTGGCAAGTTTCTCGAAGATGTGTTGCATTGCAATGGCATTGTGTTGAACATGTGTTCGCATTGTACTTGGCATTGTGTTGCACTGTGTTCGCATTGTACTTGGCATTGTGTTGCACTGTGTTCGCATTGTACTTGGCATTGTGTTGCACTGTGTTCGCATTGTAATGGCATTGTATTGCACTGTGTTCGCATTGTACTTGGCATTGTGTTGCACTGTGTTCGCATTGTAATGGCATTGTGTTGCACTGTGTTCGCATTGTAATGGCATTGTGTTGCACTGTGTTCGCATTGTACTTGGCATTGTGTTGCACTGTGTTCGCATTGTAATGGCATTGTGTTGCACTGTGTTCGCATTGTACTTGGCATTGTGTTGCACTGTGTTCGCATTGTACTTGGCATTGTGTTGCACTGTGTTCGCATTGTACTTGGCATTGTGTTGCACTGTGTTCGCAATGTACTTGGCATTGTGTTGCACTGTGTTCGCATTGTAATGGCATTGTGTTGCACTGTGTTCGCATTGTACTTGGCATTGTGTTGCACTGTGTTCGCATTGTACTTGGCATTGTGTTGCACTGTGTTCGCATTGTACTTGGCATTGTGTTGCACTGTGTTCGCATTGTACTTGGCATTGTGTTGCACTGTGTTCGCATTGTAATGGCATTGTGTTGCACTGTGTTCGCATTGTAATGGCATTGTGTTGCACTGTGTTCGCATTGTAATGGCATTGTGTTGCACTGTGTTCGCATTGTAATGGCATTGTGTTGCACTGTGTTCGCATTGTAATGGCATTGTGTTGCACTGTGTTCGCATTGTAATAGCATTGTGTTGCACTGTGTTCGCATTGTAATGGCATTGTGTTGCACTGTGTTCGCATTGTAATGGCATTGTGTTCTACTGTATTTGCTTTGAAAACGTGTATTCGCATTGTGATGGCACTGTTTCAATGTGTTTGCTTTGAAAACGTGTATTCGCATTGTGATGGCACTGTTTCAATGTGTTTGCTTTGAAAACATGTGTTCACGTTGCGATGGCACTGTGGTGAACATGCGTTCACACTGCCCTGGCAGACGGAGTCGCCGGTGAGTGCGGTGCTGGTGGAGGAAGGCCGGGCCGGCCGCCACTTCTCGTCGCTGGACGCCTGCAGCAACTCGGTGTGCGACTACGTCATCCGCCAGGCGCACAGCCTCGCCAGGATCAAGCTCCTCAGGGAGTACATCAAGGATACCGTGAGTGGCTGCAGCGCCAGAGCAAGCCTTCTTATTGGCCTTTTGGTCAGTGAATCCTTCTAATTGTTCAAGAGGTCAATTTGAATCCTTCAAATTGATCAAGAGGTCAATTTGAATCCTTCTAATAATTGATAAAGAGGTCAATTTGAATCCTTCAAATCGACCTCTGGTCAGCGAATCATTCAAATTGATATCTTGATCAGTGAAGTGAAACACTCGTTCACCAAAAGGGAAGAGGATATTTAAAATTTCGAAATAAATACCTACTGTTAACGTTCGGTAGCAAATTATTGCGGTGGGTAAGTTTTCATACGTTCGACTTGTTTAATTCCCATGCTCATACATTCAATAGTTATTTATTCGATATGTGACTGATGACACTGGTCATGAAGTATAATTATGTAAAACGAACTGTAGTTTCCGAAGTGAAAAATCTAAAAAAATTTCAAATTTCTGTTTTGAAATCTGTTCGTGATATTCGGTCTATCTCCACTCAACGATCGTGCTCAGTCTTAAAAATTTTATTCAGAATTACAGGTTTTCTAACATTTTTTCCCCACAAACTGCAATTTCTTCTTGAAGCAATCTCCGAATTTAGTTATAGCCCGTATTTCTGGAGAGATGTCATGTCACATGAAGAATGTGTCTATATAACGTGCTTATAAGTGACGAACTATATTGTGAATGAAATTTTCATAGATCTGTATTATCAAAGGTTGTAAATGTCCACTATCGATTACCTATGCGTAACCGATCTTTAGAGATGAAGTTAGAACCGATGTTCGCTGCTCGTGGCGTGGGGACGTACCACATTAAACTTGACGAACGTTTTTTCCCGATACTACTAGAAACAGAGTTCATTTCTTTTTGCATTAAATTTGATTTATGAATAATATTCTTACAATACAATTAGAAACAGAGTTCATTTTTTTTCGCATTAAATTTGATTTATGAATAATATTCTTAACAATACAATTAGAAATTACAATTCATTTCTTTCCGCATTAAATTTGATTAATGAATAATATTCTTCACAATACAATTAGAAACAGAGTTCATTTCTTTAAACAGTCGTAGAAATTTTATTTGAAATATAGCGCAATAGTCAGTTAGTAGGTAAATGAGAAGACCGTAAAGCTCCGCAGTTTCAGCTTTAGTTGCTGTCACGTGAATACATGATACGCAGAGCCGCCTCATGACAGGGAGTACTTCTTCCTCCGCATCTGCTTCGCTACAAGATCTCCAGCTCACAGAACGATGAATAGATTACAGACTTATGAACAGAGCCTGTGGTACCTTCCCTATATTCTCAGTATCAATGGTCCTAATGATTGTTTTTGACGGAGACGGATGAAAAGTAAGTTATTGACTTCGTTTCTGCATCGTCAAATACGTAAAATCTTTCACGTTTGCATACGTAATCGTCAATTGAAGTAAGTGAAAGTTTTCAACTTCGAATCGACTGTCCAATTGATATAGATCGAGTTTATGAAAGCGAATCTTGTATGTTATGATGTTGTAGTTATAAATAACATATATATTATATTTTTTTTTAGTTCTATGTCATTTTCGTATATTGGCAGCTTATCATTCGCCTCTCATAGACTGTTTTAAAATTTTGATTTTTTCAATATTTAAGGCCATTACCATAAGCAAAACTCATATTTTCTATGTTCCGATGTATTTACTCGAGGTATTTCTATCTCACAAAATTTTTCCTCCCCTCTGTAGCCCGAACACAGTCATGAAATAGAAAGCCATCATAAAATCAAAATGACCCAACGAATACAATACAACGAATACATAACATAGGTTTCTCATTAGCAATTTGGAATCTTCTTGGATGTTAAAAAATTACTCCGTGAACACTTGTTCGTTTAGTATGGCAGACACGTTGATGTTTGTAACAGATACGGCAACATAGCCTTGAAAGCAAGAAAACCTAAACACTGGTTTTTCCTTTTCAATTTTTGGCGCTAAAATGGCTGTTTATTCGGAAAAAAAGAACGTAAACGAATACAAGAATACCAGCGCACACAATACATCCACCCTATCACCAAATTCCGGCACCAGACATAAAAATAGCGTTTGAAAACAATAGATTTGAGGTCTCTTGTGCGTCCATTCTTCACTGGATGTTCCTTCTTTCTTCCTGATGGAGTTCCTCACAGACGCCATCACCATTGTATTGTGCGTATAGCCTTTTTCTTCACTTGTACGGAACTTGCTGCAGGTTGGCATGCTATACAGTTGTAACACTTGCTGCAGGTTGGCATGCTATGCAGTTGCGACACTTGCTGCAGGTTGGCATGCTATGCAGTCGTGACACTTGCTGCAGGTTGGCATGCTATACAGTTGTGACACTTGCTGCAGGTTGGCATGCTATACAGTTGTGAAACTTGCTGCAGGTTGGCATGCTAGACAGGCTGGTGACGGCTGTTGACTCCCAGCTCGTCACGGCAGGCGACACGCTGTCGAGATCAGTCGGCAACAGCTGCAGGGCGGTGCGACCTGTACTCAGTGACGTCACCAAGGTGAGGTTGACATTTGTGGGTTTGGTCAAAAGTATCTCAAAAAATCTATCGTAAAATCTTTC
The DNA here is from genome assembly GCA_030386875.1 of Morinoia aosen. Taxonomy (NCBI): domain Eukaryota; kingdom Metazoa; phylum Arthropoda; class Malacostraca; order Amphipoda; family Talitridae; genus Morinoia; species Morinoia aosen. The sequence goes on from CM059563.1 coordinate 27,448,786, forward strand.
TCCGTAATTACTTCACTGCTTAAATATCTGATAAAGTCCCGTGCTAATTTCAATGATAAAATTCTTTTACAGACTTTTAGCTTTTTTAGCTCAGTTTGAATGCTGTTCAATGGAAGATTTTAATTTTCAATTTGTACTGCCTCGTTATTGTTCGATTGCTTTTAGAGTTGCGTTGAATTGAACAGCCAGCGCCAGAATACACAATATTCACTCCCCAGCTCTGCCGTACTTAACACAAGAAATTCATGTATTTATTATAAAATCTTCACATTAGCGGTTTCGAAACCTAATTTTTAAAACATTTATTTAAAAAGTGTTTTAGGATATTTTTTGTATTCAAATGTATTCTTCGTTTGCTAGAATCCTGTAACTTTTATAAGCGTATGATTTTGTTAATCCATACCTGTTTCAGGTTGAAATATCCCTAAAATTCTAAACCTTTACTTTTATCACACCATGTTGCATCCGAACATCATGGACTTGCCCGCTCGTGAGATGCTTACTTAAAATAAACGTTGGAAAAATTTAGAATACCCCGCTTATCTAAGATAACTTTCTTAACCAGCTTAAGTCATTTTGATCGTGATGAAACAATGATGAGGTGTCGTGTGGGCGCCAATAATCACTGCCTAGATTTGAGTGGTAACCCCAATGCCGATAACTTCTGATAAATAATCCCAAATTTTGTAATAGAAACAAAAAGAAAATGTTAGAATGAGGGTTTTCAATAGAGCTAAAATATTTAAAAGTTTGGAGAGTGACCTCTTCGATATGAAATGAGAATGAAATGATAAAATGATAAAAATACGGATAAAATGGGTTACAATCTTTTAACCATTCTCCGTTAACTCAAAATACAATTTTCTCGCAGAGCAACGCGAATGTGGACCGGAGCCGAAGCGACGCTGTGCTCTCTTGGTACCCCATCAGGAAATGATTTTATTTTACGATATAGGGATTACTAAAATATTACTATTAAACAAATGGCTCTAATTCTTTATTAATATTATTTATTCGAGGTTAGATAGGGAATAAATGCAGTTCTACAGGCAGCAGAAACAATGCCCAGCTCACAGTACGGCTAGAAATGAAGTTATTCGCTCTCCCACAGATGTTCAATGCTTATTGTCAGTCCTAAATATTTAACGCTCGTTTGATTCGTTCGTTTTTCATAACAGAAAAATAGTTTGAAACTCTGCCGTTAGAACAGCAGATTTAATAGAACAAACGAAAAACAATATATAAAAAATTAATTGAAAAAATATTTGCCATTTTCAAAAGCGGTAACATTTTAATTTGCAGTGAAATTGTTTTTCACTGTTATTCCATCAATGAGCCAAACTCCTCGGTCGCATTTGAACACGGTTGTACTTGAATATTATTCCATCTTCATCTTGCTTGAACAGCCCATTGAGGTTTTCCAGAGCCAGACGATGTTTGAGATTTTCAAGCTATCGATTTCCAAATGAATTCAAGTCATGACCCATCAAAGGGTATAACATAAGTGGTACTTTAATTTATTTCTTTATCAAAAATTTGGACGTGGGTTTGGGAAAATTATGTTTGAATTGAAGTTTTTGCGACTTAATGTTTCTTTTCAGTTTCTTGAAGTAGGGAAATTTCACTGTTCCCTTTACCAATTTTACTGATGCCGAACTGTGTTATTATCATCTACGTAACGTGAAGGGAATAGTCTATAAACAAGGATATGATAAAGAGTACTTGCTCTCTGTAAGTACTCTAGCCCACCCACACCTTCCCGTGGTGGTACCGTTAGTATACCCACTTGGAGTTGTCTACTCGTTACAAATAGTTTATGTAAAATTGATAACAAAGTGCTCATAGGATTATTTATTACAGTGTTGTCAGTGGGTAGAACCAACGTGGGGGGCGCCCACTAACATCTGGGTCTTTTCTTGTTAGCTTTGGATATTTATCTTCATTCCGTATCTTGTAAGGAAAAAGCCAACTAAAATCAATAAAGTACTATAAATAGAACACTCGACCCTGGTCCTGGGGGCCCAGTGCCCCGAGGACCAGTCAGAATGGCGAGGGGCGGCAAAGGATCGCGACCCAGCCAGAGGAGCTCTGTGGGGGTGTGGAAGACGCCTGCAAGAGAACAAAAGAAGTCATCCGCCAAGCCCAATGAGGTAAAATCGATCAGGACGCCAGTTGCAGAACATGCAAATAGACCACAGAGCAGCACATCCCCTTGCTCGACCACTTCAGCAGGCGCAAGTCGTCACACTGGGGAACAGGAGCACGATGGAGGCACGTCTGCTCGAATCACCAACATCGAGAACAACATCGGCGAGGTAATGAAGTATTTGGACGGGGTGCTGCCGGAGCGTAATGTTGCTCGGGAGAATACAACGAGCCATGCCTCTGGTGCACCCAACCTAATCTCCAATGAAGAGAGAATCGAGAAGCTTGAGAACACCATTAAAGAAATAAAAAACGTACTAGCGTCCCTATCTTCCTCAGGAAGACTGAAGAGCTCGATCCACCCTCTAAGACAGAAAGATAAAAACAAGTTCATTCCTTTGGATATTACAAAACAGCCACTACCCCAACCAGTATTCACGCGCTTTTACACCATGAAGTTTGCACCAGAAACAAAGCGTGCAATCGACCCATACTCAATTAAAAAGTTAATTTTGGCTCTGACAAAATTGCCACCGAAGTCCATCACCACCAGCGGCAAAGACAGCTTCACCCTTGAAGTAAGAAACGAGAGCCCAGGCCAAACACTCATGACTATCGCAAACATAAATTCAACACCGTGCAAGGTCTTCCCCCACCCAAAGCTCAACAAATCAAAAGGACTTATCTACATTAAAGAATATAACATGGAAAACTTTACTGAATTTGCAGCCGGACTGAAAGAAAACTACAACATTAGCGATGTAATAGATGCAACTTTCATTAAAACGAAATACGAACAGACCAGCGCCCTAATCATTGAATTCAACTCTGAAACTCCTCCCGAATACATATATATATATACCAGGTGAGCGGTCTGATACAAGGGTAAACCCGTACATCGAGAAACCCATGCAGTGTACGAACTGCCAAATGTATGGACACACCAAGAAACGGTGCACCCGAGCGCTCACTTGCGGAAAGTGCGGAGTGGCGGGACATAGCAGCGACCAGTGCCTTGCATCGGAAGCCGTGTGCTTCCACTGTCGAGGTCCCCACTGCGTCAAGGACAAAGCATGCCCGAAACAAGTTGAAGAAGAGCAGATACTTGCCATCCAGAACAGCTACAAGGTTGGAAAACGCCGCGCCAGACAAATGCTCAACGGCCCAACGAACGTGCCTGAAAACTCTTCACTTCTACATCCCACACATTTCAAATGTACATTGGATCCAAAAGAAAAACGTAAAATGTCTCCGTGGGTTTTCGAGAAATGTCTCCAGGTTGAGTTGGGTGATAAACCCAAGCGAATTACCTCCCAAGACGAAAACTCATTTATTATAGAGGTAACCGGCAAACAACAAAGCATCCAAATCTGTAACATTACATCCCTAAACAATATCCCAGTCTCCATATCTGAACACCCATACTTCAACTTGGTCAAAGGACTCGTGTATCTTTACGTGTATGATCTCTCTGACTTCGACTGCTTCCAAGAGGGGCTGAAAGCGGATCACGGACTGTACGACGCGGTGAAGGCAACTTGGATCCGACCGAAGAACCCATTTTCTCAAGCTCTTCTACTCACTTTTAGACAGGAACTCCCTGACTACATCACCATCCCTGGGGAACAATCTCAAACAAAAGTACTCCCATACGTGCCACGTCCCATGTTATGCAAAAAGTGCCTCGAATACAACCACACGCAGAAACGATGCCCTAGCAATATAGTGACCTGTGCTAGGTGCAACAATGCAAACCACGATAGTGGAGAGTGCACCAACACCAAAATAGAATGCCATAAATGCGGCCAAGATCACTACTTAGGATCCTACAAATGTACCGAATTTAAATATTATCAGGAAATTCTCACCATTCAACACAAATACAAACTAACTAGAGCCCAAGCAAAAGTTAAACTAGACTCAGAACAACCAAACTATCGCCACAGCTATGCTGCTGCCGTAACGTCAAACAGCTCAGAAGCACCCAACCGACAGCCGTCTATACCTCGGGAACCCGAGGCAGCAGCACCTCCCACAGCGACTTCACCCGGACCTTCTGAGTCTGAGTCCTAAAATCTCCGTACGGAGGAAGAGAAAAAACTCCGAAGATCAAGAAAAACCAACCGAAAAGAAACAAGTAATCGAAGCAGTTTGTGTCGACCCATCCACTGGAGAAACGTATACAACCCCTATCCAAATCATACCAAACTACGACTCTGCAATGAGTGATAGCGAAATCACGAGCGAGAACAATCCGACCATAAGAAGTGAAACAAGAAAAATTTACCAACAGTATCAAATGGAAACCCAACTAAACCAAAATGAATAGTGGAGCCAGCGCACTGCAATGGAACTGCCAGGGTGTTCGGGCGAAAAAAGACGAATTATTACAACTAATCAACCTCCACAAGCCGCTTGTAATTGCCCTTCAAGAAACCAAACTTTGGAACAACTGTAATTTCCCAATACCACAGTACGTTCTACTCACCAAGCATGGACACCTCAATTTCACACCCTATGGAGGAGTGGGCCTTCTAATCCACGAATCCATCCCCTTTCAGGAAGTCCTCTTGACCTCGACCATGCAAGTCATCGCAGCTACCGTCCAACTCACCTAGCGAATAACTTTTGTCTCATTATACAGCTCAAGAAACCACACCTTATCTTTAGAACTGTTGAACGAGTTATTGGCCCAACTGCCTCCTCCAATCATTTTGATGGGCGACTTCAATAGCCACAACACAATCTGGGGATGCCAAACTACTGATGCCCGGGGCCGTCTGGTAGAAGACTTCATCAGCCAACATAACCTGACTTTGCTCAACACGGGAACCCCGACTCGAATATCGTACAACTCTGAATCTGCAATAGACCTGACCTTAACCTCTCCTCGCCTTGGTGCTGACCTATTATGGAACGCATCCAAATCCCCAGAAGACAGCGATCACTGTCCTATTGTACTGAAACTAATGAACTCACCACGCAACGAGCTGAGACGCACCGTATGGAATATCAAGAAGGCGGACTGGACGTCTTACGAAGCCCACCCCATGTGGGAGGAGCTCCAGATACCCAATGAAGCTAACATGTGCCGAAGCACTTGAAGCATTCACCAGTACATTGACGGCTGTATAGCAGGGGAATGTATCTCCGCAACCGAACTAACAACCTTTTTTCCGAAACCCTACTGGAGTGCAAGACTTACAGAAACGCGCAATAACAGAGAACGCCTCTACCAAAGATACAGACAAACAAAATCCGTGCAGAACGCCCTGTGTTGGAAGAGAGCTAGAGCCATCCATAGAAACCTATTGCGAGAAGAAAAATGAAAAGCCTGGATTTCACTCGCCAATACCTTCACAAAGAACACACCAATCAGCTCTATATACGAAAATGTCAGAAAAATCAAAGGAAAATCGCAGCGGCACGTATCAATATTAAGGGAAAACAATGTGACCTACTCGACAGTACCAGATATAGCAAATAAACTAGCAGAAACTTTTAGCCATATCAGCAGCACGGCCAACTACCCTCAAGATTTTATACAAGAAAAACTACGAGCAGAAGCTAACGAAATTGATTTCTCGTCTCACAATAGCGAAATTTACAACAAAGCAGTCTCCTCTGCCGAACTCGACTCTGTTTTAAACACCACAAAGAAAACATCACCCGGAGCTGACGGAATCTCATACGAGATGCTAAAACACCTCCCAAAACAGGGCAAAGAAAGTCCCTTGTCCCTCTACAACAAGCTGTGGCTCCATGGTTACTTCCCACCTAGTTGGAGAGAAGCGGTAATCATCCCGTTTCAAAAACCTGGAAAGTCTCCATACTCACCACTGAACTGCAGGCCAATTGCGTTAACAAGCTGCCTCTGCAAGACTCTAGAACGACTCATCAACAATAGACTCCTTGACCATTGTGACATGCACGGTTACCTGACCAATATTCAATGCGGTGGCCGCCCTAACCGATCCACCATCGACCATCTAATCCGTCTGGAAACCACTATCCGAAACTCCTTCATCCACAACGAGCACTTCATAAGCATATTTTTTGATCTTAAAAAGGCCTACGACACCACCTGGAAATACGGAATCATGCGAGACCTTTATAATCTAAGCCTCCGCGGACGACTCCCTTACTTCATAAAACAGTTTTTGCATCATCGTACCCTCAGAGTATGGAAAAACAATCATCTATCCGACCCATTTCCACAAGAAGAAGGTGTCCCTCAAGGCTCCGTCTTATCAGTAACCCTCTTCATCATTAAAATTAACAATATTGCCTCCTTGACCCCAAAAGATCCACGGTATCACGCATCGTTATACGTTGACGACTTCCAGCTCGGGTACCACCACAGCGACCCCAAAATTGTTCAGGCCAAACTCCAAGAGTGCATCGACAGGGTAGGGCTCTGGACTCGAACCAACGGCTTCTCCTTTTCAATGGACAAATCCAAAGCTGTACATTTCACCTCTCTACCGGGTATGCATCTGTCACCGCCACTCAAAATTGGAAATCAAAATAAAGAGTATACTGATGAAATAAAATTCCTTGGGCTAACATGGGATCGTAAACTTACCTGGAAGACCCATATCACCAACATAAAAGCAAGCTGCCAGAAAAACGTAAATATGCTTAAATCTATCGCCTCACACGAATGGGGTGGAGACCAAGCAACTTTACTCCACCTATACCGACTATTCATCCGGCCAAAATTAGACTACGGTTGCATAGTCTACTCCTCTGCCTCGTTATCAACACTCAAACAGCTTGACCCCATCGTGAATGACTGCCTACGACTAGCCAAAGGCGCATTTAAATCAACACCGATCCCTAGCTTACAAGTCATATCCGGTGAGATGCCCCTTGAGCTGCGAAGACAGCACCTCTCGCTTAAGTACCTCTACAAAATAAAAAGCCACCTGTCAAACCCAGCGCGCAATTGTGCCATACGGCCCATCGACAGAAGACTGTTTAATAATAAACAATCCTCACCGCCTTTCGATGTTCGCACTGTCGAACTCATGGAATCTCTAGATCTCCACGAGCCTCACATAAAGCCTGCCTTCTCTTATCGGCTACTGAATATCACCACACCCACATGGAAAACCGCCCCCGCCGAAATAAATATAGAACTGACTCTCTACAAGAAGGAATGTACCCACCCAGTCCTGTACATCCAGGAATACCAGCGACTGCGGCGTGAGAAATACCAAGAGCATGTCCCGATCTTTACTGACGGTTCTAAGTATGATGACAAAGTCGGCGCTGCAGTACTGTGTGGCGGTACGAGGGAGATGATGTCCCTTCCTGGAGTTAAATCAATTTTTACTGCAGAACTCTACGCTATTAAAATGGCTCTAAAACTTATTCGCGACCGCAACCAAGAGAGATTTGTAATCTTCTGTGACTCCTTGAGCGCCCTCACAGCACTGCAAACTAAGCGTACCCCCCCATCCCCTTGCGCGGCATCTCATACATCAAATCGACAAACTAACCCAAGACCACAAAACAGTTAAACTCTGCTGGATTCCGAGCCATGTCGGCATCGAAGGCAACGAGACAGTTGACAAACTAGCTAAAACGGCAGCACTCCGACCCGCAGAAAATGTCATGACTTTCTACGGAGACTGGTACCCAATCATAAGTAGCAAAATGCGTCGTACCCTATGGAAGGAAAACTGGCATCGGTGAAGAAATTTCCTATTCAACGTACAACCCGATCCGAACTCCTACAAACGAGAAAATCTAGCGAGAAGAAGCGAAGTGGTACTGAACCGCTTGCAATGTGGCCACACACATCTCACACACGGATAATGAATAGCACAGTCCAAGAACCTCCGCCCGGCTGCCCTCTTTGTTTGGGGGCTCGCCTCACCGTACATCACATCGTCATGGACTGCCCAGCCTTACACAACGCAAGACGCCGTCACACAAGTCTATTTGCTGCTGACCACCACCCGCCTCTCACAATCAGAGACCTGCTGGGTCATGACGCCCCTATCGCCGAAATTATGGAATACCTTCGCAAAATCAACGCGTACGACCTCATATGAATTATACGTGCCCCTGCCAAATTACTGCAATCTATCTATTGTCATCGGATGCCAAGCATACGGAACTGCACACTTGTGGACCTCTCAGAGTCCAACTGTCATACTACTTACCTTATTTCCGATGTGCGCTGAAACGAGAGTTCAACACCACATAAACTGACAATACTAACATTAATCCATTTGCCTGTAGCAAGTCTCATCGCTCATAATGTGATCGCCTAGGCGATGTGTGATTACCTAGCTGAAGCTAGGGGGATCCATAGTTGCAAGTTGCTGGCGACCCTGGTGGAAACGTAACCCTAAACTTATTATTATCATTGAGATTTTCAAGCTATCGATTTCCAAATGAATTCAAGTCATGACCCATCAAAGGGTATAACATAAGTGGTACTTTAATTTATTTCTTTATCAAAAATTTGGACGTAGGTTTGGAAAAATTATGTTAGAATTGAAGTTTTTTGCGACTTAATGTTTCTTTTCAGTTTCTTGAAGTAGTTACTCGATTTCAGAACTCATTTCATGGCAGTTCCACGTAACTCATTCAACAAGACCTGTTGCTATCCTCGTGCCCCAGTGACATGGTTTGCTCGCAGTTATTTGCACAACAAAATATTTGCCCAACAAAATCACTGTTGTACCAAAATCTTCAAACTCTTTGATGACACATTCTACAGAAGATCTTGGAATGGCTAAGCAGTTGAAAATGTCCCAAGAGTATTACAGGATTCGCGAGAGTCCATGCTCATTGGTCTAAAATCAACTGAGAGCTATTTTGTGGCATGCATTCTGGAGTCAAAATGAGAATTGCAATATGCATTCTGCGCCATATTACGCTTTTCGCTAGATTTTTCTAAAGTATTCTGCTAAAAATATATTTTAACCAGCGTTGCCCAGAAAAAGTTCCTCGTAATATATATACTGGACAATAAATTACGCAAAAAGGACACTGTATTCCTAAGTACTGATTAACTTTAATTGATTGTTTGCAGGATTTTATTGAATTTCTAAAATTTAACCTGTCACCATGGGAAATTAGTTTTGAATTCTTTCCACTCGCTAAATTGAATAGAAAGTTTTCACCCACGCCAACGCTAAAAATGCTAAAAAAGTATTGAAGGTTTTTAACTTTGACAGGTGTAGTTATAATTTCGTGTGTGACCAAGAAGTAGTAATGAAATTAGAATTCTAAACACGTGCTTATGGTTCTTTAACTGAGGTCAACATAAAGTTGGCTATAATACAATAATGTCGAGGTTTTCTCATTCGGAAAGCAACACGTCTTGATCTTAAGAAATTAAGCAAAGCAATTTAAGTTGAGTTAATATTAAGTCTCAGCTACAGTTTCGTAATATTTGTTCGTGCTAGATGTCAAACTAACTCAACGCTTGAATTAATTAGCTATCACTATAGTAGCGCAGCCAAGGGGAAGAGCCACTGGGGCCATAGCCCCCCCCCATTCGAAATGTTGAGCTGGGGGCCAGTTTCAGTCGCCGTTTCAAGTAAAAGAATAATGAGATTATTGATTATTCTGCTCCCCCGAAATTATTTGTCGGGAATCCTGGACCCAACCTCCACCAACCACCTCCTCCTATACTTCCCCCTTTGCTTCCATCATTATTGCATTAGTAACTTTGAGACTCTCCAGGCAATCTCAATCTCAAGAGAGAGAAGAGAAGAACTCTGCTTCCCTCATCTCCCACCGAAAGTACTTTTCAAGCATGAAATGTTAATTTGCTCAATATTTTGATGCTTGTCCTTCATATCCGTAAGTACCAAAGTTCTCATTACTACGGAGTAGGAGAGTCATTTGTGCTGACAGCCTTAATTGAGTGTGAAGACAATATTATGTTGTTCCCCGCTCAGGGGGAAACTATTTTATCTATGGGAATTAGTACTCCCAACTGGAATATATGAGCCCCTGAGCTGAAGACTGTTGTTTACTGTTGTCCTTTTTTCTGCAGCTATTACTCTTTCTTCAAATTTCATCTTGCTTCATAAACTTCTTTCTCAACTTGTTGTGTCTATGTACCTTGTGCGTAGTGTCTGCGTTCCCTCAAGTCCACGCTAAATGGTGCCTTCCCTTTTTGGGATGCTTTTGTTGCGGTTAGGGAGGCCTAAACTAACTTCTAATCTAATGTAACTAATTATGTTGTGCCGTGGCAATTTGGGACTTGAGTTATTTCGTCCCAGTCCAAACTTGACGAGCATTGAATTTTTCGCCGCTGATTACTTCACGATTTAAAGTAGGTTACGTTTGTGAATTTTTAAATAATTAATTCATTTTCGATGCTTTACTCCATGTGATAATTTAGTATAATTATTTTCTTCGCTCGTAGTTCACAGCTTTCATACGTGTTGTTTCTTTGCATTGATTCTGTACTTTAAAATAGGTGAATCTACTCTATGCTCAAAATGCGTTTGGTCGCTCAAATGAACCAGAAGAGGTTAACCCTAGAAAGTTAACCTGCGGTGACTTTCTCCGTAGTGAATTTGGGGATGATGCAAATCCCCATCGAGGGTTACCATTCTAGGGTCAAGTTTAGCTCGTAAATCTTTCATGTGAGACTTGCGTTGTGACGATACGATCATAATACCCGTTTATGTTTCAAAGTGAATCTCGTCATAAACGCCAATATTTAATATTTGTAATTGTACGCCCTCAGTTTAAATAACAATTTCATGGTGCAGAATGAATATATTAATACCGACTCATATATGATGGCCTTCTAGATTTGTTACTAATCTCAGATCTGAACTTTATGTAGGTACAGCCCATAACTGTTCGCTGTTGGTTTTCGCCTAGGGCATTTTTCATGCATTACTCAATCTAAAATAACGACATCACCAACCCAAGAGTTTGATTCCAACCTAAAGCTGGCAAGTATTTTTTTATCGTTCAGAATGAACGATATAAGTTATTATTATTATTAATGTAGTTAGTATATTATTATCAAGTGATAAGTTAAATAGTTCAATTGCAAGATAAAACACACATGCAATTGAACTACTTACCCTACCACTTGATGACTGATGTTATAAATATTATGACCCGCAATCTCACTGGGCAGACATCTATGTCGCAAGAATGAAACAATGTGTAAAAATTTCATCTTTATTAGAAAAGCTGTCAGAGAATATGTGTTGCACAAATGACAATTTGACAGCACGGGCGCGCATGAACGAGAAATCATAGAGCACAATTTACGCACACAAATTACTTTATTCAACCGGCCCATAAAAATATACCAATACTTTCGCTAGAGGCGCCAAACAAATCAATTCAACGGGCATTTTGGCATGGATTAGAAACAAGCATTAGTAGAATAAATTATTAGTGGGTTGTTTTTACAGGATATGCTAAAAAGGCAAGCTCTACTCAAAAACTCCAACTTAGTGAATCTTAACATGAAATTTTCACGCTGTGCAATAACAAGTGTCAAACAATATATCATGAACTAATTAGCTTGCCCTACGCTGTACAAAATATTATTAGACAAGCGGCTTTGCTTGGTTGAAAAAAAAAACTTTCTTACAAAACATTTCAGAGCAGCGCACTTGCAACGACTAACACAAGTTTCAAGCCGTACAATTAGGATCGAGACTTGTACGCTGGAAGACGGCCAGTTACAAAAATGAAAAATCAAGCAGCAATCACTTTATGATACTGCAACGAGCAGATGAGATTTTACACTGCCTGGCAGCAGCCAAGTAGCAAACATCACGACATCCTTAGGCCCATTCCACACTGAGCTAGCAAAGCTGCATCGAGCCATCTAGCAGATGGTCTGCGAGACTGGTAGGTAGGAATAGCACTATTACAAGCCGTTGTCTTCACATTGAACTCTAACGAATTATCCAGCATGCGAGGTGAAAATGCTATTCCTACCTACCAGTCTCGCACACCATCTGTTACTTAGCTCATGCGAGCTCGCTAGATGCTGCTTTGCTAGCTCAGTGTGAAATGGGCCTTAGCAAACGTAACCGCACACCACACTAGGCAAGGCTGCCTCTTCCCTTGCTCTCCCTCTTGGTGCCTCACTACACTACGCAGCTGCACTGCTGATCGTCTCGCAAGCGCTTGTCAGATTAACTCTACTTACAACCGAATCATTTGTTCATTTGCCACAAATAATGCCATTGTAAATGAACAATAACAAAGTCAACAATGTGGCTATCTACAATGGTTTGATCATCACAGAAACAAGTATTAAGAAATAAAAACAAATATTGAGCATCAAATATTGCACGAGTTCAGCTGCATTTCTTGACTTTTTCCGAACATAAATTTGGTGCATGGAATGAAGTTATACGTAAAATCACGTCGAACAAATATGTTTCTAGATAATTAAAGAATTGAAAATTCGTTGCGACTAACTTATCAAATTTCAACTGAAATATGGTGAAAAATGCACACTTAAGTTTCAATTGAAAGAGTAAAAAATCTTCAACATGGTAAAGCACGCAGTATTACTACATCATGAAGTCCCAGAGATAGCGCTACTGTTCAACACTAACATCCCGAGTCGTACGAATGGAACATAGCTGCTCACTCTTGCAACAGATGAGAATCTCATATCTGAGGTTGTAACCCGTTCAAATACTCATTTTCACAATAAATAATAGACTTCAACTTAGCATAACACGGAACTCCATGACAAACGAACCTTCCGATATAAATAAGCGAAGGTCTCCAGCACAGATTTCCCAATCTCGATAGCTTCAAGTTTTGGAAAAGTTACATAGTTTGAGAGCAAAGATTAGATTAGATTATAAGTTAGTTTAAGCCTCCCTAACCGCTGCAAAAATAGAGCGTATCGAAGAGAGGAAGGAAGAAGGCACCATTTAGTATGGAGTTAAGGGAACGTGGAATCTATGCAGAAAGGGCACAGAAACAGAAAGCTAAGAAAGAAGTTCATGAAACAAGAAAAAGTTGAAGAAGAAAGTGGTAGGCGGTGAAAAACAGGACAGCAGTGAACCGAAAAAAGATGGTCCGTAACACAACAAAAACCTATCCTATTTTAACAAAAGAAAGCCTACCTAACCTTTAGCTCGGGCCCTCACATTGTCCCCCTGGGAGCGCTAGTTCCCATAGATACAATAATTGTATCCCCCTGAGGGGGTTTGAGAGCAAAACTTGAGTATTATAAGTAGAAACGAGTAAAGATAAAACAATAAAGTGAGCTAGCTGGCCAGCTCACTCGTCTGCAACTCGCCACCAAACGCATCCAAGTGGCGAAGTTGCCGAAGAATCCACAAGCAAACAACATTTTACCGAAAGACACCGTAAAAAAAGGAAGCAATGCAATTAATGCCGCGTTGAAAAAAAACAGAAGCCAAACTATTTCTGGAATTTTTCAAACTTTCAATGGCAGTCTCTGAAATGCTAACATAATTTTACGAAACGTAATTCTGAGAAGATTCCTAATATTTGAATTGACCGTGATTGTGGTGAAGTGCACCGCGACGTGATTTATTGAGTGATTAAGTTTTAGCCTCCCTTTACCACAACAAAGATGTTCAAAGAAAGGAAGGGTGAAGGCACCATTTCGTATGGAGTTAAGAGAACGCGGAATCTACGCATAAGGTGCATAAAAACAGTAAGCTAAGAAAGAAGTTCATGAAACAAGATAAAAGTTGAAGAAGAAAGTAATAGGTGCTGAAAAATAGGTCAGCAGTGAACCGAAGATTAGATTAGATTATAAGTTAGTTTAAGCCTCCCTAACCGCTGCAAAAATAGAGCGTATCGAAGAGAGGAAGGCACCATTTAGTATGGAGATAAGAAAATGAGGAATCTATGCAGAAAGGGCATAGAAACAGTAAGATGGGAAAGAAGTTCATGAAATAAGATAAAAGTTGAAGAAGAAAGTCAGAGATGCTGAAAAACAGGACAGTAGTGAACCGAAAAAAGTTGGTCCCTAACATAAGAAAAAACATTTTATTTCAACAAAAAGAAGGCCTACCTAACTCTCAGCTCGGGCCCTCACATCTTTCCCTTGGGAGCGCTAATTCCCATAGATACAATAGTTGTATCCCCCTGAGGGGGCAGTGAACCGAATAAATGATGGTCCGTAACAAAACAAAATACCTATTCTATTTCAACCAAAAGATGGCCTACCTCACCTTTAGCTCGGGCAGGGATTGCAGTGGATAACAATGAAGTTTGATCTAGATGGGTTGATTAATTTCAGTTTGCGATGCATTTTTTTATTGAAGTATTATGCAAGGTATCAAAAATTATGTACAGCGGTATAGCGACAAATCGAAATATTATAGAAAAGAGCGGTCTGGTCGGGTTGAGGCAGGCAACAGGAGTAAATTAATTAACCCGTTCACTGCGTATTGGGCCATATGTGTCCTAGTTGGTAAATTGCTCATTCACGTTCCAGTATAAATGAATGACATTTCGTCCGTTTCATGACCTCTTTTAAGAAATAGCTGTTACCATACGAGGAGAAACGCATCGTGTAATTGTATTTTTCATACTTTTTAGGTGGGATGAAAATATTTTAAAATGTTAAAATCGATTTTCCTCTTCTGCTACTTACAACCAAACCAAACGTTTGCAACCGAAGAAACGCAGTGAACGTGTTAAGAAGCAGGGAGATATTCACGCGTGCCCAGTTTACGACCCGACAGAGAGGACAGAATGTCAGGCAGGTGACGTGCTTCACAAAAGCAACACGAGCAGCAATACGTGTACAAAGGAAAATCTTTTTTGCGAAGCAAATTTACAATAAAAGAAATGGAGAATAAGTACTTTAAAAACAATCACTTTGAACGTTTCGAGCCTTGGTTCATTCTCAACATTAAGTCTGCAAATAAAATAAAGGACATGCCAGTACAGTCAAGATTATAGAATACAAGCAATACGTGTATGATTAGGAACGAGATTTCAAATTAAAGCTTACGGTGATGCCACCTGCTGCTTCCAGTATAGTGGCAGCACTCGTGAAATTATACGGTAATCACAATAAACTCAACTTTCAACGGCCCCTCTTGCCATTCATGGCACACTTGATTAACATGCTCACGTACTTTATTTCTGGTCGAGTCTGTATACTAATGTGTTAATGGAAGTTTACCGCAGGGTTCAGTTCCGACCCTACCCTGATGTCGGGAACGACCTGACGCCAGGACGGTGGTTTTAATACGAGTAACATCAATAAAAAACATTCCGAAGGTTAGTAGTTAAAGAGTTTGTACGAAATTTGGAACATTACACGGAAAATTTATAACTTTGTTAACGCACTGTCATGATAGAAGAGGGAAACAGTTTTCATGGAAATAAGCGGCCGATTTTATTTCATTTAAAACTATGAACGTTTTTTTCAAGCAATATCCGCTCGTGGAACATGAGCTTCACACCACTTTTGACCAGACGGACAGGCTGACAACGCCACATGGCGAGAAGAAAGAGCCGAACTCGGCCCATAGCTGCGCTCAGGCTATGCAGCAATGCACAAGCCCTAAAATTAAAGTAGATTAGATTAGATGAGATGTTAGTTTAAGCCTCCCTAACTGCTAAAAAAAAGAAGCGTATTAAAGAGAGGAAGGATCCATTCAGTATGGAGATGAAGGAGTGCGGATCTATGCAGAAAGGGCACAGAGACAGTAAGTTGAGAAAGAAGTTCATGAAACAAGATAAAAGTTGAAGATGAAAGTAGTAGGTGCTGAAAAACAAGACAGCAGTGAACCGAAAAAAGTGGTCCTTAAAATAACAAAAAACTTTTTATTTCAACAAAACAAAGGCCTACTTAACTCTCCGCTCTGGCCCTCACCAGACATTTCCCCGTGGGAGTGCTACTTCCCTTAGATACAGAAGTTGCGTCTCCCTGAGGGGCGCGAAGAGAGAAGCTCGGGAGTTGGGCAGTCTCTACGCGCCGTGCTGCATCCTCCAGAGCACGCTCATTTTCCAGTATCACAGGAACCAGTGAATTTACTCTTTAACATTGAAACTACGTAGAACACTATCCCTGTTATGAATTCTACTGAAAAACTTGCGAGTTCAATGCAGATGAAGTTAAGTCTCACTAGCGAAGTTTACCGCACAGAGGAAAGCAAGCATGTATCCCACAAGCCCCAAGCCATGACACCGAACAGCCGGAAATTAGCGAATGTACACGAGTATTTACACACCTAACGGCTAACATTAAGGAAATATAATTTATTATCAATAATGTCCGACGAGAACATTTTTCAAAAGAAACGGGAACGAGATTCTCACAAATACGAGGTTGGACTACTATGACCATAAGACCACGTGAACGATGTAGCAGCCAGAAGAATCTTCTTTTGCCGGTTTTGCGACATTGAGGGTCTACTCGTAGCAACCTCGGGAGAGCACAGACTTGAAACGAGCTGGGCCTCGGCGAGGTACTTTACAATGATACGATAAGAAAATAAAAGTGGATTAATCACACAAAACTTTCACAAACGAAGGTTGGAATGCAAGGCGAATATTCAACTTTTACACACTAGCGAAGAATTATGTTAGAAAAAATAAAAAGAAGACGAGAACAGCCGCGCATAATCTACAAATAATCAACCAACACCAGGAAATTCCCAAAAAATAAGAGTGAGTAATTATATTCATTCATACATGGAACTCCGCAACATACTCCAGCAACCCTTGATATTAAAATATAGTCGGTCAATGAGAATACTCAAGCAACCGTTGATATTGAACCTCCATATAGTCAATCATATGAGAAACCTAAGTAAAAAATGCATGAATCATAACTTTGTATGCAAAACTGAGCAGGGAATCTGATAGGTTAGGCAATTGAGGCAGCAGCAGGTGAAGAATCCTCCCCAACACCTAGCCTAACACACCCCTGAGAGGGCGAAATGCGTTGCGCCAGCTCCCAAGTCAGAAAAAGCTCAATATTGAACATAGACGAGTGCACAAAACGGAAGAACAGACAGTCTATAGAGAATCTCTGCTACACAGTAGCTGGGACAAGCACAAATAAGTTAACAGCAATCAAAGTACACCGACTACGCCATAAGATCTTAATAATACAATGAAATAAGGACTAGTGCACCCAAGTAAACCTGCTTACACTTCTAAACTTATCAATTTACAGGAAAAACACGCAGTGCAGGCTAATTTTCCTCTCCATAAGCCAAGCTAAGAGTGTGTAATTTTCACGCCTAAAATTGAATGCCAATTCAGACTCGGGTTCACGCTAATTAGACAGCCAACTCACGAGGCAACCCAAACCAAGAAGCTAAGCAGATTAGATTATTAGTTAGTTTAAGCCTACCTATCCTCAACAAATGAGATCCAAAGAGAGGAAGGAAGAAGGCACCATTTAGTATGGAGTTGAGGGAACGCGGAATTTATGCATATGCAGAAAGGGCATAGAAACAGTAAGATGAGAAAGAAGTTCATGAAACAAGATCAAAGTTGAAGAAGAAAGTTGTTGGGAGCTGAAAAAACAGGACAGCAGTGAACCGAAAAAAGATGGTCCGTAAAAATACAAAAACCTATTCTATTTTAACAAAAAGAAGGCCTACCTAACCTTTAGCTCGGGCCCTCACATTGTCCCCTGGGAGCGCTAATTCCCAGAAGCTAAGCAAGATCCTGCACGGGGGTTAAGAGTTAGTAAATCTTAATCAAACGTTCACTACATGCAAGAGCAATAAAAAGTGGAAAAATTAGCCGCGACGTATCCGTGGGAATGACCATTAAGAAAATTCGGAAAGCTAGGGACAAATTTAAAAAAACCGGAATGTTGAAGTTCCACAAGGACTGAACAACAAAATCACATCACCTTACATTATGTCTGCGTAACAAGAGGCCGCCTCGACAGCCAGGCAAACCATGCTGTCCATAAATGGTCTCAGGCGTGGTGCTCACACGCACCAGTAAATCTCGACTCTAAAATTATTATTATTGTTATTATTATTTTAGGGTTTTCCTGCCGACGTTGACTCTAAAATACTCAACGTTTATTGGCCTTTATTGAATTTGCCCGCTAGTTCCTACATTCGAGAGCGGTATTTACAACCGTAGACGTCAAAGCATCACTTGAAAATTTGAAGACTGGACGTTCCACTTGCATGAACTGGAGCCTACTCCGTTTAATTTGTGATAACATAACTTCTAACTACTAATTAAATTTTCATCGACCCACAATTGAGACTTCTTGTATTCTAGTTGCACACCGCAAAAAAGAAATTGAGTATAACATTATAAAAAGAGCTGCACTGCCAAGTCAATCCGTGATTACAGGTTCAACAAAAACTACGGAAGATTTAAAATATTCAGTGGAAAGTTCCCAAGTAAATTTGAATAAAACAACAGCATTCGATGTACACGTGAAAATAAGTAAAATTTGTGCTTCAACCATTGAGCATCAACCCAAACATCAAAGGAATGAACGTAAGACTAAAGTAAACTCGTCCTTCAACTCATATAGCATTATACCAACATTCTCACACTTCTGTTCTTAGATATTAACCTGGTACACCAGATCACGCTTCCAAATTCAAGTTACCGCAATAAAAGATCATCTGCAATCACTTTTACATTAAAAAGTTAACCGAGTTACAGCATCAAAATCTACATTCGTCAGTTAAGAAGAAAAGGTACACTAGCTATTCAGACACTGTATTTGGCAAGGACCACAGGGACTGCTTAAGTTTACTATTTACAAGCATTACATCAACGCTATTAAGTTGTCACCTCCGAACTCCGACCAAAGCAACACGAAACCCTTCAGAAAGACGACAGAGCTTCGGTGAATGTTTACCTGAAATAAATTGATTTGTGGGAAATCTCACTCTATAAAAAAGAAAAACAGCATGGCTAAGAATATCATGATAAAAAACAAACGTTTCGGATTATAAAAAATCCATCTTAGTGCTTCACAACACTGAAGATGGATTTTTTATAATCCGAAA